>WNGS01162958.1:17800-36864 GCA_020271785.1 Procambarus virginalis | reverse complement strand
ACCAAGACTACTGCACAAGAAAAGTAGCCAAAAGAGTGAGCAGGACCAAGAAACACGGCCAAAGAAGCGAAGACAGACCCAAAAAAAAAGGCAAGCAACGGGCCACAAGTAGCCAACAGGGCCCACAAGTAGCCAACAGGGCCACAAGTAGCCCAAAGGGCCACAAGTAGCCAAACAGGCCCAGAAAGAAGAGCCCAAACGGGCCAAAGTAGCCCAACAGGGCTACAAGGACACAACAGGACCACAAGGAGCCCAACAGGGCTACAAGTAGCCCAAACTCGCCAACAAGGACGAGGGCCGACAGACGTTCCAATAACGCGGGAAGGAGGAAAAACCTTCCGAACCCTCGAGAACACGGAAGCCAAAACCAGTCCCGAAGGCACACAAAGGCGCATGCGCACCGAGACCAGTAGTCATGTAGAACCCCAAAAGGGGAAACATGACGAAAACACCGTCCCCCCCAAAAAAGGGGTGGGGGGAAACATCCACCCACAGGACGGAACCAACCGACTCAAAGGCCAAGGAACCGAGCCCGGGGAGGGGCGACGCCCAACAGCACGTACGGCGAGTGGAGAGGAAAACCCCACTCCGCGTAACCACAAGCCCCGCCGAGAGGGGGATAAAAACCCCACGGGGTCCTATGGGGCCAAGGCCCCCAAGTCAGCCCCTCCGCAGCCCCGGGAACCCACACAACAGGCCCCGGGGCCGAGCCGTCCCCCTAAAGCCCCGCCGCCGTACCAGAAAACCGGGACAGCCGTGAAAACACTAAGGAAGGGAGCCCACTGGCAGACTCTTACAACACGGCTGGAGGAACAGGCTCGAATGCCCGTCACTACCCGGAAGGGGATTTTCCCGAGACTGCCCGAGTCTCAACACCACCAACCCAGCCCTGAACCTACAGACGGTAAGGAACCGGATGCAGGCAGGAAGGGGAATCCAGGGGAAAAACAAGAACCAAAACGGGGCAGCCCGGGGCTCCCGGGGAGTACCACGAGAGCGTTGCCACCACCAAGGCTCAAGTGCAACGCCTCTGCTGCCCGCACCAGCTGAGCACAACTGGGTAACCGAGCCATAACGAGCAACAAACTCGCAGGCTCCGGGTCGAAGGTGTCACCGACCCACAGGCAGCAGACGGAGGCAAACAGAGAGTCACCCAGAGACAAGGGGTGAGCAACCCTCAAACTCGCTGGAAGCGAGAGGGGGGGGCTCTGGGGTCACATCCATCGGACCCACGCGCCCCAGGGGTTTCCCAGGTCCGAGCGTTACTATAAGAGGACTCGCGCTCAGGTAATCCCAGGCAGGGTACTGCTAACCGGCACCCAAAACTACCAAACAACTTTCTAAGAGCTGAACCCCGGGACGTGTACACTCACGGGGACCTAGCAGGGGGTACCACCAGAAAACTCAGAACACAAGGGACACCAGGGGCAAGAACGAAGGCAGACCCCCCCACCAGGTAGATAAACAAAAAGAAAAAGAAAACCCCGCAAGAGGACAGCGTACCCAAGCGGAACAGAGCCGGCCGCTATGATTGGAAAAGACAAGCTGCACAGTACCCTGCGCCCCACCAGTGCAAAAACTGCCCCTTACTCTAAGGCGAACAAGGGAGACAGAACACCCGAGCACACAAAGAGCGGCCGAAAACCAAGTAAACGGCCTAGCAGGGGCAGACCCCAAGGAACTTGTGGAAGGTGGCCCCAAGTCCCAAGGGCAGTACTTACAGGGCACCTAGGGAAGGGAACCCTAGGCGCATGCAGCCCGAGTACTGGAGAATCACTCCCGGTCGCGCACCACCTAGAAAACAGACACCACACTCTAGGTGCAGTGCTGAACAACCACTGGAGCCGGAGCACATAACCGGTGCCTATAGCATCAGCCGAAGAACTGATGGGTGGATAGCCGGCGTGGGAGGTCTGGGGCTCCACCTTCCCCTCCCGGGGAGGGGGGAGCTGCGCAGACAGCGGCGCGGTGACGTGTGACGTCACACTAGTTTGCTGTTTTTCTGTTTGGGAGTTCTATCCACTAGTTCGGATTTTGGTAGCAATTTTAACCAGAATAGGGTTTGTTTTGGGGCGCTTACCTTTCTGGGTGCCTGTCCCGGTCGATGGCAGACATAGAATGCTTCCAAACCACACGGGGGCTTCTATAGGCCATTGCTCCCCGTGCCTCTCTGAGGGGCCCGGTTCTGGCCGTGGTCTCCGGTAGCCTAAGAATCATACACATGACTGCCAAAGTCTGAAATTAGATATCAGCCTGGGATAGCTCGGGGAGCCGACGGGGCTCCCCAGAATGAACACTTCTATAAGACGAAGAATTTTTGGATTTTTTTTTTTGTTGCACCTGTGGTGTGAATCCATTGGGCCCCTAGCGTTTTGAGGGTTAACGAGCATTCCAGTAACAAGCAAGCCACTCGCAGCCAATTTGTCTCTATGATGAGCTTCACCTCTATTAACGAGCAAAAACCACTCGGTGCTCCTAGGTCTCACAGATTCTCGCAAATTCTCGGACACCTCGACGCATGTGTTGTTGTATCATGCACGACAAGCATCCCTCTGCATTTATTTGTGCTTTTCTTTGTTTTTTTGTGGTTTGTGACTATAATTTGTAACGCACAATGTCGCCAAAGAAGCTGCTGCTAAAGATAGTGTTGTCAAGATGAAGAAAGACACAATTACTGTGGATTAGAAGAAAGAAATTATAGCAAAGCATGAGCGTGGTGTCTGTGTGATGATCTCACAAGGGAGTATGGCAGGTCCTCATCAACAATTTGCACCATTAGTAAAGGGATGAGGAGGTAAGGGAGGATGCTGCCTCTTCCAGTGAGATCAGGGAAGTGTTGGGAATGTTTGAAAAGGTGAACGCATTCTTTGGAAAAGCTGCCCTGATAAGCAGTAACAACCCGGTGTGTGAACATGTTTAATGACAATTTGCTGTCTGTTTTAGGATGTCCTAAAACAAAGACAAAAGCAATTGTCAATAGATACGTTCTTTTCAAAAGTAGAGAAAAGAAGAGCCAGTGATAGTGAACCACAACCCGGTTCCAGTGGGGTGAAATTCCCAAGAAGAAAGAGCCTGTCTGACTCAGAGGTGGATTCTCCTTCCACACCATAACCCTCTCCTCCTTCCCACCTCCCCATCGTCTCCCTCAACCAACTCCCACAGACCAACACTGCAGAAAGGGGTTGAAAAAAAGTGGATGGGAGAGCTAGGGCCAACCCACAGCCAGATGACCAAGAATACTGTAAGGCAAACCCAGCCAGATGACCAAGAAGTTGGATGGCAAGGAATTACCCTGCCAAGCACGTCCACAGCCCCCCCTAAGAGCCAAGTAAAAAGCTGCTCAAAGAGGCACAGGTATTCCTGACAGAAACCCCAAAGCAGATGAAAAACAAAGGCCAAATGCCACAAATGCTGGCAAGAAGGGAAGAAAGCTACATGAACTCACATGCTAGAACAGGAGGGAGCAACAAACAACCAATGAGAAGCACAAGGCCCCCTCAAGGATGTCTGAAGCACAGCTAAAAAAAAAAAAATCACAAATGAGCAAGGCCATGACAAAAAGGCACAAAGTGCCATGAAAACATCTGCTGGCTGGGGTACCAGAACAAGAACAACAATGAGGCAGGACTGGAACAAACAGGAGACACAAAAGAGAGCCACACGAACCACCGTGGAGGTACCCGAGAGGCAATCACCTATGGGGTACCAACCCAGTCGGACCAAATGCCTGCACGACCAAACTGGGAACATCAGGGAAAGGGAAGCAAACACACCCCCTGCAACCAAACACTCCCCACAAAAAGCACAAGCAGTCGTGGCGAGTAAAAAAATGACTTCCCCCAAGCCCGAGAATTACTGCCAGAGGGCCCCAAGCAACAGAGCCAACATCTGATGCAGAACACCCAAGATAAAGATGCAGAGTCCTAGAGAGAGAGAGAGAGGTTTCAAAGGAAGGAGGGCTGGCCTTATTATTAGGTTTCAAAGGAAGGAGGGCTGGCCTTATTATTAGGTTACAAAGAAAGAAGGGCTGGCCTTATTATTAGGGTTCAAAGGAAGGAGGGCTGGCCTTATTATTAGATTTCAAAGGAATGAGGGCTGGCCTTATTATTAGATTTCAAAGGAAGGAGGGTTGGCCTTATTATTAGGTTTCAAAGGAAGGAAGGCTGACTTTATTATTGTGTCCTTTATGTTAATTACTGTTTTTGTTTTATGAATGTAAGCATAAAGGAACACCCATAAGCCTGAGCAAGACCAGTAGGCTCAACTGCCTCTGGGCATGAATTGGAAGGGCAACCCCCAGAACTGACTAATCTACATCCTGAACTAAAATCCCACCCTCGACTTTTAAACTTTCATATGCTTTGGGAGCAGAAGGGGAAAGGGAGAGGGAGGGGAAAGAAAGAAGGAGCGAATAATACCCAAAGGTGAAGGAAGAGGAGGCATGGACAGAACCAAGGAAGAAAAACCCAACACCACCAATTCCAGGACCCTAACACCAACCAGAGTAGCTCGAGGGCATCCGATCTAACACAAAACCCCAACCACTGCCAACTGAGAACCAAAGATGGAGGCATTCGCTGCCTGAAAAGCCTGAACCACAGCAGGTGAGTCAAAAGGAGAGTAACATGATAGAAACCAGTCCCCCATGACTCAGGGTTAAAGGTGTCACAGACCCAACAGGCAGTAACAGAAGCAAACAAACCGAGCATCACCATGTGTCATAGACGATGAGCAATCATGAAACTCACTCAAATTGAGAGCAGGGACGTTTGAACACCACTAAGTAAACCAAACCCACAGGGGTTTTCCAGGGACTGCAATGAATTATCCTGTAGGTATGCCCAGGCACCGGGAACACCATGCCAGTAACAGACAGTATGAGTTTTCGATCTGGAAGATCCTGTATAATGAATTTACTCAGTTTCTATGATCGAGCCACAGAGATTTTACAGGAAAGAGATAGTTGGGTTGACTGCATCTATCTGGACTTGGACCTAAAAAAGACTTTCAACAGAGTTCCACATAAGAGGTTGCTCTGGAAACTGGAACATACTGGAGGAGGTGACAGGTAAGCTGTCATGGATGAAAAATTTTCTGGATGAAAAATTTTCTGATAGAAAAATGAGGGCAGAAATCAGAGGCAATGTATCAGATTGGAGAAATGTCACAAGTGGAGGACTACAGGGTTCAGTTTTTGCCCCGGTAATGTTCATTGTTTACATAAACCATCTGCCAGTTGGAATACAGAATTATATGAACATGTTTGCTGATGATGCTAAGATAATAGGGAAGGTAAGAAACGTAGATGATTGCCATACCCTTCAAGAAGACCTGGACAGAATAAGTATATGGAGCACCCACTTGGCAAATGGAATTTAATGGGAATAAATGCCATGTTATGGAATGTGGAATAGGGGGTACATAGACCCCATACAACCTATAAATTATGTGAGAAATCTTTAAAGAATTCTAATAAAGAAAGAGATTTAGGCATACTTCTAGACAGAAGACTATCACCTGAGAACCACATTAAGAACTTTGTGTGAGGAGCCTATGCTACACTTTCTAGCTTCAGAATTGCTTTTAAGTACATGGAGGGAGAAATACTAAAGAAATTGTTCACGACTTTTGTTAGACCAAAGCTGGAATATGCAGCGGTTGTATGGTGCCCATATCTTAAGAAGCACATCAACAAACTGGAAGAGGTGCAAAGACATGCCACTAAGTGGCTCCCGGAACTGAAGGACAAGAGCTATGAGAAGAGGTTAGAAGCATTAAATATGCCAAAACTAGAAGATAGAAGAAAAAGAGGCGATATGATCACTACATACAAAATAGTAACAGGAATCAATAAAACTGATAGGGAAGAATTCCCGAGACCTGGAACTTCAAGAACAAGAGGTCATAGATTTAAACTAATGAAACAAAGTTGCCGGAGAAATATAAGAAAATTCACTTTTGTAAACAGAGTGGTAGACGGTTTAACAAGTTAGGTGAGAAGGTGGTGGAGCCTTCATTACCTTCAGTAATTTCAAAGCATTATATGACAAAGAGTGCTGGGAAGACGGGACGTCACGAGCGTAGCTCTCATCCTGTAACTACACTTAGGTAATTACCTAGAGTAATGACATAATAACGTTGAGACAGTATGGTTTTCGAACAGGAAGATCTTGTGTAATATATCTTCTGTTTTTATGATATAGCCACAGAGATGCTACAGGAAAGTGGTGGTTGGGTTGACTGTCTATATCTGGATCTAATAAGGCTTTTGATAGTCTCCACACAACAGGCTGTTATGGAAACTGGAGTGGTGATGTGGAGACTTCTGACATGGCTGAAAAATTTTCTGACAGACAGATGAGGGCAGTAATTAGAGACAATTTATCTGACTGGAGGAGTGTTACTAGCAGAGAACCACAGGGTTCAGTTCTTGCACCAGTAATGATCATCTTCTACATAAACGATCTACCAGAAGGAATACAGAAATATATAAACCATGTTTGTGGATGATGCTAAGCTACTGGAGAAAATAGGAGATGAATGACTGTAATGCCCTCCAAACTGATCTAGACAAAATAAGTGCTTGGAGCAAATGGAATTCAATGTGAATAACTGCCATGTTATGGTAGGTGGAATTGGAGAAAATAGACCACACACAACTTACAAATTATGTGGAAAGGAATTTCAAAACTCTAATAAAGAATGAGACCTAAGGGTAGTTTGGATAGTAAGTTTTCACCAGAGGAACACAAAGAACATTGTGAGAGGAGTGTATGCGTCGCTTTTAAACTTCATACTTGCTTATAATTATATAGATGGTGAAATACTAAAGAAACTGTTCATGACTTTTTTGAGACCAAAATTGGAATATGAAGCAGTTATATGGAAAGACTGGAGGCGTTAAACCAAAACTAGAAGATAAAAGAATAAGACGAGATATGAACACCACTTACAAAATACTACAGAGCACCACTTGGTTCCCGAACTTTAGTTATCCGAAACTTCCAGTTTCCCGATTGGGGTTGGGGAGTCACACTACATGAAATAAGTTCGGGTAGGAAGTAGTCCGCCAAGCTTCACGCCGGCCAGGGTTGGGGTTACCCTACACGAACCAAGTTCGGGTGAGGAAGCGGTCTGCCAAGCGTCGCGCCGGCCTGTGGTGGTGGGTGGGTGGGTGGGAGATGGTTTAGTTTGCTCACTGACTGTGTCGGGCGCCGCCTGCTACCCTGTGACGTCACGGATTCACGGCCTATTGTTCCCATTGTTTGAATTTGTCATGAGACTAGAGTGTTCATTCTGTGACTTTTTTTCACACATCAGCACAATCAAGGAACATCCGTGCACCATGTCGACTCCAAATGCACGCATTGTGTCAGTGAAAGCATCTACAAGCGGGTTACGTAAAAGAAAGAGGTCAGTGATGACATTTGAGAAGAAAGTTGAAATAATTAAGAAGGTGGAGAGCGGTGTCCCAAGAAGTGTCGTGTGCGCTGAATATGGCATTAGTAAAAGTACTGTTTTTGATCTTCTTAAGGCTAAACCTATCATTTTTTACTATTTCTCTAGAAGTGAAAGTGATAAGGCAATACAAAATAGAAAGGTAGTAAGCAAAGCAAAGGTGCAGAGTGTTGATAACGCAGTGTGGGAGTGGTACAGAGACGTGAGGTGACGAAGAAGCCAGTGGCAGGATGGCTGCTCGTGGAAAAGGCGCATGAATTTCACCAAGCAATGAAAATTACTCAAAAGTGTGTATACAGTGATGGATGGCTCAGAAGCTTTAAAACCCGTCATGGCATTAGGTTCATTAAAGTGCATGGTGAAAGACAATCTGCTGATATTGTTGGTGCTGATGAGTATGTAAGTAAATTTGCAGAGATGGTACAGGAACAAAATTTATCTCCAGAGCAAATTTATAATGATGATGAGACAGGTTTGTACTGGCGTATGCTACCCTCAGACACGATGGCTCAGAGTGGTGAAGACGATCCTTCAGGTGGTTATAAACAGAACAAACAGAGAATTTCTCTGTTGTGCTGTGCAAATGCAGCTGGCACGCACAAATTAAAATTACTTGTGATTGGAATTAGTAAAAACCCCCAGGGCTTTAACCCCTTAACTGCGTTGCCTTCAAATATGACAACCTCAGAGTGCACAGGAAATAAATTCTCTTAAAAAAATTCTTTTTCCTTTTTAACCCTTAAAGTGCTCATCACTTCATATGAAGTGCTAGGCGTTTTACCAGTCGACTGCTCTTCACTTCATATGAAGTGTTGGAGCACTATGCAAGATTTAAACGACCCGCGGATACACGGGGTTCACCACACCTTCATCAGGGCTCTTGTAAACAGACGCCATTTTTAAAAAAAATCGTGGGCCAAACTCCCGGGTGTTAGGGGCCTCAGTATCGCGTAAGCTACCAAGCCTGACGCACGCAGCATGAGCTCACAGCACTGCTGTTCAGCTTGTGACCACAGCATCGCCTAAAAATGCCATAATATACTTGTTCATGCTATTATGTAGCGATGATATTATTACAGAAGACCCCTGACTGTGATAAAAGTGACCAGGGTTCTGATAATAGCAGGATTGCGATGATATTTAGCGCTGTGCGCCATGGAGGGAGGAGTAATGCTGTGGGAGGGAGGGTGGTGGCGATGTTTTCTGACTGTGTGTGGCCACCTTTTATTGACTGCACTCAGCATACCAGCTTAGTGGTTCGCTATAGTGAACACAAATGTAGATACTTATATATAACGTGTGTATAGAGGGTATAAACAGCAAGAGAAGGTTTGGAGCCGCCATTTTGGTGAGGGCGGTGGCGTCGTCTGCACGACGCCACCGTGCAGACGACGGTGTTGTTTACTGGTTACCACGATGGTCTATGGGCACCATACCAGTTTATTTGTATAAGTATGGTGAATAAAACAGGTAGATATTTATTTATAATGTGTGTATATAGCGTAATAACACCACACAGTATTGTTGGAGGAGAAATATTAGTGCGTGTGGCCTTGAGGGAGGCAGCCATCAGCTGACTGTGTTAGGTTCTATGTCTTTGTGACTTTACTCACCATACAAGCTTAGATGTACAGTTATGGTGAACAAAACATGTAGATACTTATATATACCGTCTGTATATAGTGAATTATAGCAAAAACAGTATTGTGGGAGGAGAATGTGGGCGAGTCAGATGACTGGAGGGAGGGCGGGAGTCGCTGGCTGGTACACGGCGGTCACTCCTCGTTACTTTTTGACTCATAATAGCTACTTAGTGGTTCGTTATAGTGAACAAAACATGCAGATACTTATATATAACCTGTGCTTATAGTGTAATAACCGACAAAGTATTTGTTCACTGATTGATGAACATAACTGAATCTACAATATGCACACCATATTTTTGAGTACAGCAATGATTCACTCATTTTATTATATAAATATATCAAACTACACACTATTGAATAATATTACAGCAAAAAAACTATGAAACATCAATCAGAGACATTGAAATAATTAGGTAATTATCTCTTTGTGGCAACTCTGGCCTGACAGCTGGTGAGCAACAGACCGCCTGGGACGCATGCTGAGTCAGCGCCTATAATTTGCCAGACTTCCCCGCCCTATAGCGGGCAATATATGGCACTTATGATTTTTTTATTATTTTTCCCGTGATCAGTGAACACAAATTAACAGGTTATGAAGAAAATTTTTTTTTTTTTTTTTCAAAATGACATGCGCCTGTGCGGATAGCAGGATATTAGACCCCGAGCATGTTAAGGGTTAAAGTGTCAGAAACCCTTCCCTCAGTATGGGTATGTAGAAAAAAAATCGAAATTGTACATACTTTGGCTGCTATGGGGTCCGTAAGTTGGGGCGTGACGTCCTCATTCCCCATGCGCCCGTGCCGTAAACTCCCAGGGCCGGTGGGGCGCTCGGGGCGGGGCACGCGAGTTGCCGCGAATATATTTTCGTTCATTTTTTTCGCACAGTTCTAAATACATTTTATTTGTTTTTACGTGCTAATCCTATGTATAATGAACACGTACACTATATTATGGCAGTAAAACATCCGTACTGTCCGAAGACATTGTGTTACGTGCATGACACTTGTGTACACATGCTGCACATATTTACTATGTATCATGCTAATTTATGCATATATACAATCTATTTACACACTATACACTGTCACACACTATATACATTCACCATCAACACATTCAGAACACCTCGAGTGAGAGCAGCCACACCCAGCCAGTCTCCCTCGCTCCAACATCTTACTCGCCATAGGACATATTTACACATGTTATATACAGAGCACCACTTGGTTTCCGAACTTTAGTTATCCGAAACTTCCAGTTTCCCGATTGGGGTTGGGGGAGTCATGCTACCTGAACAAAGTTCGGGTAGGAAGGGGTTCGCCAAGCGTCACCCCGGCTTGTGGTGGTGGGTGGGAGATGGTCCAGTTTGCCCACTGTGACTTCACAGATTCAAGGCCTATTATTCCTATTATTTTGAATTGCCATAAGGCTGGAATGTTCATTCTGTGCTTTTGTTTTACATATCTGCACAATCAAGAAACATCTGTGCACCATGTCGGCTCCAAATGCACGCATTGCGTCAGTGATGGCTGACCGGTGGGTGGATGGATGACGGAGCTTAGGTGGGAGGCAGTATGAGAGAGGGGGGGGGAGAATCAGTGAGAGAGGGGGAGAATTAGTCAGAAAGGGAGGGAGAGAGAGATGCTAGGAGGGAGGGTGAGGTAGGGAGAGATGTTAGGAGGTAGGCAGGAAGGGACGGAAGTAGTGAGAATTAGGGAGGGAAAGGCAGGCTGGCAGGCACAGGCAGGCAGGCACAGGTAGGCAGACCGGCTGGCTGGCTGGCAGGCAGGCAAGCAAGCTTGCAGGCAGGCTGGCAGGCAGGGAGTGAGTGGTAGTCACGCGGTTGAACCGCATGACCTTGAGAGTATGGAATGTAGGGGGGCGGGTGGTTTGTCGGTGGTGGGGGTGGTGGGGTCGAGACCGGCTCATTCCCAAAGATAAGCCTAACACACACTACCCGTTAGCATGATGGCAGGGAGGGAGGGAGGCAGGCTGGGAAGGAGGCAGGCAGGCAGGCTGGGAAGGAGGCAAGCAGGCAGGCTGGGAAGGAGGCAAGCAGGCAGGCTGGGAAGGAGGCAGGCTGGGAAGGAGGGAGGCAGGCAGGCAGGCTGGGAAAGAGGGAGGCAGGCAGGCTGGGAAGGAGGGAGGCAGGCAGGCTGGGAAGGAGGGAGGCAGGCAGGCAGGCTGGGAAGGAGGGAGGCAGGCAGGCAGGCAGGCTGGGAAGGAGGGAGACAGGCAGGCAGGCTGGGAAGGAGGGAGGCAGGCAGGCAGGCTGGGAAGGAGGGAGGCAGGCTGGGAAGGAGGCAGGCAGGCAGGCTGGGAAGGAGGGAGGCAGGCAGGCAGGCAGGCTGGGAAGGAGGGAGGCAGGCAGGCAGGCAGGCTGGGAAGGAGGGAGGCAGGCAGGCAGGCTGGGAAGGAGGGAGGCAGGCAGGCAGGCTGGGAAGGAGGGAGGCAGGCAGGCAGGCTGGGAAGGAGGGAGGCAGGCAGGCAGGCTGGGAAGGAGGGAGGCAGGCAGGCAGGCTGGGAAGGAGGGAGGCAGGCAGGGAAGGAGGGAGGCAGGCAGGCTGGGAAGGAGGGAGGCAGGCAGGCTGGGAAGGAGGCAGCCAGGCAGGCTGGGAAGGAGGCAGGCAGGCTGGGAAGGAGGGAGGCAGGCAGGCTGGGAAGGAGGCAGGCAGGCAGGCTGGGAAGGAGGCAGGCAGGGAGCGATGTTGCAACCCGTCCTCGCAAATTTAATAAGTCAATATTGACTTATTAAATATGTGCATAGGTGACATACTTAACTTAATAGTTTCCCTTGAAAATCTTCATAGAAAACACCGACCTTACCTAACCTTGTTAGTATGTTAAGACAAGCATCTTATTGCTTGGTAATTACAATTATTACCTAACCTATACCTATAACAGGTTAAGTAACAATTGTAATTACGAAGCTATAAGATGCTTATTTTAACATACTAACAAGGTTAGGTAAGGTCGGTGTTATCTATGAAGATTTTCAAGGGAAACTATTATGTTAAGTATGTCACCCATGCACGCAACTAATAAGTCAATATTGACTTATTAAATTTGCGAGGACGGGTTGGATATATGGGTGTTGAAGTGAACCGTGAACCACGTGACCTTTGAGAGTGTAATTACCTAAGTGTAATTACCTAAGTGTAGTTACAGGATGAGAGCTATGCTCGTGGTGTCCTGTCTTCCCAGCACTCTTTGTCATATAACGCTTTGAAACTACTGATGGTCTTGGCCTCCACCACCTTCTCACTTAACTTGTTCCAACCGTCTACCACTCTGTTTACAAAAGTGAATTTTCGTATATTTCTCTGGCAGCTTTGTTTCGTTAGTTTAAATCTATGACCTCTTGTTCTTGAAGTTCCGGGTCTCAGGAATTCTTCCCTATCAATTTTATCGATTCCTGTTACTATTTTGAATGTAGTGATCATATCACCTCTTTTTCTTCTATCTTCTAGTTTTTGCATGTTTAATGCCTTTAATCTCTCCTCGTAGCTCTTGTCCTTCATTTCTGGGAGCCACTTAGTGGCATGTCGTTGTACCTTTTCCAGTTTGCTGATGTGCTTCTTAAAACCATACAACCGCTGCATATTCCAGCTTTGGTCTAATAAAAGTCGTGAACATTTCTTTAGTATTTCTCCATCCATGTATTTAAAAGCAATTTGAGGTTAGAAAGTGTAGCATAGGCTCCTCGCACAATGTTCTTAATGTGGTCCTCAGGTGACAGTTTTCTATCTAGAACCACCCCTAGATCCTTTCTTTGTCAGAATTCTTTAAAGATTTCTCACATAATTTATAGGTTGTGTGGGGTCTATGTTCTCCAATTCCACATTCCATAACATGGCATTTATTCACATTAAATTCCATTTGCCAAGTGTTGCTCCATATACTTATTTTGTCCAGGTCTTCTTGAAGGGCATGACAATCATCTAGGTTTCTTATCTTCCTATTATCTTAGCATCATCAGCAAACATGTTCATGTAATTCTGTATTCCCACTGGTAGATCGTTTATGTAGACAATGAACATTACCGGTGCAAGAACTGAACCCTGTGGTACTCCACTCGTGACATTCCTCCAATCCGATACCTTGCCTCTGATTACGGCCCTCATTTTTCTGTCAGTTAGGAAATTTTTCATCCATGTTAGTAGCTTACCTGTCACCCCTCCAATATGTTCCAGTTTCCAGAACAACCTCTTATGGGGAACTCTGTCGAAAGCCTTTTTTAGGTCCAGATAGATGCAGTCAACCCAACCATCTCTTTCCTGTAAAATCTCTGTGGCTCGATCAAAAAACTGAGTAAGTTCGTTACACAGGATCTTCCAGATCGAAAACCATACTGTCTGTCTGATATTATATCGTTTTCCTCCAGGTGTTCTACCCATTTAGTTTTAATTATTTTTTCCAATATTTTGACTATTACACTTGTCAATGATACAGGTCTATAATTAAGGGGGTCTTCCCTGCTTCCACTTTTGTAGATTGGAACTATGTTAGCCTTTTTCCACACATCAGCTACAACTCCTGTAAACAGGGATGCCTGAAAAATCAGTTGAAGTGGAATGCTGAGCTCAGGTGCACATTCTCTCAGAACCCATGGTGAAACTCCATCTGGACCAACTGCTTTGTTCTTACTTAGCTCCTTGAGCATTTTTTCCACTTCGTCTCTAGACACCTCTATGTGCTCTATGTTGTTCTCTGGAATTCTTATTGTGTCTGGTTCCCTAAAGATTTCATTTTGTACAAACACACTTTGGAACTTTTCGTTTAGTGTTTCACACATTCCTTTTCATTTTCCGTGAATCTATTTCCCATTTTCAACCTCTGAATATTATCCTTTACCTGCAATTTGTTGTTTATGAATTTATAGAATAGACCTGGTTCTGTTTTACATTTGTCTGCAATCCCTTTTTCAAAATTTCTTTCTGCCTCTCTCCTCACTGCCGTGTAGTTGTTTCTCGCATCTTTGTATCGCTGGTATGTTTGGGGGTTTGGCCTCTTCCTGTATTGATTCCATTTTTGTGTCTTTTGGTCTCTGGCCCTCTCGCAATTTCTATTGAACCAATCCTGTTTCCTAGTTCTGCATCTCTGTTTTGGTATAAATTTTTTTGTGCCTTTATCATATATTTCACAAAACTTGACATACATCTCATTCACTTCCTTGCCTAGCAACAAGTCTGTCCAATTATACTCACTAAAAAAATTTCTAAGGTCACCATAATGTCCTCTCCTGAAGTCAGGTTTTTCAACTGCTTCAACCTCTTTTTTTCTTCCAGATTATAACGCATTGCATACTTTATTCCCAAAAAGACATGGTCACTTTTACCCAAGGGAGGAAGGTACTGAATGTCAAATATCTCTTCCTCCTTCCTGGTAAATATCAAATCTAGCATGGAGGGAACGTCCCCTTCCCTCATCCTCGTAGCTTGTTTAACATGTTGATACAAGAATGTTTCCAGGATGAGGTCTACAAATCTACAGGTCCAAAAATCTTCTGTTTTAGCTTCATATGCTTCCCAGTCTATGGATTTCAAGTTGAAGTCACCGACTATCAACAGTCGTGATCTATCGTTATCCGCTCTCGCTATAATCTCTCTCATTATTGTTATAAGACCTTCTCGTTTACTATCTAGCTCCTCCTTTGACCATGTGCTGCTTGGCGGTGGACTATATGCATTTATTATCATTAGTTTATCATCCTCATGGCAGATCTCTAGTGCTATTATGTCAACTTCTTGTGGATTGGCAGTCATTATTTCCTTCACCTTTAGGTGTTCTTTTACCAGCACAGCAACGCCACCGCCTTTCCTAATTTTTCTGTCCCGTCTCCAAATTGAGTAGCCCCTTGGGAATATGACCTCATTTAAAATAACATCTTCAAGTTTTGTCTCCGTGAGTGCAACAATGTCTGGTGTCTGCAGCTGTATTACATCACTTAACTCCAGTATCTTCGATCTCACTCCATCTATGTTGGTGTATGCAATCTTCAGGAACTTGTTCCCCCTCTCCTTATTCTTCACTCCTCCTCTCTCTAATGATTTTGTTGGTTTGCCTTTATGTACCACTTTACTGGTTTGCCTACCCCTAACACTTTGTAGAAAAAAGAATTGATTTCTTCTTCATTCCTGTTCTCATTTAAACATTTTGCCTTGGCGAGGTTCAGTTTCAGCTTCTCTCTGTCTTCTTTTGAAAGATCTCGTCTTAACGAGATCTTTCCCGTCCTCATCACTTTGCAATTTTCTAGCATTCCTTAGTACTTCTTCCATCTGTTTGGCACCGTTTAGGGTGATCCTCAAAGGTCGATCTTTCCCTTTTACGTACCTGCCTATTCTCCTGTAGTCGCACACATTCTCTATGGTAGTGAGACCTTCTACGAGGCCAACAATTTTATCTACTACTTTAGCTTCTTCGACAGCTCTTTCTGACCTAGATGTTATCTCCTTTTCTTTGCAACCAAAAATTATCAGGGACTTACTCCGATCAACTGTGTTTTGCACCAACTTCGGGTTAGATGCCAATTCTTTCCTCACTTCCAGCCTAATGTTTGTTTTATCTTGGTTGCTGCAGTGTTTGACTTCCTTTACAGCTTCTTCAATTCTTTCCTTCTCCTTGGCCACTTGTGCATAGGTGAGTTGCATATCTTTTTTGCACTGTTCTATTCCCTGTGTAACTTCCTCCATCTGTGCTGACAAAAGCTGTTTCTCCTGTTGAATTTCCTTGCCTAACCTATTGTAGTCATTTATGCTTAAATTGACTTTAACTTCTTCCAAAGCTATTTTTAAGAGTTTATTTTCTTCTTCCATGTCTTTGCACTTTGTTTCCAATTTATTCTTATCCTTGCGCAAGTCTTTCACTATATCCTCAAGACATAAAACTTTGCTATTCCAATGGTCATTACTTTCTTTCAATTTACGAATTATTTCTACATGAGAGTTCACTATACTATCTAAATTTACCAACTTGTTATGTAGACTGCTAATATCAATGCTTTCTTCATTGAATCCCTCAAAATCAAGCTCTGTTTTGCTTTTCCACTTGCCAGTGGCCATCTTGAATGTTGTTCTCTGCACTGTAAACACTAGGGGCAACTTTTTCTCATCCGATTTTTCACTGCCCTTAGCACATTCCTGTTATCTCACCTATTTTTCAAGAGCACTATACCTTTATGTTCTCTGGGACACCACTCACTATCATCAACCTGTACTACAATACTTAGGATTGTTGAAATATGCTGGAGCTCCTCTGCTGCAAGTGTTGACCCTGGGGGTGTCACCTTTTGAATTCAAAATTCAGTGTGTGTGTGTATGGGTTTGGGGTGGGGGGTTGGGGAGGTGTGTCGGTGGTGGGGGAGGGACCGGCTGACTCCGTAAGCCTAGCCACACTATACAGACCTGTGACCCAGATTTGTTTCTTAAATGTACAGTACATCATCATATATTTTTGGCAGGATGTGCCTGCAGGCTGGCAGGATGTTCCTGCAGGCTGGCAGGCAGGCTGGCTGGCTGGCTGGCAAGCTGGCAGGCAGGCTGGCAGGCAGGCTGGCAGGCAAGCTGGCAGGCAAGTTGGCAGGCAAGCTGGCAGGCAGGCTGGCAGGCAAGCTGGCAGGCTGGCAGGATGTTCCTGCACGGTCCGTAGAATTACCCAAATCTACCCGAATGTACCCAAATGTACCCAAATCCTCCTAGCATTACGTAAGTAATGAAGAAATATGATATATTTACTTACTGTAATGTTGGTGCTGCACGTAGAACACGATCAAACCTATTTTCACTCTGAAATAATGTAATTTCATATCGAAATTCGAAGTAAATATGTAGCAGGTGACGCCATAGGAAGTCGACGGTCCAAGCGACAAAATTGTGGAGCGACTTATCCAAGATATATGGTCGCCAGGACAGTGTTTGCTGCCATGTCAGCCTCCTGTGCACAGTGATCCAGTCGTCGTACTTCTTTGCTCAAATTGTCGCAAATTTAATTAATGATATTAACAAGTAGAATGGGTATTTGTAATAATATCTTTCATAAATACCCACAAAACATTTAATATTTATTTTAAAAATGTGTCTGGAAGTTAAATCAACTCCACAGGATACCTTGAGGATACCTTGAGGTGCTTCCGGGGCTTATCGTCCCCGCGGCCCGGTCATCGACCAGGCCTCCTGGTTGCTGGACTGATCAACCAGGCTGTTGGACGCAGCTGCTCGCAGCCTGACATATGAGTCACAGCCTGGTTGATCAGGTATCCTTTGGAGGTGCTTATCCAATTCTCTCTTGAACACTGTGAGGGGTTTGCCAGTTATGTCCCTTATGTGTAGTGGAAGCGTGTTGAACAGTCTCGGGCCTCTGATGTTGATAGAGTTCTCTCTCAGAGTACCAGTTGCACCTCTGCTTTTCAACGGGAGTATTCTGCACATCCTGCCATGTCTTCTGGTCTCATGTGATGTTATTTTTGTGTGCAGGTTTGGGACCAGCCCCTCTAATATTTTCCACGTGTAAATTATTATGTATCTCTCCCGCCTGCGCTCAAGGGAATACAGATTTAGGCTCTTAAATCGGTCCCAATAGTTTAGATGTTTTACCGAGTGGATTCTAGCAGTAAAAGACCTCTGCACGCTCTCCAGGTCAGCAATTTCACCAGCAGTGAAAGGGGCTGTCATTGTGCAGCAGTACTCCACTCTAGAGAGCACAAGCGTTTTGAAAAGTGTCATCATCGGTATAGCATCTCTAGTGTGAAAAGTTCTTGTTATCCAACCTGTCATTTTTCTTGCAGTTGTGACGGCTACTTTATTGTGTTCTTTAAAGGTAAGGTCTTCCGACATGAGTACACCCAGATCCTTTACATTGCCTTTTCGTTCTATGTTATGATTTGCCTGAGTTTTGTATGTGGTTTCCGTTTTTATATTTTCATTTTTTCCATAGTGCATGAGCTGGAACTTGTCTTCGTTAAACACCATATTATTTTCTGTAGCCCATAGAAAGACCTGATCTACATCTGACTGGAGGTTCGCCGTGTCCTCTATGTTGCCTACTCTCATGAAGATCAGAGTGTCATCTGCAAAGGATGATACAGTGCTATAGGTTGTGCTCTTGTCTATGTCCGATATGAGGATGAGAAAAAGTACTGGAGCAAGCACAGTACCCTGGGGGACTGAGCTCTTAACGGTTGACGGGTTGGATTTTATTTTGTTGACTATTACACATTGGGTTCTGTTGGTCAGGAAATTGTAGATCCATCTGCCTACTTTTCCGGTAATTCCTTTTGAGCGCATTTTATGGGCAATAACACCATGGTCACATTTATCAAAAGCTTTTGCAAAATCTGTGTAAATTACATCAGCGTTTTGTTTGTCTTCCATAGTATCTAATGCCATATCATAGTGGTCCAGCAACTGCGACAGGACAATGATTTTGCTATATAGATACTATCGTTATTCGTTTGCATGCGTTCGCTACTTAAACTACTCATGTCCTTTTCGTTCATAGAACACCGAACCTAACACGCTCTCTGATATATTGCTTAGTTAATAGAGATTCGCAAATAAAACTTATATTTGTATATGTTATTAGAAAGGCAGAGATAAAATAGTTTTTGTGAATCCATCACAGAGATTATATCTTATTAGACAGGAAAGATATTCATATTTTAAACAAGGTTTCTTGGTCGACGCTCTCCCTATCGATGGGATCTATGATCTTTCGAAGATCAATGTTAATTTAATCTAAATATTGTAATAAACGAAGTTTTCTGTCATAATAAAGACAGAAATATAAGCTGCATGTAATTTCTTTAGCATAAATATAACTGAAGTGAAAGTGAAGATATATGCCTTTTTATAGTTATGTGATGGCTATCTCAGGGAGTGTGAAGGCCTGCAAACAAGTGAATTAATTGTGTAATTCATTTGCATATGTGCAAAATAACACCAAAGGTCTATATGTCAGCATAAACAC
>WNGS01162958.1:0-13883 GCA_020271785.1 Procambarus virginalis | reverse complement strand
GGGGGGGTCTGCCTTTACTGTGGTCCCCCTTTTCTGTTCTAGGTGAATTTCTTTCAAATTCTTCTGTTGGCGGTACGCCCCACTTGGCCCCCGTGAGTGGACACGTCCCGGGGGGTCAGCTTTAGCAGTTTGTTGGTAGATTTGGGCGCCGGTTCGCAGTACCCTGCCTGGGCTTCCCTTAGCATGTACCAAAGGCTAAGGACCCTGGAAAACCCCACGGGGGCTCCGTGGTCCTCTAGGTGTGTCCCCGGAGTCCCCCTCGCGTCCTGCAAGTTTGACGGTTGATCTGTCCCCTTGTCTCAGGGTGACACTCACCTGTTGGGCCTCCGCCATGCTGCCTGTTGGGTCTTTGTTCTTGTGACCCGGAGTCGTCCGATGATTGTTGTCGGTACGCGCTCTCCTTCACCCAGGCCACTGGTCTTGATAATCGGGTGCAGGCGGCTGGCGTTGCTTGCTGGGTGTGTGTTGCTGCAACGCTCTTGGTTTGCGGCCCCGGATGCCCCGAGGCTGCCCCGTTTTGGTGGTTGGGGTCTGGACTTGGGGGTGGGGGTCGCTTCGGCTCTGGCTCCTTCCGCTTCTTGTTCCTCCCCTTCTGTTCTACTCACTTCCTCCCTTGCTTCCTGCTCCGAACCATAGGCGGGTTTCGGGGTTGGGGCGGGGTCTGGTTGGGTTGAGACTTGGGCGGTCTCGGGGGTTTTCCTCTTCCGGGGTGGCGGTGGAGGCATTCGAGTCGGTTCCTCCAGCCGTGCCGTATGGGTCTGACCTGTGGGCTCCCTTCATTAGTGTTTGCACGGCTGCCCCGGCTTTTTTTGCTAAGCTTTGGGGTGCGGCTCGGCCCTGGGTCATGCCGTAGAGGTTCCCGGGGTTAGGGAGGGGTTGCCTAGGGGGCCTCGGCCCCGTTTGCCCCTCTTGGGTCCTTGTACCTTTGGTGTGGGGCTGGCAGTTCCTCAGTGGGGTTGTTCCTTCCCTCTGTGTTCCTGTTGTTTTCGGGTATACCCCTCCCTGGGTTCGGTTCCGTGTTCCTTCGGGTTCGTCGGTCCCGTCATTCCTGGGGGTGTGTTTCACCCCCTTTTCCTTACCCTTTTCGCTCTTATGTCGCGATGCTGTTCACAAAAAAAAAAAAAAAAAAAAGTGTTCAGGTAAGGTACATCCATACAAGGTGTGAAACAAACATTGATGGATTTCTATATTGACCTAGTACATAGTGCCTAAACCGCTTCGTATCTTGTCCCTACATGTTCCTTGGTCAGGGGTGCTTGCCATGGTTCTCGTTGATTCACGAGCCTCTTCGTACCTTCCAATATTACTGGAACGTCTGTTGATTTTCGATGTGGTTTCCTTCGAGTCTTTTGTTGGCCTTGTTGGTTCCCTTCCATCATCTGTTTTCCTTCGCTTCGTTTTCACCTAGTTTTGTTTTGTTTTCGCGTTGTCTCTACTTCCAGTTTCGGCGTTCTTTGAATTCGTTCCGCACACCTTCCTGGTGTTTGTACTATGTCTGTACGTTGTGTGTACGATTTGTGTGTCCGCCAGGTGTACGAGCCACGCCTCCTGGTGGACGGTTGGTGCATTCGTACCTTGTGTAATTACCTAAGCGTAATTACCTAAGTGTAGTTATAGGATGAGAACTATGCTCGTGGTGTCCCGTCTTCCCAGCACTCTGTCATATAACGCTTTGAAACTACTGACAGTCTTGGCCTCCACCACCTTCTCCCCTAACTTGTTCCAACCGTCTACCACTCTGTTCGCGAAAGTGAATTTTCTTATATTTCTTCGGCATCTGTGTTTAGCTAGTTTATATCTATGACCTCTTCTTGCTGGGGCCGCGGTGTGCGTTTTGTTTACGGGCGGTATGCTCGTGTGTTCGCATCGTTTCTCGTGGTTTTCTGCGGCTTCTTGCTCATTTCTCCCTCCAGTCATGGCTCTCTGGATGCTGAGGGTGTTTTGGATTTATATCTGGGGGTGCCACTTTGTTCTCCCTCTGTACTGCTTCGTCTTCTGCAGGGAGCGCACCTCTGGCCATATTTCTCCTTCGACCTCGCATTTTATTCAGGTAAGGGTACATACTATGCCTGCTGCCTCGAGTATGCATGGCTTTCGGGCACACCTTTAGTGCTGCTCCTGGTATGTTACTTGGCTCGCCTGTGTTGTGGCACGTCGTGTGTGTGCTCTGCAGGTGAGGTTGTCTTGTCTGGCGCTTTTGTCGGCCTAGTGCTGGTTCTCACTTTTGGTGGGGTGCTTACCTAGTTGTGCTTGCGGGGGTTGACTCTGGCCCTTGGGCCCCGCTTCTCCTGTCAGTTGACGATTGTGCAGTTTCCTGAGCCTTCTGGGCTCTGTCTTCACATTTGCTCCTGTGGGTGGCGTCTGCCTCATCCACATGGCTTTTTGGTGCTTTTCGCTTCGTTTCCCCTCTGACATTAATCAGATTCTTTTCGTGTCTGTGGCTCCTTTGGGTGCTCACTCCCTCCTGTGTCTCCTTGTGCGTTCAAACATATGGACATAAGTACAGTGGACCTTCGGAGGGCCTATTGGCCCGTGCGAGGTAGCTACTGTTTTCTTACCATCCATTCCCACTCACATACATGTCCAACCCGCCCTTGCACCAATCGTGGGGCCCCACCACCACGTTACGTGGTAATTGGTTCTGCGCGTCACCGGGCCTATTACAGTGCAGGTCACTCCTCCGGTCTTTCCTGATTCTGCGCTTATCCCTTTTATGCCCGTTGTTTCGTGCCCACAATGTACCGCTAGGGTGGCTTGTGCCACTATCCCAGTTTCTATTGTTTCGTGGGGATTGGTCAATAAACACAAACACTACGGAACTACTTATCTTTTGTTACGTATTCAGTAGTTACGGGTGATATTTTGGCGGGCAATGGTGCGGGTTGGGCGCTCTGATTGTCGGTACGGTGTCTCGCATGTCTGTTCTAGACCACACTTGCAGGTAGTCTAGTTATTATTCGCTACTCTGCTGGTTATATCCTTGGGCGCCGCCTCACAGTTCTCCACAGGTTGGCAGGACTTTTCCTTGGACGTACGGAACGGTTTGAGTTCCATCGTTGGTACTTTGGAGAGCTTTGCTTCTCTGGTTAGGCTCATGCCTTTGGAGCGAGTATCTTCTTGGGATACTCTACTCACTCCGCCACCCTTGTTCACTGTTCCATCCTTGTTTACTCTTCCCCGTTTGGCGGGATTGCGTCGATGGCTCCTGACTGGGGTGTTTGGTGTGGTGTTTGGTCACCTTGCATGTGTCTTTAGTGCCTTTTTTGTCCATCTTTTGTTCTTTGTTGTCCTGTGGGGCTCTGCCCCGCATTTTGGTGCTTTTGTTTTCGTTGTCGACCCCGGGGTTTTTTCCCTGTCTGGACACTTTCCTTGCCTATTTTCGGTGCCTGACTGCACCCTGCTGTCCGTAAGGTCCCTCAGGTATGTACGCGCTCCTCTACACATTTTGTGGTTGGTCGTGTGCATTACTTCCCGGCCACTCCTTGGGCCGTCTTCGTGGTTTCCTTATTTCCGTTTTTCCTCCCCATGCTACACTTTTTGTGTGTCTGGGTCAGTGCTTCTTGGTTATCCTGTTTGGTGCTCCGGTGGGCCTCTGTCCATGTTCCACGTCCTGCTTTTGGACTTCTCCGGTGTTCCGTTTTGGTACCGAGTTCCTGCGATTTCTGTGTAGTTTTCTGCAGGCTTCGGGTTGCGCTGTCTGTGGGGGGGGGGGTGTGGACTTTTCGGTCTGCCGCTCCTGCTTTCCTGGTTCCTTTTCTTGGAACCGGGTTTGCTGGGTTCCGGTCCTGGTTTCGGTTTTTCTTTGTTCCTTATCCGGACCGGGTGTGTTTGCTTTCCTGCGGTTCTCGTCCTCGGTAGTTATCCTCTTGGATGCCTCGGGGATGCGTGTCTCATTCTTCCCTGCTGGAGCTGGTTATGTTGCTCCTTTGGGTTGCGGGGTCGCTGTTTTTAGCTTTGCGTTTTGCGAATCTGAACACAGGTCCCAGGTTATTGGGACCAGGTTATTGGTCTCCCACTGCGTGTTTCGTCTCAGGGGCAGTGTGTGGTTTTCCTATCATTGCGAAGGGTCCTTCGGTCTTTGATAGGGTTGGCTTGTCTTCACTTCGGGGTTGTTCTGGGACCGTCGTCTGGGATTGTCCTGTCACCTCATGTTGGGTGGTGCTGGCAGAGCCGCTCCTGCTTGCGTTAAGTGTTGCGGTTCCTTCTGCTCCATTCCACTTGCTGTCCTGGGCGTTGTTCCCCTCTGGCCTGCTCTTGAGTTTTGGGGCCGTCCTGGTCGTTGGCCTGGGTGGTCTTTTTCTTCTCGTTTTGGTCTTTGTTTTGTCTCTGGTTTTGGTTGTTCAGTTAGGACGTGTGGTATCCGCCTCCCGGTTCCTTCCCTGTTTTACTTATCTTTGGGGAGGTAGCTCCGGGGAGCCGACGGGGCTCCCCCCAGAAAACCAGCGTTGAATGTAATGAAACGCCATTTTCTGGGTGAGTCCCGGAGGCTCCCCGGCATCCCGCCCTCCCTCCGGTCGGCGGCGTTTTTCGCGTATTTGACATCCAGCCTAAGAACTGCCAGTTGGATCGCCGGCGTGGAGGGTCTGGGGCTCCCCCTTCCCCCTCTCGGGGAGGGGGGGGTTGCGCAGACGGTGGCGCGGCGACGTGATGACGTCATGCTAGTTTGATAATTTTGTTTGGGGAGTTTTGTCCACTCGTTCGGCTTTCGGTAGCAATAATTTCACCAGAATAGGGGTTTGTTTTGGGGCGCCTACCTTTCTGGGTTCCTGTCCCGGTCGATGGCAGACATAGAATACTCCCAATCACAAAAGGGGTTTCTATAGGCCATTGCTCCTCGTGCCTCTCTGAGGGGGCCAGGTTCTGGCTCGTGGTCCCCGGTAGGCAAGAACTCCTAGCACTTTGACTGATGCCAGAAAGTTATACATATCCATTCAGCCTGGATAGCTCCGGGGAGCCTCCGGGACTCACCCAGAAAATGGCGTTTCATTACATTCAACGCTGGTTTTTTGCCACACTTCCCTACCCTATTGCGGCTAAAATATGCCACCTACGATTTGTTTGTTATTTTTTCCGTGATCAGGGAACAAAAATGAACACTTCTATAAGACGAAAGAATTTTTTGGATTTTTTTTTTGTTGCACCTGTGGGTGTGAATTCCATTTGGGCCCCTAGCGGTTTGAGGGTTAACGAGCATTTCCAGTAACAAGCAAGCCACTCGCAGCCAATTTGTCTCTATTGATGAGCTTCACCTCTATTAACGAGCAAAACCACTCGGTGCTTCCTAGTGTCTCACAGATTCTCGCAAATTCTCGGACACCTCCGACGCATGTGTTGTTGTATCATGCACGACAAGCATCCCTCTGCATTTATTTGTGCTTTTCTTTGTTTTTTTGTGGTTTTGTGACTATAATTTGTAACGCACAATGTCGCCAAAGAAGCTGCTTGCTAAAGATAGTGTTGTCAAGATGAAGAAAGACACAATTACTGTGGATTAGAAGAAAGAAATTATAGCAAAGCATGAGCGTGGTGTCTGTGTGACTGATCTCACAAGGGAGTATGGCAGGTCCTCATCAACAATTTGCACCATTAGTAAAGGGATGAGGAGGTAAGGGAGGATGCTGCCTCTTCCAGTGAGATCAGGGAAGTGTTGGGAATGTTTGAAAAGGTGAACGCATTCTTTGGAAAAGCTGCCCTGATAAGGCAGTAACAACCCGGTGTGTGAACATGTTTAATGACAATTTGCTGTCTGTTTTAGGATGTTCCTAAAACAAAAGACAAAAGCAATTGTCAATAGATACGTTCTTTTCAAAAGTAGAGAAAAGAAGAGCCAGTGATAGTGAACCACAACCCGGTTCCAGTGGGGTGAAATTCCCAAGAAGAAAGAGCCTGTCTGACTCAGAGGTGGATTCTCCTTCCACACCATAACCCCTCTCCTCCTTCCCACCTCCCCATCGTCTCCCTCAACCAACTCCCACAGACCAACACTGCAGAAAGGGGTTGAAAAAAAGTGGATGGGAGAGCTAGGGCCAACCCACAGCCAGATGACCAAGAATACTGTAAGGCAAACCCAGCCAGATGACCAAGAAGTTGGATGGCAAGGAATTACCCTGCCAAGCACGTTCACAGCCCCCCCTAAGAGCCAAGTAAAAAGCTGCTCAAAGAGGCACAGGTATTCCTGACAGAAACCCCAAAGCAGATGAAAAACAAAGGCCAAATGCCACAAATGCTGGCAAGAAGGGAAGAAAGCTACATGAACTCACATGCTAGAACAGGAGGGAGCAACAAACAACCAATGAGAAGCACAAGGCCCCCTCAAGGATGTCTGAAGCACAGCTAAAAAAAAAAAAATCACAAATGAGCAAGGCCATGACAAAAAGGCACAAAGTGCCATGAAAACATCTGCTGGCTGGGGTACCAGAACAAGAACAACAATGAGGCAGGACTGGAACAAACAGGAGACACAAAAGAGAGCCACACGAACCACCGTGGAGGTACCCAAGAGGCAATCACCTATGGGGTACCAACCCAGTCGGACCAAATGCCTGCACGACCAAACTGGGAACATCAGGGAAAGGGAAGCAAACACACCCCCTGCAACCAAACACTCCCCACAAAAAGCACAAGCAGTCGTGGAGAGTAAAAAAATGACTTCCCCCAAGCCCGAGAATTACTGCCAGAGGGCCCCAAGCAACAGAGCCAACATCTGATGCAGAACACCCAAGATAAAGATGCAGAGTCCTAGAGAGAGAGAGAGAGAGGTTTCAAAGGAAGGAGGGCTGGCCTTATTATTAGGTTTCAAAGGAAGGAGGGCTGGCCTTATTATTAGGTTACAAAGAAAGAAGGGCTGGCCTTATTATTAGGGTTCAAAGGAAGGAGGGCTGGCCTTATTATTAGATTTCAAAGGAATGAGGGCTGGCCTTATTATTAGATTTCAAAGGAAGGAGAGTTGGCCTTATTATTAGGTTTCAAAGGAAGGAAGGCTGACTTTATTATTGTGTCCTTTATGTTAATTACTGTTTTTGTTTTATGAATGTAAGCATAAAGGAACACCCATAAGCCTGAGCAAGACCAGTAGGCTCAACTGCCACTGGGCATGAATTGGAAGGGGCAACCCCCAGAACTGACTAATCTACATCCTGAACTAAAATCCCACCCTCGACTTTTAAACTTTCATATGCTTTGGGAGCAGAAGGGGAAAGGGAGAGGGAGGGGAAAGAAAGAAGGAGCGAATAATACCCAAAGGTGAAGGAAGAGGAGGCATGGACAGAACCAAGGAAGAAAAACCCAACACCACCAATTCCAGGACCCTAACACCAACCAGAGTAGCTCGAGGGCATCCGATCTAACACAAAACCCCAACCACTGCCAACTGAGAACCAAAGATGGAGGCATTCACTGCCTGAAAAGCCTGAACCACAGCAGGTGAGTCAAAAGGAGAGTAACATGATAGAAACCAGTCCCCCATGACTCAGGGTTAAAGGTGTCACAGACCCAACAGGCAGTAACAGAAGCAAACAAACCGAGCATCACCATGTGTCATAGACGATGAGCAATCATGAAACTCACTCAAATTGAGAGCAGGGACGTTTGAACACCACTAAGTAAACCAAACCCACAGGGGTTTTCCAGGGACTGCAATGAATTATCCTGTAGGTATGCCCAGGCACCGGGAACACCATGCCAGTAACAGACAGTATGAGTTTTCGATCTGGAAGATCCTGTATAATGAATTTACTCAGTTTCTATGATCGAGCCACAGAGATTTTACAGGAAAGAGATAGTTGGGTTGACTGCATCTATCTGGACTTGGACCTAAAAAAGACTTTCAACAGAGTTCCACATAAGAGGTTGCTCTGGAAACTGGAACATACTGGAGGAGGTGACAGGTAAGCTGTCATGGATGAAAAATTTTCTGGATGAAAAATTTTCTGATAGAAAAATGAGGGCAGAAATCAGAGGCAATGTATCAGATTGGAGAAATGTCACAAGTGGAGGACTACAGGGTTCAGTTTTTGCCCCGGTAATGTTCATTGTTTACATAAACCATCTGCCAGTTGGAATATAGAATTATATGAACATGTTTGCTGATGATGCTAAGATAATAGGGAAGGTAAGAAACGTAGATGATTGCCATACCCTTCAAGAAGACCTGGACAGAATAAGTATATGGAGCACCCACTTGGCAAATGGAATTTAATGGGAATAAATGCCATGTTATGGAATGTGGAATAGGGGGTACATAGACCCCATACAACCTATAAATTATGTGAGAAATCTTTAAAGAATTCTAATAAAGAAAGAGATTTAGGCATACTTCTAGACAGAAGACTATCACCTGAGAACCACATTAAGAACTTTGTGTGAGGAGCCTATGCTACACTTTCTAGCTTCAGAATTGCTTTTAAGTACATGGAGGGAGAAATACTAAAGAAATTGTTCACGACTTTTGTTAGACCAAAGCTGGAATATGCAGCGGTTGTATGGTGCCCATATCTTAAGAAGCACATCAACAAACTGGAAGAGGTGCAAAGACATGCCACTAAGTGGCTCCCGGAACTGAAGGACAAGAGCTATGAGAAGAGGTTAGAAGCATTAAATATGCCAAAACTAGAAGATAGAAGAAAAAGAGGCGATATGATCACTACATACAAAATAGTAACAGGAATCAATAAAACTGATAGGGAAGAATTCCCGAGACCTGGAACTTCAAGAACAAGAGGTCATAGATTTAAACTAATGAAACAAAGTTGCCGGAGAAATATAAGAAAATTCACTTTTGTAAACAGAGTGGTAGACGGTTTAACAAGTTAGGTGAGAAGGTGGTGGAGCCTTCATTACCTTCAATAATGTAATGTAATTATCAAAAGAAGGCACCAAACCGGGAAGGCTATGTAGCACCATCAAAGTGCGAAATAATCAGAGGGCGCTAAATATTACTAAGAAAGCCAATACGAGAACAAAAACGCATAAGGCGAACGATATCAAAAGTATCCGATTCACCTAGAATTCTATCGAGGAACAAGTGACCGCGAGGGACGGTCGGAAAGCAAGACACACGCTCGTCCTGGAAGGCAGGACATTCAACAAGGATATGCATAACCGTAAGAGGGACAACGCAATTCGGACAACAAGGAGCAGGGCGGCGCTCCATTAAGTGACCGTGGGTTAAGCGAGTATGGCCAACCCGCAGCCGTGCTAAAGCAGTTTCCCACCGCCGATTACGGTGGTAGGAGGAAGGCCACGGGGACACACTACGTTTGAGAGTACGCAGTTTGTTACCAACCACAGAGGACCAACAACTCTGCCACCGGGCAAGGATAGAGGAATGAATAACCGGATAAAAGTCAGAATAAGGAAGACCCTTACGGGAGATGGGACAAGAACGGATGGCATCCTTAGCGGCAGCATCTGCACGCTCATTCAAAGAAACCCCAATATGGCTGGGAACCCAGCAAAACTCTACCGATTTAAACTTGCTAGAAATAAGAAACAGCCATTGCTGAATCTCGATGACCACTGGGTGGACAGGATTAAAGGACCCAAGAGCCATTAGGGCACTACGAGAGTCAACGACAACCACAAAGGAGGAATGAGAATGAGAAAGCAAGAGACGGAGAGCATAGAGAATAGCATAAAGTTCCGCCGTAAAGACGCTAGCCTCCGAAGGGAGGCGACACATATAAGTACGGTCAGGAAAAACAACAGAGTAGCCCACACCGTCCGCAGACTTAGACCCATCGGTAAAGATGGAAATAGAGCGGGAGTGCGAAGAAAAGTGCTCAAGGAAGAGGCTTTTCAGAACTGAAGGAGGGGTAAAGGCTTTAGTAATACAAGTCAAGGACGTACAAAACTTGGGAAGGGGGACTCTCCACGGAGGCAGGGAAGGAACAATACGAGGAGAAACATTAGAAAGACGAACAGAAAGAGAATCCTGCAAGCGAGATAACCGGACAGAAAGTGGGAGACATGAAGAGGAACAGGAGCTACAGGAGGAGAAAAAGTCAAAGCACGACAGAGGCGAGAGGAAGGATGCTGTAAGGACCGCGCAAGATAGCGAAGACAGTAGCGGTCACGGCGGTCCTGGAGAGAGAGAAAGCCAGTGTCAACATACAAACTGAGGGCGGGAGTCGAACGAAAGGCACCAGAGCTGAGACGCAACCCAGTATGGTGCAAAGCATCAAGACGGCGAAGAGTAGAAGGAGAAGCAGAAGAGTAAGCAGGGCAACCATAATCGAGTTTAGACAGGACGAGAGAGGAGTGCAAATATAGGAGCGTGCGTCTATCTGCTCCCAAGAAGTATGGGACAAAACCTTAAGGAGGTTAAGGGCCTTAGAGCACTCAACTCGGAGGCAAGAGATATGGGCTGACCAAGACAAACGAGTGTCAAAGACTAACCCCAAGAGCTTTGCGGAATCCCTGTACACAATGGGATGACCATAAAGCGACAAAGAGGGACGAAGAACAACATGCTTCGAGTAAAGGTCATAGCACAAGTCTTAGATGCAGAGAACTTGAAGCCATGATTGGTGGCCCAAGACNCTCAAACACCACCAAACCCCGCCCTGAACCTACAGACGGTAGGAAACCGGATGCAGGCAGGAAGGGGAATCCGGGGGAAGAAAACAAGAACCAAAACGGGGCAGCCCGGGGCTCCCGGGGAGTTACCACGAGAGCGTTGCCACCACCAAGGCTCAAGTGCAACGCCTCTGCTGCCCGCACCAGCTGAGCACAACTGGGTAAGCGAGCCATAACGAGCAACAAACTCGCAGGGTTCCGGGTCGAAGGTGTCACCGACCCCACAGGCAGCAGACGGAGGCAAAACAGAGAGTCACCCAGAGACAAGGGGTGAGCAACCCTCAAACTCGCTGGAAGCGAGGGGGGGCTCTGGGGTCACATCCATCGGACCCACGCGCCCCCAGGGGTTTCCCAGGGTCCCGAGCGTTTACTATAAGAGGACTCGCGCTCAGGTAATCCCAGGCAGGGTACTGCTAACCGGCACCCAAAACTACCAAACAACTTTCTAAGAGCTGAACCCCCGGGACGTGTACACTCACGGGGACCTAGCAGGGGGTACCACCAGAAAACTCAGAACACAAGGGACACCAGGGGCAAGAACGAAGGCAGACCCCCCCACCAGGTAGATAAACAAAAAGAAAAAGAAAACCCCGCAAGAGGACAGCGTACCCAAGCGGAACAGAGCCGGCCGCTATGATTGGGAAAAGACAAGCTGCACAGTACCCTGCGCCCCACCAGTGCAAAAACTGCCCCTTACTCTAAGGCGAACAAGGGAGACAGAACACCCGAGCACACAAAGAGCGGCCGAAAACCAAGCAGTAAACGGCCTAGCAGGGGCAGACCCCAAGGAACTTGTGGAAGGTGGCCCCAAGTCCCAAGGGCAGTACTTACAGGGCACCTAGGGAAGGGAACCCTAGGCGCATGCAGCCCGAGTACTGGAGAATCACTCCCGGCTCGCGCACCACCTAGAAAACAGACACCACACTCTAGGTGCAGTGCTGAAACAACCACTGGAGCCGGAGCACATAACCGGTGCCTATAGCATCAGCCGAAGAACTGATGGGTGGATAGCCGGCGTGGGAGGTCTGGGGCTCCACCTTCCCCCTCCCGGGGAGGGGGGAGCTGCGCAGACAGCGGCGCGGTGACGTGTGACGTCACACTAGTTTGCTTGTGTTTCTGTTTGGGAGTTCTATCCACTAGTTCGGATTTTGGTAGCAATTTTAACCAGAATAGGGGTTTGTTTTGGGGCGCTTACCTTTCTGGGTGCCTGTCCCGGTCGATGGCAGACATAGAATGCTTCCAACCACACGGGGGCTTCTATAGGCCATTGCTCCCCGTGCCTCTCTGAGGGGGCCCGGTTCTGGCCGTGGTCTCCGGTAGGCCTAAGAACTCCATACACATGACTGATGCCAAAGTCTGAAATTAGCATATCAGCCTGGGATAGCTCCGGGGAGCCGACGGGGCTCCCCCCAGAAAAGCACGAACAGTATAGTGGGAGGAGAAATGTTGGCGAGTGAGGATGGGAGCATCAGCTGACTGTGTGACGACCTCATTTAGTGTCTTGACTCTACATACCAGGTTAGTTGCACAGTTGGCTCACACATTATATTATATAAATATATCACACTACACACTATTGAATAATATTACTAAAAAAAACTGAAAATATCAATCAGACACTGAAATAATTAGGTAGTATCATCTTTGTGGCAACTCCTGCCTGACAGCTTGGGCGGAGCAGACCACCTCTGACGCTTGCTCTGTCAACGCCTCAATTTTGCCAGACTTCCCCGCCTTATTACAGCTAAAATATGCCACCTACGATTTTTTATTATTTTTCCTGTGATCAAGGAACACAAACGAACACTTTTATAAGAAAAAAAATTTATTTAGATTTTTTATTTCTTCCACCTGGGTATGTTGCAGGCTATAATTGGAAGAGCAGCCCAGGGATTCAATGAGGGTGAGGTGGGGTGAACGAGCTCACGCTAGTTTTGTGAATTTTCAATTGTTATTTTACATTGTTGGGGTGTTGTTTTAATGGTTTTCAAGGTTGCTGTCCAGCTTATAACCAGCAGTGGTCTGTTTTGGTTCACTGGCTCACTGTTCACCTGGCTATTCAATTCATGGTGCTTCCATGGTGGTGGCAGACATGAATAAATTCATAGTAAATTTTATCATAGTAACACCAATCCTTGCACCTCTGTGAGGAGGCCAGGTTCTGGCTTGCAGTCCCCAGTAGGCTTAAAAGAACTCAGCAACTGATGGCACCTAATAGTTTGGCATACTATCAGAAATAGTAGCTTCGGGAAGCCACATGGGGCTCCCTCCTCATAAATATGATCAAAAGAAGCAAAAAGTACCAAACATTTCTTGATAAAAAGATTGTTTTTGTTTTACCGAGACATTCACTCATTAAATAAATTCAAAAGCTAGCTTCCAGTACAGATAAAATAAGCAAACAGTGGTAATGTAAGCTGTGTTGGTGATAAGATGGTACTTATGTGTAATATGGATGTTTAATGACTCAAAAGTATCTGTAGATGCAGGGAAGTAATGATACACTAGATAGGTAAAATTGTGATAAAAATAGGTGATACGCTAGCAGCAATGCAGTGCTGATAAGGTGGTGACAGAAAATCATGGGTAGACAATAACAATTAAAATCAAACAATGCGTATTGGATGAATTCTATTGTTAAATATGACATTAAGGTAGACAATATTGGTGTGATGTTATATATGATGTACTGCTCCAGGTGAACAATGGTGCTCAATAGGTAGTAAGCTGATGAGTCACAGCAAAGAAGAGTCAAAACAAAATTATGGTGGTTTAGGAAATTGTAGCAAGAATAATTGTAAATTTTGTATGCCCTGACCATTCTCAGTGATTTGAAAATTAGTATTACCAGAGGGCTCATCTGCTTGTATTTTGCTCATATTTGCTTATGATTATGTTTCTGTATATGCATACAGACAAGCATGATGCTAGTTTACTAAATAATGTACTGTAATGAAGACGATGCCTCTACATTTGGGTGAAAAGAGTAATGATGATTATAAAATGTGTGGCAGTTTGGACTTTGTGAAATCCCTGGCAGGCACTGATGACAAGGTTAATAAAGTACAAAGTAGTAATACAATTGTGAAAAAATATTAATATTATGTATAAGATTGTAAAGATGACTGAATACGTGCATGGATAACAGTGCATGTGTGTAGATAAATCAACACAGCAGGTAGAAAAAGGAGTGAAGGGTAGTGGTTTCAGTGGTGCATGGTTTGAGCTGCGTTGTCAGGAACTCACAGACAACGTTTCCATCTCGTCCAGCGACTCTAGTCTAGCGATGGGTGCTTCGGTGAGAGATC
>WNGS01162956.1:87026-100163 GCA_020271785.1 Procambarus virginalis | reverse complement strand
CATTTACCATCTTGAATTAACTTTAATTATTAATAATTCCCCACGGATAGGTATCAGTTGCCACGTTTCCTGTTTCTGACATTCACCATATTCTCACTGTATATTCGTGTCTCTTTATTTTGCTATATTTTCACAATGTTCCGCCTACAAGCTTTCAAGGCAAATCCAGAAGGTGAAATAGGGAACTTACGTCATGCAAGAAGGGTCGAATTGATAACTCTTGCACACGAGTATCAATTGGAAGTTCCCCTGGCGCCAACAAATATACCGTAATAATATAATTGTAGATCATCTTTTGGATGAAGGGAAGATAGATTCTGATACTCATGACAAATACACTATTTCAGATAAACATGACTTGACAGCAATAAAACTTAAGTTAGAACTTGCTAAGATCGAGCGGGAGCAACAAAAGGAAGCAGCTGCAATCAGAGAACGTGAAGCTGCAATCAGAAATCGAAGAGAAACAAGCGTGAAGCTGCCCTCAGAAAGGAAAAAGAGCGTGAAGCTGCAATCAGAGAACGTGAAGCTGCCCTCAGAAAGAGTGAAAGAGAGGCCGCACTGAAGAAGAAGAAAGTGAACGTGAGTTGGCCTATACAAACAGCGACTCGAGATGCAACGTGACCACGACAAACGACAGGCAGAAGCAGCTCTAAACTGTCGTGACCGAGAACTCACGAGGGACGCTGCACACCAAGCTCAACTCCAACAAGCGGCAGCTAGTCTTCCTCCCAGTTTCAATGTCTCCCATGCAAGTAAGTTAATGCCCCCGTTCATCGAAACGGAGGTTGATGTGTTTTTTACACTTTTGAGACCCTTGCTGATCAACTTAATTGGCCTGACGACCAATGGGCTACCCTTCTCAGAGTACATTTAACAGGTAGAGCAGCAGTCACACTCAGCACTTTGGCATCAGAAACGACTACACCCCACCTGAAGCAAGCTGTGTTGGACGCCTACCTTCTCTCCACCGAAAGCTATCGACGAAAGTTTCGTGACTACGTCAAGGCAAGTACCACCACCTTCTTAGAATTTGCTAACACCAAACGAAGATATTTCATGAAATGGCTGGAGGCAGCACATGTCTCTACTTTTTCAGAGCTTGTCAACCTCATACTGGTTGAAGAATTTTGAGACGTGTACCTCCTCCTGTCCGCCTATACTTAGCAGACAAAGAAGAGACGGATTTGGTGAAGTGCGCGAAGTCAGCTGACACTTACAGCCTCATCCACCGGCTGACACCAGAACCTACCAGCAAGAAGTCTTGGTACAGTTACGAGAAAGCGAGCCCAGATCAAGGTACCTCTCAACTGTACTGCAGGTATTGTCGACTATATGGACACACCATTGACAAATGTGGTAAGTCCCAATCTAAAGGTAACATCGAACCTCCTAAGTCTAAACCTACTCACCCTAAGTCCGGTAAGCCTGTAATGAATGTTGGTGTTCATGCTAATGATCTCTCTCTCTTTACCAAGCATCTATATCCAGGAACTATCTCTACCCACGGTTCAGATTCAGAGGGACGTTTTGGACTTAAGATCCTGCGGGACACAGCGGCTCTACAATCGATCGTCTTGAAATCAGCTGTGCCCAACGTCGCCTACACAGGAGAGACTGTTTCATCACTGACCTTACTGCTACAACTCCTTATCCCTTGCCAGAGTTTACCTAGATTGTCCCTTCGTGACCGGTGAAGTCCAAGTCGCCGTCAGGGAAAAGCCTTTTCCCATGCCTGGAGTGCAACTTCTCCTGGGCAACGACTTGGCAGAAGACCAACAACCAAACAACCTGATCGTCAAGGACATATCCGAGGTAAGCAACTCTGTGTTGGATAACCCGATTTTTGAGCATGTTCCAGCAAAGGTTCAAGAGAGTGATGAAGGTTCTCCTCCTGTTATGGTGACCACCCGTGCTCAAGCTGCACGACCACAGCCAGCTGACTCTACTGCTACCGCTGTCCCTCAGGACCCTTCGAAACTACCCCCTAACCTGACCGCTGTGGAGTTCCGTAAGTTACAGAGAGATGATCTTACCTTGACACCATTATTCTTTCAGGCTGAAACCCAATCCGACAGTGTTCCTGGGTTCTTTATGGAGAACGAAATACTCTATCGCAGGTATAGACCCAGTAAACTGAAGGACGAGGACGATTGGGCAGACGTTGAACAACTAGTGATTCCTACCAGCCTGCGGCCCACGATTCTACACCTGGCCCACGGCGCTTTGTCACACTACGGGTTCAACAAGACTTACCATGGAATTCGACAAGACTACTACTGGCCAGGTATGGTTAACGACGTCAAGAATCATGTCAAATTATGCCACGTGTGTCAGTTAGCCGGAAACCGAACGTTTCCATTCCCAGAGCACCACTGATACCCATCCAGGTGCCTGAGGAACCGTTCCACAAACTTATTATTGACTGTGTTGGTCCTTTGCCTCGGACCAGTGCAGGCAATGCATATATCTTAACCATCCTGTGTCCTACCACCAGATTTCCGATAGCAGTTCCAGTGAAAAATATTACGGCTGCTACAGTGGTGAAGAATCTACTGAAAATCTTCACCCAGTATGGATTTCCGAGGGAGATACAGAGCGACTGTGGCACCAACTTCACCAGTGATCTCTTCAAACGGACTCTGGAGGAGTTCAACATCAAACAGGTACTGTCCAGCCCCTATCATCCTGCTTCACAGGGTTCTCTCGAGCGTAGTCATCAAACCATCAAGGCACTCTTAAAAATTTTGTAATGAGACCTCAAAGGATTGGGATAGGCAAATTGATCTCATCATGTGTATTTTCAGAAGTCTTCCCAACGAGTCACTAGGAGTATCTCCTTATGAGATGCTCTACGGACGTAAGTGCCGTACACCTCTCAAGGCTTTCAAGGATTCTCTACGTGATGCCACCTTCAGTGAGCATCAGAATGTGCCCCAGTATCTTCAAAATCTCCGACACATTCTAGAGAGGGTCCATTCCTTTGCCAGCAACAACCTACAGAAAGCCCAGGAGAGGATGAAGACTCGTTACGACCAGCACTGTAAAGTAAGGAAGTTTAAACCAGGAGACTTAGTGCTTGCCTATTTCCCTATCCCAGGTTCTCCTTTACAGAACAGGTTCTCAGGACCCTACCGTGTTAAGGAGTGCCGGAACAACTTCAACTACGTTCTCGAGACCCCCGATAGGCGGCGGAAGACCCAGCTGTGCCACATCAATTTACTCAAGCCCTACCATGGGGTTCCTCCCACTGTGTTAACCAATTTCACCTCATTTACAGGTCCATACAGCCACAGTGAGACCTTCCCTGCTTCTCCTTCCGAAAGCACTGACACTGAGACAGCGCTTTCTAATTCGGAAATCCTTACTGACCTTCACAATCATTTTCAGGACGATAATAGTGCTTCACTCATCATCAGAGAACATCAGGAGTTGTTTCGAGATGATCCCCAAGAGTGTACTGTGACTCGGCACGACATCCAACTGCTACCTGACACCCAGCCGATTCGCCACCGTTCTACCGAATCAGCCCTAGCAAAACGGAAGTCATGCGGGCTGAGGTACAGTATCTCTTGGACCATGGACTGGCTACCCCCTGTGAGTCCCCTGGGCCTCACCATGCATCCTGGTACCCAAACCTCACGGCAAAATCCGTCTGTGCACGGATTATAGGAAGTTGAACCAGGTCACAGTGCCCCCAGCCACCTTTCAAGAGAGCTGTCAACCCGTCATCCAGGGCTTGGAACACACCTACACCTATTCGGATGACCTCGTTGTACCATCCAAACACCTGCTCCAGCTACAACGATTGTTCTACAAGCTCCTGAAAGCCGGCCTCACCATCAATCTGGGCAAGTCCACCTTCGCGAAAGGTAAAGTGCGGTACCTGGGTCATGTTATAGGGAGTGGCAGCCTGGCTCCGTTAAATATCCACATTCAAGCAATCCAACAGTATCCACAGCCTACTACCAGGAAGCAGCTCCTGCGCTTCCTTGGTCTTGCTTCCTATTACCGTAGGTTGTGAAAATTTTAGCACTGTTGCAACCCCATTAATCACCTTAACCAGTCCCAAGCAACGGTATAATTGGACCAGAGAGCAAACCGTTGCATTCGAACAACTCAAATTCCTCCTCTGTTCTAATCCTATTCTCGCCTCACCAGATATCAAGAAGCCTTTCATCTCCATGTCGACGCCAGTGGTACCGGCATCGGAAGTGTCTTAATGCAGCAGCGAGGCGAGGAGGTTCTACCTGTCAGCTACTACAGTTGCAAGTTGAAGCCTCATCAGAAAACTACAGTACTATAGAGAAGGAACTCCTCTCCATCGTCCTGAGCTTACAACACTTTGCACCATATCTGCACGGTGCTAGGTCCACTACCATCTATTCGGACCACAACCCTCTGAGATTCCTACATCAAGCCCAATTTAATAACCAACGTCTGCTGCGATGGGCTTTATATCTTCAAGGCTTCAATTTAAAGATCTGCTACATCAAGGGCCTGATAACATCATCGCTGACGCCCTCTCCAGAGTGCATGAGGTAGAGGCAGCTCCACCTCCCACTCTACCTCCCGTGAACGTGACTCAACCGGAACAGCAGGCTTCGGGGAGAGTTGTGACGATAATCTCTTATCAGAGATTTAGCCTGCTATTTCCTTACTTCATCACGTTCTCAACAATATGCAAGATACGTTTTATAGTGGCTTAACGTATATATCAAGACAGCCACACGCACTGCAACTCCCTCCTTCCCCCCACTTCTGCACACCTGGTCGACCTGTCAACTGCTGCTCCCAGCAAACTAGCGACTTGCGGCCGTCCTGCGTTCTCATTGGCCGCTACCCAACACACCACTCCCGCTCCACGCCAATCACATCATCGCCAGTCATTGTTGGAGTCCCTTGCAGCTCTCTCAGCCAGAATATATCTCGTGCTCCTGCTGTGAACACCTAATTTGACCCACCTCGTGTGATCAAATAAGAGGTTTATAGCTAGCGCATATATTCCCAGCACCATTTATCTTTGTTAACGTAACCAGTTCCCCCCTTTTCAATTAGTTATATATAATTTTATGTGTTTTTCTTTACATTATTTTAAATGCCAAGGAATTGTCTTTATTTTATTTTGTTTTCTAGATTAAGTAAAGTCCTTTTTTAATTTTGTGTTTTCGTGTATCTTACCTTACCACAGATTATCAGACAAGCAGTCACTCTTTTTTTTCCTTTTTTTTATACTTAAATGTATGTGGCCCAGCATTGACATCTGCTATTTGGAAGACTGCCGACCACCATTTCCAACACGTTACCGTCACACTGGAACACTCTATGGAAAAAATAATGTAATCTTGGGGATGGGGTGCATTTCGAGGGCTGGGGTTGTTTGTTTTGCGAACAATCGTTTGGAACCAGTGACTGGAGGCGTTTTTTTTGGGTTTCAACCTGTTAATTAGATAGGGTTCTGGGAATTGATATGGAGAAGAGGTAATAAAAGTATGTGTTTGTTGGGAAAGAAATTGACAAAATGATCAGGGAAAGAGAAGGGTCTCAAAATAACAATACACTTAGGTATATAAAACTACAGTAGAAGTTAAGAAACGAAATAAACGAATTAATGCTCTTGTCTGCACAGAAAAAAATAGATATTATTGCACTTACCGAAACGTGGATGATGTAGAAATAGAAAACTATTAGCATAATATCAAATAAATGGATTAAACTATTTCACACAGATAGGTATATTAGACGAGGAGGTGGAGTAGCCATATATGTTAGGAACAATTTGAAATGTAGTCTCAAAGAGGGAATCAAACCTGAGCCACACACAGAAACTATTTGGATAGAATTAAACAAAAAAAGCAAATAATCTTATAATAGGCTTTATATATAGGCCACTAAATCTAGACAGAATGGAAGCAAAGCACCTATGGAATGAAATATCTAGAGCATCTAGTCTAAAAGTATTTGTGTCATGGGTGACTTTAATTTTACTGGATGAACTGGATTAACAGAACCGAGAATAACGAAGCAGAAGATTTTATAGAATTAATTGACGATTGCTTTCTTACGCACACATTAAGGAACCAAGCTGGAAAATAATATTTTAGATTTAGTGTTAACTAACAGGGAAACACAGATTAATGACATCGAAATTGAGAGTGAATTAGGGAACAGTGATCACAAAGAAATCAGATTTAGCAGTGGACTATATCTGCAGGAGAAAATTCTGTTAAAGTGCCAGATTTTCGTAAAGCTAATTTTAATATCCTAAGAAATTTTTGGGGTCAATAGATTGGAAAGTCTTGGGCATAGGAGGGGGGCCGGTCTTGGAGCAAGACGTGAACGCAGCGTGTGTGATTAAAGGCGGATTTCGATTTGGATTCAAAATATAACTTATTTTCAAATATTCTAAGCAAAGCACAGGAAAGTAGTATACCTTATAAATTGATTACATCAAATACAAATGACCCTAAATGAATAACAAAGATCTGAAAACCTTATATTTAGAAAGAGAGCTTGGTAAAAAAGGATTAGAATGGTGAAGTCAGTTTAGAACAAGAATTCACACAAATGGCTAGAAATGTTAAAAAAGAGATAAGGAGAGCAAAAAGAAACTATGAAGTTCGTATAGCAGGCCAAGCAAAGACAAATCCTAAAGTTTTTTTAATTTATATCGAATAAAGGTTAAGGAAAGGATAAGTCCATTAAAAACCGAGACAGGTCAGATAACGGATAATAACGAAGAGATGAGTAGTATTTTTAATAAATATTTTATCTCTGTATTTACTAAAGAGGAACTTAACATTATGCTATGTGAATTTATATCCATTCTATAGTATGGCGACCAAAACTGAACTGCATAATCTAAATGGGGCCTAACCAGAGCAAGATATAGCTGAAGAACAACACCAGGTGTCTTGTTACTAATGCTTCGATTAATAAATCCCAGTGTCCTATTTTCCTTATTACGAACATTCATGCATTGATCCTTTTGTTTTAAATTCTTACTAATCATAACTCCCAGATCCCTTTCGCAATCCGACTTCGCAATCTCAACACCATCTAGCTCGTATCTTGTAACTCTATCATCATTACCTAGCCTCAGAACTTTATATTTATCAGCATTAAACTGCATCTGCCAGTCTTTTGACCGTTTCAAAACCCTATGTAGATCAACTTGAAGTGATAGTGAGTCTTCTTCCGTGTTAATTTCCCTCCCGATTTTTGTATCATCGTCAAATTTGGAAATATTGCCACTCAAACCTGAATCTATATCATTTATATAAATTATGAATAACAGAGGTCCCAGGACAGAGCCTTGAAGCACTCCACTTACAACATTTTCCCACTCAAACTTAGCCCCATTTATACTAACTCTCTGTTTCCTTTGGCATAGCTATGCCCTAATCCAACTTAATATAGCACCCCCAATACCATGAGCCTCTATCTTTTTAATCAGTCTTTCATGTGGAACTGTATCAAAAGCTTTGCTAAAGTCAAGGTACATGTTGGGATTGAGTACTACAGATGTTGGAGGTAGCATGTTTGGAGCAGATGCTCTTTTGTTTATGATCTTATTAATAATATTTCATGTACCTGATAATTGTTTTGTTGTTGTTACTGGCGAAGAATAAAACCATGTGGACGAAGATCGTTTCTCTTACAACAACCATTACAGTGGCGACGAGGATTAAACATCTCCGGCAGAGAGCCTGGGTACGAGACGTGGTGTGAGGATCAAGAGAGAGCAGGGTACGTCTTGTGGACGAGTGGACGCTTCGCATACAACAGTGGAGTGTGCTACCTCTGTGGCCATGGCTACCCATGTCAATCGAGCCGTTAAACACTGCCAAGACCTGTGGCTCAGCCTGATGGAAGCAAACTTTCAGTACCGGGAGATTAAGGAGGACGCGAACAAGAAAGCGGTACTCTTAGTTTCACTGGGTTCTGAAGCATATAGTGTTCTCGGAATTTTGTGTGCACCTGAGCTGCCGCACACGAAGACCTATGTAGACCTGATTCCTCTGCTTAAACGTCAGTATGTGGTGAAACCATCATATCACAGGAGTTTGATGGATTTCCAAAAGAGGACGAAAAAGCAGCAGGAATCCAAACAGGATTTATTTGCAGATTTGAAGGCTTTGGCTAACCACTGCAACTTCGGAGCACAGTTGGACGGCAGGGTTAGGGACCAGTTGTTCATGGCAGTGGAAAAGGAGAATTATTTCCCTAACCTGGTGGCAGAAAATTTGGATCTACAATCGATGACTTCATGGACAGTGCTCGAGAAGATATTGAACCTGGAAAGGGCTTTTGGAAGTAAGACTTCTACTCAGGAAATTATGGTCGTACAGGGCCAGACCAGATGCAAACACTGTGGATACAATCACATAAGTAGCAAGTGCAAGTTTCGTGCATATATATGCAACTTTTGTAACAAGGAGGGACACTTGCAGAGAGTGTGTAGGGAATTTCTGAACAGGAACAACAAGGCCTGGGAGAGGAGACGACCAGGGAATGCAGGAAGAAGAGGTAGTGGTACTGTGGTCAAGGCAGTAGAGGAAGGTAAATCGTCTGAAGAAGCTGCAGGTGAGGAAAACCGACTATATTCGGTGAAAGAAAAGGTATGTTCAGTGAAGTCACAAGTGGTGAATTTTGTAATTAATGGGAAGTTAGTTCCCTTGGAACTGGACACTGGTGCTGCAGTGTCAACATTGTCTAGAGATTGGGCAGATACCTTGCAATTGAATGTAAAACCAGGTAAAAAATCATTAAGTGCTTATGATAATGTACCGATTAAGGTCTATGGCAAAGTGTCGGCAAAAGTAGGTTATAATGGAAAAGAAATTGTCCAGGATTTTTATGTAGTGGATTCACATAATCCTAGCCTATGTGGTAAGGATCTCATGGAAAAAGTGGGAATTTTCTTGGCGGGCCTAGATGAATTGTCGATAGTTAAAACAATTAAAAGTGCCGAACAAATGTTAGATAAATATTCAGTGGAGGCAGATAAGCCAATTAATAGCATGGTGGCAAAAATTCACCTGAAAAGTGGGGCTTCACCTAAATTTTTCAAGGCAAGAACAGTGCCGTTTCATTACAAGCAATTGGTAGAATCAGCCCTGGAAAAGCATGTGGCAGAAGGCATCTTAGAGCCAATTACACATAGTGAGTGGGCAGCCCCAATTGTACCAGTGTTGAAGGCAGATCGGAAATCCTTGAGAATCTGTGCAGACTTCAAGGAACTGAACAACCGCATACACTGTGAGAAGTACCCTTTACCTAAGATAGATGAGTTGTTGTCAGTGGTCTGCAAGGGGGCAATTTTTTCTAAGATTGACCTGAAAGATGCTTACTTGCAAATTCCTGTAGAGGAGGAGAGCCAGAAATTGTTAGTGATTAATACCCACAAGGGGTTATTTAAGTATAAAAGACTTCCTTTTGGACTCTCCTCGTCTCCAGCAATTTTTCAGAGATTCATGTCCCAGTTGTTAGTTAACATTGAAGGTGTGGCTAGTTTTTTAGATGACATTATTGTATGTGGAGAGAATGAGGAAGTGCATGATGCTAGATTAGAACAAGTTTTGAATCTTTTGCAAAAGCACAATGTGAAGATTAATAAGGGAAAAACAACGTTGAAGACCAAGGCCATTGAATACCTGGGGTACCATATTTCAGGTAAGGGCTTTACTCCTTCTCACAAAAATGTAGCGGCTATAATAGATGCCCCAGCCCCAACATCAGTTGGGGAAGTACAGTCTTTTGTTGGGATGGTTACATATTTTTGTAAGTTCGTGAAGAACTTTTCAACAAAATTAGCACCCTTGTATGAATTGTTGAAAAAAGGGGCTAGATTTAAGTGGGCAGCAAGAGAGGAAAATGCATTCAGGAATATTAAGCAGGAGTTGATCAATTCTCCAGTGCTCACTAATTTTACAGGTAGACTCCCGTTAAAACTGGAGGTAGATGCTTCCCCAGTAGGAGTGGGTTGTGTATTATTACAGGAAGTAGATGGTCAGGATAAAGTAGTATATTTTGCTAGCAAGAAATTATCTCCTGCGGAACAGAATTATTCTCAGTAAGATAAAGAAGCCTTAGCTTTGGTATATGCTGTAAAAAACTGAGGTATTTTCTGATGGGGGAGGAAATTTCTTGCTAGAACAGACCATAAACCCCTGCTAGGATTGTTTGGCAGAGGTAAGCAGATTCCAGTTAATGCCAGTGCTAGAATTCAAAGATGAGCATTACTACTCTTGCAGTTTGAGTATGATTTAGAGTTTAAGCCAGGCAAGGATAATGTAGTAGCTGATGCATTAAGTAGATTGCCTGTGACAGAAGAATTAAATTCCAGTATTCCAGTGGAGTATGTTAACCTGGTGGAATCTATGTCTTTTGAGGATATTTCATTCCAGACTATTAGGAAGGCAACTGGTAGAGATCCCAAATTAAGTCTGTTGATGAAATATGTTAAATATGGTTAGAATGATAATTTATTATTGTCAGAGTATGCTGCAGTGAAGGCTGACCTTAGTATTCACCAGGATGTACTCTTGTATAGGAATAGAGTGGTGGTGCCTGGGGAACTGAGATGTAAGATTTTGGAACAGCAGCATGTAGGCCATAATGGCATAAATGCTATGAAAGCAGAAGCTAGAAGTTGGGTTTGGTGGCCAAAAATAGACCAGGATATTGCTGAGGTAACAAAAAATTGTCATATTTGCTTTAAGAATTATCAGAAACCCCAGGCCCCTGTACTTTCTTGGCCAAGCACTGGAAAAACCTGGTCTAGACTTCATGTAGATTATGTGGGACCTATGGATAACAAATATTACCTAGTGGTGGTGGATTCATACACCAAATTTCTGGATGTGCATGTGTGTAATTCCACCACATCATCTGTAACTTGTGAATTACTAAGGAAAACATTTTGTAATTTTGGATTGCCAGACATAATTGTCTCAGACCGTGCTCCTTATTTTGTTTCAGTGGAAATGGAGGAATTTATTCGAAAAAAATGGTATTAAACATGTAACACCTGCCCCTATAATCCTTCTTCAAATGGTCTAGCAGAGAGACCAGTGAGATCCTTGAAAGAAGGGTTAAAGCAGTTTACGGAAGGTACTTTTAATACAAGGCTTTGTAGATTTTTATATAATCAAAGGAAAACTGTTCATTCTACTACTGGTAAATCTCCTTCTGAATTTTGTTTAATAGGCACTTTAAAGTGCACATGGAAGCAGTAAAGACAGATCCTGATAAAGAGAAATCGGTAACTAGCTTGGCCAGTCAGTTGACTCAGGGAGAGGAATTGTTGTTTAATGAGGGGGATGCAGTATATGCAAGGAATTTTGGAAGTGGAAAGCCCTGGGTGGAAGGAAAAATTAGGGAAGTCCTGGGCCGCAGGAACTTCACTGTGCAAGTGCAGAGTTTTGGGAACATTAATTGGAAAAGGCATGCCGATCAGCTCATGCCAAGGTTCACAGGGAATTTTGAAGACCCTTCAGGTGGGGGTGGGGCAACTAGTGATATCCATCCTAATAATGAAGGGGTAGCAGCACCTGCAGGAGACCGGGAGGCAGAGCAAGGGGCAGTAGAGGGTAATGGGGATAAAGTTAACCATATGTACTCTACAAGGAGTAATTCAGAAGAATGTTTCCCAGAAGTAACAGGTCAGGACTCCCAGTTGAGAAAATCAGGAAGAGTCATACGACCGCCTGATAGACTTAACCTGTAGGGAGGAATGTTGGGATTGAGTACTACAGATGTTGGAGGTAGCATGTTTGGAGCAGATGCTCTTTTGTTTATGATCTTGTTAATAATATTTCATGTACCTGATAATTGTTTGTTGTTGTTACTGGCGGAGAATAAAACCATGTGGACGAAGATTGTTTCTCTTACTACAACCATTACAGTACACAACATCGCAAATCTTACCACTATGAACTGCCTCAACTATGCTGGAATAAAAAGATAACTAATTTGTTAAACGTGAACAGTTATTTGTAAACCCTGGCTGTGAATCATTTTTGTGTAAATAATATATTTTGAGCATAAATGACATATTTGGTGTGTAAATGGTATATTCTGTGTAAATATAGCATATTTATGTGGAAATGTCATACTTTGTGCATCAATGAATAATAATGCATAAATAACGTGCATAAATAATTTGAGTGTAAATGTGTTTGTGAGTTTTATGTTGTATGTTTTAATTTTGTGTATTTTTAGTGTATGTACAAGTATAGCATTTTTGCGTATCTGGTGTTAAATATATTTTAGTGTGCCTTATCACAAACTTTTTATTATTAATCACTAAAATATTTCAGTGTGACAAACACCCTGGTTTATTCATATGAATAGTATATTGGTGGATATTTATTCAAATAATAACAATATTTGGCGTGTTTGCATATAATAGGCTATTAAAAAATATTTCGGACTGTTTGAATAATATAGTCACCTTGCTGATTAGCATGCATTAATATGAATTAAAAGAATGAAAATGAAAGATCACTTGAGGTGAAAGAGCTTTGGGGTTACTGAAATCTTGTTCTAATACATTTTTAGGGATTACTAGGGTATAAATTACTTCTGATTAAATGGGGTAATGGTTGCAAAACAGGCTATTGTCTATGCATGTATGGGTTGTGGAGTATGCATGTCTGTATATATTGTGATGTGGACTGATGGTTTAAAAGTAAGTTAGCGAGATTAGGATTTTCGAGATCTAGGAATTATTACATATGAATATAGTGGCCTAAGGGCATCCAGATGAGTTGCCATGGTGATGTAGGTTTGGGGTGGGGTGGGGGGGGGGGGGGGGGTGGTGGGGGGGGGGTTTGGTTTTGATCTCTCTCAACAAGAAGGAAAAAAAAAACAAAGAAACAAAAAAAGACAATGAAGGAACAACCACAACACCCACCAAAAAATAAAAAGAAAAAACGAAAAAAAAAAAAAAAAAAAAAAAAACAAAATAACAACAAAAAAAAACCACCAAAAAAAGAAAAGAAAAACCAAAAAACAAGAAAAAAAACAAAAAAACAAAAAAAAACCACAAAAAACAAAAAACAAAACAAACCAAACCCCCAAAAAACACCAAAAAAAAAAACAAAAAAAGAAACAAACAAAAAATAAAAAAAA
>WNGS01162956.1:62151-86026 GCA_020271785.1 Procambarus virginalis | reverse complement strand
AAAAAAAACAACTAGTCACGCGAAAAAACTAAGTCACGCAAAAAATAACTTGTCACTCTGCAAAAAACTAAGTCAGTCTGGTGAGAGCTATGATCCGAAACAGAAGATGTGTTGATGTGTTGGAACAGTTTAAAGTATGGCTAAAATTGTATAAGAGTGTCTGTCTTGGTAAAAGTTTAACTTAATAAAAGGTGAGATACAGAAATTTTAATTACTGCATATTGGAGAGTAAACACACAACTTGAAGTTTAAACTAGCTGAGTTGGAAGGTATAGTTTAATTGTATAGTAGAATTGGTAAGACAGAAAATGCACACATTGGACTGGGGTAGATGCAAACTCTATTTGATGGGAGCAATGATATGATACAGAACATGTGTTGGTGTGTTGCACTGCATAAAGTTAGCTTTAATAGTTTTAATATGCTAGTGCCCCCCCCCCCCTCTTGCCTCTCCTACAAGGGCTATTTTCAACTATCTCTGAAAATAGATGTGAATTGGAATGGCTGTTACATAGTGACTATATACACATTTCATTTATAGGAACAGAAATTAGAGATTACGCAGTGATAGCCGAAACTTGATACATAGGGATGGAAGATATGATACATTATAGACTGCTCTAGCAGCATCGATATGGCCAATCGCTAAAGCGAGTCGGACTAAAAAATGCAGGAACACTATCACACGGGTTCATGCACGCTTACACACGTTCACTGGCACAAGACACACTCAACCTGTAATACTCAGGGAATTTGGAAAAGTCCGGTCGAGGGTTGAGTATACATGTTAAGTTTAGTTTGGAAAATTATACTCCAGGTATCGTTAGTCATAAACTTTGATACATTAAGAGATTAGTTGTGAAGTAGAATGACTGAGGTATGCTAGATACTGCATAAAATATGCAGTAAATATATTCTAGTTTGATGCTGAATAAAGATATAATACAAAGCGATCCCTCTACCACTTTCTTGGTTGTCTGATACATAAGAAGGCAGTATATACAGTAATTGAATTCCTTGAATCTTGAGTGAAGTTTGTGTTATTCCCCCATCCCCCCAGCATCGAATATGGGAATGAAGACATAGCAGAGAAATACATCTTGACAGTGATGAAATATTGAATAATGTAAATTGACGGGGAAATGAAATATCTTGAGAATTGTACGGAATAGGTATGGACCGTGTTTGCATCATCTGCAGTGATAGGTATGTGTTGACAGGTAACTACTCTCATTCATCCACATTCCTGGTCCTCCAGAGTCATCCACCCACCCTGCCAGCCATGCACACCCCTCCCAGTAATCCTTAAATTGAAATTCAAATTCAAATGTTGATTTAGGTAAAGTACATACATACAAGGGGTGATACAAATATTGATGAATTTAAAGAGAGAACTAGTACATATAATGCCTAAAGCCACTAGTACACAAAGCGTTTCAGGCAGGAAAAACACTAAAGACTAAAACTTAATACTAATTGAGATTAAAGTATAAAATGTGTCGAGAAAATATAAAAATAAAAAGGGGGGAAAATGGCAGGAAAAAGCAAAAATACAATTTGGTCGACAAACAGCATTGTTAAAAAAATAACAGACATGGGTTGACATTATAGGGGTTAGGGAGGGAGGAGTTTAACTTACAGGGAGTTAATTAGGTAGTGCTTAGTTTTTATCTTAAAATGACTGAGAGAGGAACAGTCTTTAACATGATTGGGAAGGTCATTCCACAGTCTGGGTCTCTTGATTTGTAGAGCATTTCTAGTTTGATTAAGTCGTACTCTTGGAATATCAAAAAGGTATTTAATTCTGGTGTGGTACTCATGGGTTCTGTTACAAGCTTCAATGAAGCTTTTAGGGTCAGGATTAGCATTACAGTTCAGCTTTTATACATATGTAATATACATGAGAGGATGTTCAGTGACTTAATATCTAACATATTCAGAGATTTGAGTAGGGGTACCGAGTGATTTCTGGGGCCAGAGTTGGATATTATCCTAATAGCAGCTTTGTGTTGAGTAATTAGAGGATGTAAATGATTTAGGTAGTAGAACCCCATGCACAAATACCGTAGTTGAGATAAAGATAGATGAGGGAGTAATAGAGCGTCACCAGGGCAGGGGCGAGGTACATAATATCTGATCTTAGAAAGAATGACAACAGTTTTTGAAACTTTTTTTGATATATTTAGAATGTGTCCCTGGAAATTCAGCTTGTGGTCAATGAGAACGCCAAGGAATTTGTCATCTACTTTGTTGCAAATTTGGGTATTATTTATCCTGAGATTTATTTGATTTGAGGATTTATTGCCAAACACAATATAGAAAGTTTTGTCAATGTTGAGGGTGAGTTTGTTGGCAGCTAGCCAAAGATGGACTTTATTTAGCTCAGTATTCACTGTGACATTTAGAGCAAGGGGGTCAGGTCTGAAGTAAATGAAGATTGTGTCGTCAGCAAATAGAATTGGTTTGAGGTGTTGGGAGGCATTTGGAAGGTCATTAATGAAGATGAGAAAGAGGGAGGGCCAAGTATGCTGCCCTGAGGAACACCAATGTTGATGGTTAGGATGGGAGAAATTGAATTATTCACAGAAACATACTGGAGCCTGTCAGTAAGGTAAGATTTGAGGTATTGCAGGGAGTGACATCTGACTCCATAATGATGTAATTTAAGAAGACGGTTTTGGTGGTTGACAGTGTCAAAAACCTTTTGCAGGTCCACAAATAACCCAACAGGGAACTCATTTTTATCAAGAGCTGCATGTATCAAGTTAATCATACTAATAAGTGCATCGTTAGTGCTTTTTTTGGGTTTGAAGCCATATTGACAAGAGCTAAGTATATTCTGTTTGGCTAGATAAGTGTAAAGCTGTTTGTAGATTAGTTTTTCAAATATTTTTGACAAGTTTGGCAGGATAGATATAGGTCTGTAGTTGTTAACATCTGTGAGATCACCACATTTGTGGACAGGGGTTACTCTCGCTTTTCTTTAGAATATCTGGATAAGTTTGGAGCTCAAATGACTTGTTGAAGAGCAATGCAATAGCATGGGCTAAAGATCTGGAGGCTTTTTTGTAAATTAGAGTTGGAATCTCCTCAAAGGCACCAGACTTGGTTTTAAGGGAAAGGATTATCTCATTAACATCAGTGGAATTTGCAGGCGTTAGGTACAGAGACTATGGATAGTTACCTGTAAGATAGTCCTGAACATCAGTATGGAAGATGGAATATCATTTGCAAGGGATGACCCAATGGAAGAGAAGAACCTATTGAACTCAATAGCAGTATCAGAGGCTGAAAGATGACCATCATTATTGGACAGGAGTATTGGTTTATTTAAAATCTTCTTTGATCCCAATATTTGTGAAGTTGTGCTCCATGTTTTCTTAATGTTGCCCTTTGTTTGGATAAATTTATCTTCGTAGTATTTAGTTTTGGCTCTTCTAATTATTTTAGATAGCGATGACGAGTAATTCTTTGAAAATTCTTTGGAGACGATTCCTAATCTATACTTCTTCTCAAGGTCATGTTTTTTATTAATGGATTTAAGTATTCCCTTTGTAAGCCAAGGATTGTTTAGCCTTTTAGTTGTGACTTGTTTCGTTAGCATAGGACAGTGGGTGTTATAAAGGCTGAGAGTTTTTTGAAGAAAAGATTGCACTGCTAGGTTGATGTCCCTTATGTTACCTAATTCGAACTCCCAGTTGACATTAGCAGCAGCAGCAGCTATAAAATTGCCTATAGCAGTTTCATTGTGCAGCCTAATGCTTATCTCCCTTGTCTCTAGAGGTGGTTTGTTAATGTTAGTTAGGAGAAATGTGGGGTAATGGTCTGCAGTGCTATCGATGATTATCTCTGAAGTAATCGGAGAGGTTATGTTGGTCCAGATGTGGTTAAGAGCCGTGGCAGTACTATTAATGATTCTAGTAGGTCTAGTGATTAAGGGTATGAAAAAGTATGAATTCATACAGTTGAGGAAGCTGGCAACAGTAGGGTTTTTCAGGCTCGCAGAGGTCAATATTAAAGTCCCATGCGATAATTAGATGGTTTTTGTTCAGTCTGTTATCTAGTATTAGATTTCTAAGGTTAGAGTTGAATTCGGACACATCAGTGTCCGAATTCAGTGTTGAGGTTATCCTCATTAGCAATTGTAAACATTTTACCTTCAGAAGTCTTTCTCACTTTAATCCTAATAGATAACAGGCATTCCTCCCAGTATATCTGACCCCATCTCTTCTCCGGGAAGGACTCGCTACTCGCCAGAAAATGGGGTGAATTTTAATTACAACAAATTATAAAGTATACACAATTATGTAGCTTAAGTAGCTGAGTTGGAAAGTATAGATCGATTTGATTTAGTATAATTGATAAGACATGAGATAAAACAGCTGTAGATGAAAAAGAGCTTTGATTGGACGAGATAACTTAGTTATTTCGCAGTAAAATGAGTTGGTAAAATATTGATAACAATAATAAGACTGTGCCTCACCCGATTTATTGAACTCCCCCAAAATGTCACTGGTGTACTTCATCCTTTTCAGGGGAAAAATGTTCAGAGTTTCACGGACTGTTGTGCCTCACCTGTTTCAGCCTGAATTTGTCAGAGTTTTTATTTCTCGCTCTGTCACATCCGTTTAAGATCAAAATATTTTCAGAGCCCAGTTTAAGACCGAAATATTTTCAGAGACTGTTTAAGACCAAAATATTTTCAGAGACATGTTTAAGACCAAAGTGTAAGAGAGTCCATTTTAAGACCTAAATTTGTCAGAGTTTTAATCCTCACTGCATTCTTAAAGAGTTCTTATGGAGGAAAATCAAATAGTGTCAGTCTCGTTCAAGGTAAAATATTTTCAGTCTCGTTTAAAGTCAAATATTTCATTCTCATTTGTTTCAGCTGTATCACAGGGTTAAAGACTGAATTTTGTCAAAGTCCCAATTCATTGCTGCCGTCTTAAAAGAATTCTTATAAAAAAAATTAACTCTACAGACTTAACAAGATATTTTGAAAAAAAAGTAATTCACGGTAACAGAAGTTAGATCTTGGACCCAGCTCTACGTTTATAAGTGTAGTTTAACTACTAGTAGTCCAATTTTAGCCCAATTTAAAACCGTCATACTTTAAATGTAGTAAAAAGACAAAATAGTGTTTCCAAGCTCTATTTGTACCCGCATTACTTCATTTGTACAACTTTTTGTTTACTGTCGGTCTAATTCCCTTAAATTTAATCCCACAGTATTTCAATTTAGTAAAATTAATTAAGAAATTAACCGAGTTTCAGCTCATATCCTGCACCTTAATTCATTCATACATCTCTGTTAGTATCTATCCAAATCCTCTAAAATTTAAAATAGTCATACTTCTGAGAGCGTAAGTAACGAAAACAGAGTTACCGAGTTCTAGCTACCGTCCCCTGCCTTAGTTTACTGGTGTAACTATGTTGTTAACTGATCAATTTCCTAAAGATTTAAAGCATAATTATTTCAAACATAGTAAGAAAAGAAAATAGAGTTACAAAGTTCTAGCTTTCGTCCTCCACCTTAGTTTACTCACGTAGATTCGATACTAACAGTCCAATTTCACTGAAATTTAAACCCGCTGTATTTCACACCTTATAAAATAAACCAAAAGCAGTTTCTGAGCTCCAACTCTTGTCCTCCATCTTAGTTCAGTGTTCATCAAACATAATTATTCCAGAACAAGTAAGTAGCTCTCATCCCTTACCTTACCTTATCAAAATATACACAAGTGTAACCACACCTGTGTAAATATCCTTATCACACTCCTCCCTCCTGCCTTCCCTCCCTACCTCCATTTCCCTCACGCTCGTCTGCTTACTTATATCCCTCTTACCCCCAGCTTCCCCATCCCTTACCCCTACTCCCCCACAACTCGCCTATTTCACCAACTCCTCCTTCTCCAGCTCCCCCTTCCCCAACTCCCCCTTCACCAACTCCCCCTTCCCCAACTCCCCCTTCACCAACTCCCCCTTCCCCAACTCCCCCTTCCCCAGCTCCCCCTTCCCCAACTCCCCCTTCCCCAACTCCCCCTTCACCAGATTCATTCATTCACAACGCTGCACTCAAGAATTATTAATTGCAACTTATACCAATAAACCTAAAATATTTTTGTGTTCTCTGTACAAAAATACAAAATTTCACGTTTTTGTGAATTTTTGTGTTCTTGTACAGAGAACATTCACAGCATGTTCTCTGTACAACTTTCATACTCAATATTCATGTTTTATGCAAAGTTCAAATCATATTTTTCCCCTGTTTCTCGGTTGGACACAATCAAGTAAATTTATATCCATTCTATAGTACGGCGACCAAAACTGAACTGCAATTATCATCAAACTTAACCAGAACAAGATATAGCTGAAGAACCACACCAGGTATCTTGTTACTAACACTTCGATTAATAAATCCCAGTGTCCTATTTGTCTTATTACAAACATTCATGCATTGATCTGTCGGTTTTAAATTCTTACTAATCATAACTCCCAGATCCCTTTTGCAATCCGTCGCAATCTCAACACCATCTAGCTCGTATCTTGTAACTCTATCATCATTACCTAGCCTCAGAACTTTACATTTATCAGCATTAAACTGCATCTGCCAATCTTTTTGATCATTTCGAAACCCTATTTAGATCAACTTGAAGTGATAGTGAGTCTTCTTCCGTGTTAACTTCCCTACCGATTTTTGTATCATCAGTACTCAAACCTGAATCTAAATCATTTATATATATCATAAACAACAGAGGTCCTAAGACGGAGCCTTGAGGCACTCCACTTACAAAATTTTCCCACTCTGACTTGACCCCCATTTATACTAACTCTGTATCCTTTGATTTAGCCATGCCTTAATCCAACTTAGTATAGCATCCCCAATACCATGAGCCTCTATCTTTTTAATCAGTCTTTCATGTGAAACTGTATCAAAAGCTTTGCTAAAGTCAAGGTACACAACATCACAATCCTTACCACTATCAACTGCCTCAACTATGCTGGAATAAAAAGATAGTAAATTTGTTAAACATGAACGGCCATTTGTAAAACCATGTTGTGACTTGTTTATTAATTTATGTTTTTCAAGATAAAAACGAATGGTATTTGCAATTATCGATTCAAGTAACTTTCCCACAATAGACGTTAGGCTAATTGGCCGATAGTTTGATGCAAGTGATCTATCTCCTTTCTTAAAAATTGGTACCACATTAGCAACCTTACACGATTCTGGCAGTCTACCTGACTCTAATGATTTATTAAATATGGTAGACAATGGATCGCAAAGCTCCTCTGTGCATTCTTTAAGCACCCTGGCAAACACTTCATCCGACCCTGGGGATTTGTTTGGTTTGAGTTTTAATGTTTGTTTAGTAATATCATTCCTGGTAACTGTTAGAATAGTCAACCTAGTTGACTAGGTTGACTAGTCTAACAGTTACTCTATTAGTCAACCCTATTAGTCAACCTGTCCTCGTCCCCACCCACATAGACGTGTTCGGCTGAAGGTATAAACTTAAGTTCTTCTTTAGTAAAAACAGACATAAAATATTTATTAAAAATACTACTCATCTCTTCGTCATTATCCGTTATCTGACCCGTCTCGGCCTTCAATGGACCCATCTCCTCTCAACCCCTGCTTGATATAACTGAAAAAAAACTCCAGGACTTGCCCCCGCCTGGCCCGCTATACCAACACAGTTCATTCAGAGAACTTCATTCAGTAAGCTGCTGACTCCAGTCAGGCGCAGACAGTCACAGTGAGAGGGTGTGTTAGCTGGAGCTCCGATTGCAGTAATATTATCATTGCAATAATGGCAGGTGTGGTGAAGGAACTGATGAACCTAGTTGGAGCTCTGAGAGCAGAGATGGATTCCCTACGGGAGGAGGTACTACAGCTGAAACAACATCGAGAAGAAACGAAGGAAGAGACCAATATTAAAAAGACCTCGTCGTGGAAAGTCGTAAAGGACAGGGGTCTTAAGAACTTGACAACGCCGCCTACAGAAGCCCTAAGGACTTCAAATTCATTTGCCGTGTTGGAAGACGAGTGCTCTGGTGAGCCTGCCGTTCACTCGAAAGAGAAATCAACGAAGCACAGGCCCCTCAAAGTGCTCAGAAAGTTAAGGAGGCGCCTAAGCGAATTTTGGTTGTGGGAGATTCCCAGGTAAAGTATTTAGACAGAAAGTTTTGTGCTAGAGATAGGGGGAACAGGTTAAGGGTTTGCTATCCCGGAGCTGGAATTGGTGATATTATAAACAACATGAATTTATACAGTCTCCGTGGTGTAGTGGTAAGACACTCGCCTGGCGTTCCGCGAGCGCTATGTCATGGGTTCGTATCCTGGCCGGGGAGGATTTACTGGGTGCAATTCCTTAACTGTAGCCTCTGTTTAACGCAACAGTAAAATGTGTACTTGGATGAAAAAACGATTCTTCGCGGCAGGGGATCGTATTCCAGGGACCTGCCCGAAACGCTACGCGTACTAGTGGCTGTACAAGAATGTAACAACTCTTGTATATATCTCAAAAAAAAGAAGATATTATGGCTGGAAATGGGAACAATCCCATTATTTGTATTAGCGCAGGAGGAAATAATGTTGGTCGAGTTAGGAGTGTGGGACTGATTCAGAGGTATAAAACAGCTATTAGCTAGGAGCAAGGGAGGAATCTCGATCATATGTAGCATTCTTCCAAGAAAGGTAGTTGGNAAACACTATTCACATTCACATGGCTTACTTATGATTTCACTGGCCTCACGATCAACATCTTATTCACAATACTCTCACAGTGACTTTCACCGTACCAAAAGATTACTCTATTCTTAATAATATTTACTGTGAATGCACTCACTTGATCACTGAACTTTTCTTTATATCTATACTTTCTCTCAAAGAGATATCACTGGCAATCACTTCACGTATATGATATTATTCAGTACACAGTCATGTCATATATAAATCAGTAATCAAATTCAGGCATATATATATATACTCATGAAGATCAATACACAGGCATTTATATCATAGATCATGAGATCAATCCACAGGCATTTATATCAATAGATTATAGAGATCAACACCAGGCACTTATATCAATAGATTATAGAGATCAATCCACAGGCATTTATATCAATAGATTATAGAGATCAATCCACAGGCATTTATATCAATAGATTATAGAGATCAACACACCATTATATCAATAGATTATAGAGATCAATCCACATCATTATCTGTTTACTACCACTATATATATATAATAATAGTCACAGTAAATTCTCTGATGAATCTTGGTGCTTGCACACACCCACACATAGATATATATGTAAACTGATACTGTGAGCGCTCTGGGCAGCTCACCACATACTGTGCTCTCTGTGACTTAAACTCAGGTGAGACTTGCTCACGACATATAAATATCCTGACAAGAAATATATAGCTAACTAAAGGGGAAATGGGAGGGTAACTGTAAACACCTACTTCACCTATCCTAGGATGACAGTTGGGTTGTAGCTCCTGGTCCAGGCTCTCGCCTCGTTCACCATCCAGAAACACAAGCCCCACGCCTTAGGATGTCGCGTCTCGCCGCTTCTGTACACAGCAGGTCCGTGCTCCTTCCTCTACAGTACGTCGCAGGGTTGAAGTCGGTCTCCTGGCCGTCAACTTTCCTCCCAACTACGGCAGCCAGCCTACGTCTCGGCGGTCGTCGTACGTTTCCCAATTAGTCCTTGTCACTGTACTCCCAGAGTAACTGCCTCTCACCACTACGAAGTCACTGTGAAGTTACCAGCCGTCCCAGACGATGCTGCTTAAGCTCCACACGCACAGCACCCGACTTCAGAGCACTTGAAGCTCACAACACTGTCAATTCCCTCGTCGTCTAGATATATCGCTAGGTATTTGGGAAGACTTCTCGACGTGCTTGCATCCAACTGTTGACTCGTAGGGTTCCACGAAGGTGGGGTTACTGTCAAACTTGACAGGATCGTCGATCACACGTTCAACCTGGTTGACAGGCTGTCAACCCGGTTCACTCACGGTGGGTGGCCCGCCACTAAGCTGTCTCTTATACTGGTGAACCGCCAATGACGACACACGTCGATGCCCGGCCCACTTCTTGCAACGCACCTGTCCCCTGAGCACTTGTTGCTCAATATTCTGTCAATTCCTTATCTGAGCCACATCTGGGTTGCAGGAAGACCTCACAGAGTGCGTGCCAACAACTGGAGACGCTTAATCCACCGGAGTTCGGTAAATCCGTCACTCTGACAGGATGACCGATCGCGCGTCCTACCTCTCGGACGTGTCGTGAAAGACTGATATCGCCTGGGGCCAACACGGCCGGACCCCCCATGCCTGTGACGTCACTTTTCCCAAAGTTGGTTTTCATTGGCTCCCAGTGCCACGTCGCTGACGGTGACCAATCTGGCGCCACTGACGTCACACAGTTTTGGCGGGAGAACAGACTCGCCAGCGCCATATTGGCTCCCTAAAGGGCCTATCCCACAGGCCAAAATACTACATTTTCGCAAATTTCTCGGCTCTTCGAGAATACTGTTCTCTCTCCCACATATGTTCAATTGATGCCTGCAATGTAGAGAACGCTCGGGAATAGTGGACATGACTCTTACAGCAGGCGTGGGAGAATTAGAAGGGGGGAACACCGTCACAATACACACATAATAATAATATAATAATGAATCCTACACTCTATACTATTTCAGTCAGGTTGCACTCCAACACCATCAGAACTCTATCATCTGCTTATCAAGTGGTATCCTATCTCCTGATTCACCACCTAACACTGCCAACCTCCTCAAGTATTTCAAGTCTCATAACACAGTGTTGCACTATCAGCAAGATAATATATATATCTATAAACATGTGCAAGGAAAACCAATGTATGAATGCAATAACATAAATATTAGTATAAATGTTCCTTGATATACAACAACGATCAATCGATCACCCTATCAGTCCTAGGACACACATGTATGTCTCTGCAGGTAATCCAGCCTACGACTATAACTTTATACTTCAGTATAATACTTCTTGCACAAAAATGGCAAACAATCACTCACCTTTCACTGCGTCTTGCATGCTAATGACAACCAAACACTCTACCAACTCCCTACAAGTAATCAACCAGAACTTCCCGTCCATATCTGGGAGTTCACTACCCTGATATCTTCAGGTTCTTCCGGGTTTATCTACCAGGATCCTCTGCAGCTCCTCCAGGCTGCTGCACCTTGAGTAACAGTGGTGCTTCACCACTTCTACCAAGGCCCTCCACAGCGCTCCTGGCTGCTACACCATGAAGTCTTCCTTTAGCAACAATGGTGCTTCACCACTGGTATCACAAAAGCATGTAAACTCTTCTCCACTGCTTCTCCTCTTACAGGTTGAGGTCCAACTCCTCACTATAGGGTCTGCTCTTCCACAGAGCTCAGTACCTTCCACAACCTTGGAGTCTCATCAACTACTCCCTCTTCTACTGGCCTCGAAGTTCTCTCAGCAACTCCTTCCAAAGACAAACCTGCAACCCATTGACACGCCAATAAAACGTTTCCCCTTAGACACATAAACGAAAATAACCACACATATGTTCGCACCTAACATCTCTTTGCTCTCTACATACTGTGAGAGTGGACTCCCCCGTTTGGGCTGGTCCATGCTCCGCCTTGCCCGGCGGGCGGCTCCTCACTCTGGGAGCGGTCCTCCGCTGCTGGTCAGTTGGCTACAGGCGGTAGACAGGAGAGGATATGCTGCTCGTCCCTCCAGCTGTCTCTCTCATTTCCGTCCTCTTATTTAGGCTTCCTGCCTTACCAAAACATGTCTAACGTACCAATAAACATTTGCTATGATCGCTGGGCACACGATCAATTACCGGCAATCAGTGTAAACTGGTTAAAATTATGCTTACCACAAAAAGGTCCCCTGCAGGGCGCCCTCCCTCTGACGGAGTCTGACCAGGGCACTCCCACAGCACACGATAATGTCTCTGGACGGCTTAACAAACTCTCCTTGCCGTCCAGGACTTGAGACCACACGTTCCCAGCTCGATTCCACAGCTGGAACATCTGCACACTTCCTTCCTCTTGAAGGTATATCACCTAGGGGTTCCTCTCTGACAGGAGCTCACAAGGAGCACAGCTTCCCATCACGATGTCTGGTACTCAAGTGACTTAAGCTCCTCTCAAGTGAGCCTCACACCACCAAACTCTCCACATCTTGTGTCAAGTCATTTACTTATTTTCTTATTCACTGCCCATTACATTTACTTATTTTCTTATTCACTGCCCATTATCTTAAATTTTCTATCAAATCCAACCAATTTTTTTACATCTGTATCTTCACCTCTATATTTCCTAGACATTCTAGTCAGGTCAGGCCTGATAGAATAATTCTCAAAGGGAGACTCGTTTTTCGGCTGCCTGGGATCATAACACTTCACAAGATTGTAAATACCATGCTATGTATTCTCGCAAACTAATGTACCTTCTTGTATATAAATAAGTAAGTAAATAAATAAAACAAGAAGATACTTATATAGAATATTGTTTATAGGGTAAAAACAGCACAAGCATTATAGTGGGAGGAGGAATGTTGGCGAGTGAGGGAGGGAGCGTCAGCTGACTTGTGTGGCGACCTCAGTTATTGTCTTGACTCACCATACCAGCTTAGTTGTATAGTTGATTCACACATTTATATAAATAAAAATGGAAATGTTCGTTTGTGCATAACCGCTAATCTCCGAAAGTTCTTCACCGAATGCTTAGAAATATTCACACAACGTTCCATTTACATTCAAGCAAGTTTTTATATACATACTATATAGATGTCACGTCTGTGACGGTAAAAAAAAAATATGCTTTTTCTGAAAAACTGTTTATCATGTGTTTTTCACAAGGGAAATCTTCGAAACCTCTTTACCGATTGCTTTGAAATTTTGACATAATGTTGCATTCGAAAAGGCGCATCTTTTTATATATATGTACTGTATACATGCCTCGCCTGTGACAGGAAAAACATGCCTTTTTTTGAAAAAGAGCGCCATCTGTTGGACTTAAGAGCAACACATGCTGTAATCTCCAAAAGTTCTTCACCGATGGCTTTGAAATTTTGACACAACGTTGCATTCGAATAGGCGCATTTTTTATATACCTTCTGTATAGATGCCACCCCTGTGACAGGTAAAAACATGCGTTTTTCAAAAACAGCGCTATCTGTTGCACATAATAGCACCATGCACTCTATACTAAATATGTCACGAATTCCATTTCAGTGTTTCCCATTGCATTGATAAATTTCATTTTCATAGATTTTGATTTATTTGATTTTTTATTGAGTTATTTTGTGTGACATTGTGTTGGAATTGAGCTGTGTTGTTTACCATTCCGTTCATTTCATAAGTATAAGTATAGATGTCACACCTGTGACAGGTAAAACTATGCTTTTCTTGAAAAATAGCACCAGCTGTTGCATGTAAGAACAACACACATGATATAATAAATGTGTTACAATTCCATTTCAATGATTCTGATTGCATTGATAAATTGAATTTTCATAGATTTTGATTTATTTTCATTTTGATTTAATTATTTTGTGTGAATTGCATTGGAATTGAGCTCGTTGTTTGCCATACCGTTCATTTCGTAAGTATAGTTTATTTTCTATTTTTTCGTCAAACCATTTGGGAAGGTATCGGACGAAGGAGTGGGGAATGGTGGGGATGTCGAGGAGACAGAAGTGAGAGATTGTGGGGAGAACGAGGGGGACAAGGGAGTGGGTAATGGTGGGGAAGGACGAGGGGGAACGGGGGAGTTTGGGATGGTGGGGACAAGGGGATGGGGAAATGGAGAATGGTGGGGAGGACGAGGGGACGGTAGAGTGGGGAATGGTTGGAAGGCCAAGGAGACGGGTGAGAGGGGAATGGTGGGGAGGACTGGGGGGAGAGGGAAGATTGCTGTGGCTCAGCAATGCACATGCATTGCTGAGCCTCAGCAATGCGTGGCCGGGTACTGCTAGTTTTATCATTTAAAAATGTCACACTACACACTATTGAATAAGATTACTGCAAAAAAAAAGAAAATAAATCAGACACATTGAAATAATTAGGTAATAATATACACACAGATATCACAATAGCATGATTTCGCCCGGGATCATCCTGGATGTAGGTTCGAATCCTCATCACAGCCTTAGTGGATTTGTTCATTAGGTAATAATATCTTTGTGGCAACTCCCACCTGTTAGCATGGGTGGAGCAGACCACCACAGGATGCCTAGTCTGTCGACACCTCAATTTTGCCAGACTTCTCTTCTCTATTGCAGCTAAAATATGTCACTTATGATTTTTTTCCCATGATCAGGGAACACAAATGAACACTTTTACAAGACAATTTTTTTATTTTTATTTTCTTGCATCTGGGCGTGTAGGGAACACAAATGAACACTTTTACAAGACAAAATTTTTATTTTTATTTTCTTGCATCTGGGCGTGTTGTAGGCAATAATCACAAGAGCAGCCCAGGAGTTAAGCCATCGTCTTATTCTCTCTGACTCCTGCATTCGACCTCCCCTACCGTGGTCATTTGTCCCCTCGATAAAATTCTTGGTGACTCAGATACTTTTGATATCGTTCGCCTTATGCGTTTTTGTTCTCGTATTGACATCCTCTGTGATATTTAGCGCCCTCTGATTATTCTGCAGATTTGATGGTGCTACATAGCCTTCCCGGTTTGGTGCCTTCTATTGATAATTACTTACTTATTCTCTCTGAAACATCAACTCTTCGCTTATTTACACAGACAATGCTTTTTTTTTAGATATATACAAGACTTGTTACATTCTTGTACAGCCACTAGTACGCGTAGCGTTTCGGGCAGGTCCCTGGAATTCGATCCCCGCCGCGAAGAATCGTTGTTACAACCAAGTACACATTTTACTGTTGAGTTAAACAGAGGCTACAGTTAAGGATTTGCGCTCAGTAAATCTTCCCCGGCCAGGATACGAACCCATGACAAAGCGCTCGCAGAACGCCAGGCGAGTGTCTTACCACTACACCACGGAGACTAAACTTGCTTAAAATACTCTTTTACACTTACAGATACACACCAGAACTTTCATGTTACATTCGCAAACATATGCAGACTTACATAGAAAACCCATGACACATACACTTTTACATAAATTGCATAAATATTTACACAAAATATGTCACATTCTCATTTACACATATAATTGCAATTATAATCGCAAACTTTTAATTACATTCACAAACTTGTACATCTTAAGCAAATACTCGTCATTAACTTACACACTTTTACAAAACGTACGCAAATACTCTGTTTGTTCCCTCACATCAACTTAAGCAAATATTCAGTTCACTCACATCAACTTAAGCAAATATTCAGTTCACTCACATCAACTTAAGCAAATATTCAGTTCACTCACTTACACAAACAAACACCGACTTGTATACACATATTCGCTCAGTTCATTAACTTACTTACGTTTATAAACTTGTACAAAATACATGAACTTAGTCAAACATGTACATACATTTATGTACTATCACAGATAGTAAATGAATTGGCCAGTGTCCTTGACTTGTATACCATGCAAGGTGATGGAGAAGATCGTGAGACAAAACCTAGTAACACATCTGGAGAGAAGGGACTTCGTGACATATCTACAACATGGATTCAGGGAGGGTAAATCTTGCCTGACTGGCTTAATAGAATTCTACTACCAGGTGACAAAGATTAAGCAAGAAAGAGAAGGCTGGGCGGACTGCATTTTCTTGGATTGTTGGAAAGCCTTTGTCACAGTACCGCATAAGATGCTGGTACATAAGCTGGACAGACAGGCAGGTGTAGCTGGTAAGGTGCTCCAGTGTATAAGGGAGTACCTAAGCAATAGGAAGCAGAGAGTTACGGTGAGGGGTGAGACCTCGGATTGGCGTGAAGTCACCAATGGAGTCCCACAGAGCTCTGTACTCAGTCCTATCTTGTTTCTGATGTATGTAAATGATCTCCCGGAGTGTATAGATTCATTTCTCTCAATGTTTGCTGACGATGCCAAAATTATGAGAAGGATTAAGACAGAGGAGGACTGCTTGAGCCTTCAAGAAGACCTAGACAAGCTGAAGGAATGATCGAACAAATGGTTGCTAGAGTTTAACCCAAGCAAATGTAATGTAATGAAGATAGGCGTAGGGAGCAGGAGGCCAGATACTAGGTATCATCTGGGAGATGAAATTCTTCATGAGACAGAGAGAGAAAAAGACTTGGGGTTGACATCACGCCAAACCTGTCCCCTGCAACCCATATCAAGAGGATAACATCAGCGGCATATGCCAGGCTGGCCAACATAAGAATGGCATTCAGAAACTTGTGTAAGGAATCATTCAGAACTTTGTATACCACATATGTCAGGCCAATCCTGGAGTATGCAGCCCCAGCATAGAGTCCATATCTAGTCAAGGATAAGACCAAACTGGAAAAGGTTCAAAGGTTCGCCACCAGACTAGTACCCGAGCTGAGAGGTATGAGCTACGAGGAGAGGCTACGAGAATTAAAACTCACTTCGCTGGAAGACAGAAGAGTTAGGGGGGACATGATCACGACATTCAAGATTCTCAAGGGAATTGATAGGGTAAATAAAGACAGGCTGTTTAACACAAGGGGCACATGCACAAGGGGACACAGGTGGAAACTGAGTGCCCAAATGAGCCACAGGGATATTAGAAAAAACTTTTTTAGTGTCAGAGTGGTTAACAAATGGAATGCATTAGGAAGTGATGTGGTGGAGGCTGACTCCATACACAGTTTCAAGTGTAGATACGATAGAGCCCAATAGGCTCAGGAACCTGTACACCTGTTGATTGACGGTTGAGAGGCGGGACCAAAGAGCCAGAGCTCAACCCCCACAAGCACAGTTAGGTGAGCACAGATCACACGCACTCTTAGAGAAACTAGCACAACTCTCGCAAACACTTAAACACTTTGAGAAACTCTTACACGTAAAATGTATATGCAACTAATGTATCTATCTCATCCTAGTTTAATAGCATTACTATTTCTCTCTGTTCTGCTTCCAGTCTCCAATGTTCTCAGTAAAGTGATTTTTTAATCATTCCTCCCTTACATAACCCAATAACCCTAACCTAACCTTTACTTAATCTCATATATTTTTGTTACCTGTACATTATCTACCCAGCATTTTATGTACATCTTAGCTTATGACATCCCCCACCTAACCTTTACTTATTTTATGTCCTCATACTTATAAAAATAATTTATAGGAAAGTCTATTTACACCATCTAGCCTTTACATATATTCTTAGTAGATTAACATCTTATCGTATATAGGTTTAAAACGTATAAAACGTATATGTGTTTTTTCTTCAGGACATTTCATGTTTATCAATCTGTGTTTGAAATAAACTTATTACATTTCATAGGATTTTGTTTAAGATTGGACGTTTAAGCATTATCAAGGTATATTTCTTAAAGAGCGGGTGCTTGTTAATTCAAGGGATATTTATTAAAGAATAGGTATTTAAGCATTTGAAAGGAATTGTTATAAATAGGTATTTGTTCATTTTTAAGGATTATTGATTAAAGATGGGGTGTTTAAGATTTTCAAAGAATATTTGTTAGAGATGTGTGTTTAAGCACTTTGTACATTTTAAGTTCATCAGTTAGTTAGTTTAGTTCATTTATTATGCACCCCATACCCATCTTGTGGGCGGTAGTGGAAAGGGCAAGTTGTTCATAAGTTATATTTATTTTTATGTTTGATATAATTCTTCTTATTCTTTACCCTTTTGCCTAACCTCTTTTTTATCTTAGTGTATTTATTGGGTTTTGTATAATTTATTCTTATTCTTTAACCTAACCTTTCAGTTGTAATTTATTGAGTTTAAAATATTTGTTGAATGTATTATCCTTAACCTAACCTTACAGGTATAGTTTTTGTTTAAAATATTTCATACATTATCCTCTTGGTGTATTGTGTTTAAATATTTTATTTAGATCCACCTTTCCACTTAACTTTCCTACCCCTCTCTCCCGCTCACCCTTCCTTCTCTCTCTCTCATTCTCTCCCCCTTTCTCTCCCCTCCCCTATCCCTCTCACTTTGTTCTCCTCCCTCTCACTCTTTCCCCCCCCCCTCAATGGTGCTACATAGCCTTCCCGGTTTGGTGCCTTCTATTGATAATTACTTACTTCCCCCCCCCCCTCTCTCTCTCTCTCTGGCTTTTTCATTTTATTAATCTCAAGTCTTAGTAGACCTGATTCTTTAATACTGTACTTACATTATTACTAAGATAAAGAATTAATTTATCTGAGAAACAAAATAAAAGAGGGAGGAAAAGTTAAGTGGGAAGGTGGATCTAAACAAAATATTTAAACACAATATAAATATTGTGTTTAAATATTTTAATAATATGATATAGTACAATTATGCTATTAACCAATATGGTTGGTAAATAGCAGAGTTGTACGATTGAACTAGAGTGGTGAACAGGAGCTGGATTTTGCATTGATTTATTTTACTACGTTCGAAATACATCAGTTTTAAATTTCAAGATAATTGGATAGGTACTAACGACGTTACATGAGTAAAGTGAGGCGAGGGGGACAAGAGCTGAAGCTTGGTTACTGTCTTGGTCTGATTTACTGCGTTCGAAATAACTATGTACTAAATCTCAAAGAAATTGATCGGATAAAAGCAGAGTAGTATGAAAAAAGTAAGGCAGAGGACGAGAGACAGAACTCAGTAACTTTATTTTCTTTTCTTATTCCATCAGAAATATGACTATTTTAAGTTTCAGGAGGATTTGGACCAACAGTAATAAAGTTGTACAAATGAACTAAGATGGAGACGAGCTAGAACTCGGAAACTTTCTTTTCTTTTCTTACTTTGTCTGAAGTATGACTTCAAGAACTAACCTCAGATGAACTTTTTATCAAATCTGATTAAGTCAGCAGAGTTTATTATTATTTATAAAAACTCTTTAAAACTGCAGCGAGAATTAAAACTCAGAAAAAACTTTGGTCCTAATCTAATCTCTTAAAATTTCTTGTACTGGACTTATATTTGTCTTATACTGGACTTCCCCATAAGAATTCCTTAAGACCTCAGCAAGTACTTTTGCCTTGATTTTCTTCCATTAGAACACTTTAAGACCTCAGTGAGTACTTTCCAAAAAACAAAAAATACTTGCTTAGATGTCTATTTTCCTGGATCCAAAATAAAAAGTACCTGCTAAGTTGTCAATCACATTACTCCCATCCATCCACCCACCCATCACACCCACTAGTCCCATCCACCTACCCTTCCCATCCACCCATCCATCACATCCGCCTATTCATCACATCCACTCACCCATCACATCCACCTACCTGTCACATCCACCTACCTGTCCCAAAAATTGAGGAAAAATTGTCTTAGTAAATATGTAACTGCATAAAGTGTTCATTTGTTTACGAACATTGATGGTGTGATATAATGAGTTGATAAGCAGAAATACAGTGACGTAGTTTCACAATTAAATTTCGGTGATGGATAGATAAAATTCTTTGTAACTGACTAAAGTATATAATTTGAACTTACTTAAAAGTAATTTGTTGATAAACAGTAATGCTGATGATAATACATTAGAATGAACTAGTTACTGAATGGAAGAAAACACAACAAAAAAACTTGCATTCTGAAAACTTAGGTACTCTGCAAAAAAAAAAAAACTAGTCACTCTGCAAAAAACTAAGTCACGCAAAAAAACTAAGACACGCAAAAAAAAAAAACTAAGTCACGCGAAAAACTGTCACGCAAAAAAATAACTTGTCACTCTGCAAAAAACTAAGTCAGTCTGGTGAGAGCTATGATCCGAAACAGAAGATGTGTTGATGTGTTGGAACAGTTTAAAGTATGGCTAAAATTGTATAAGCGTGTCTGTCTTGGTAAAAGTTAACTTAATAAAAGTAAGAAATTACAGAAATTTTAATTACTGCATATTGGAGAGTAAACACACAACTTGAAGTTGAAACTAGTTGAGTTGGAAGGTATAGTTTAATTGTATAGTAGAATTGGTAAGACAGAAAATGCACACATTGGACTGGGGTAGATGCAAACTATATTTGATGGGAGCAATGATATGATACAGAACATGTGTTGGTGTGGTGCACTGCATAAAGTTAGCTTTAATAGTTTTAATATGCTAGTGCCCCCCCCCCCCTCTTGCCTCTCCTACAAGGGCTATTTTCAACTATCTCTGAAAATAGATGTGAATTGGAATGGCTGTTACATAGTGACTATATACACATTTCATTTATAGAATAGAAATAGAGATTACGCAGTGATAGCCGAAACTTGATACATAGGGATGGAAGATTGATACATTATAGACTGCTCTAGCAGCATCGATATGGCCAATCGCTAAAGCGAGTCGGACTAAAAAATGCAGGAACACTATCACATGGGTTCATGCACGCTTACACACGTTCACTGGCACAAGACACACTCAACCTGTAATACTCAGGGAATTTGGAAAAGTCCGGTCGAGGTTGTTGAGTATACATGTTAAGTTTAGTTTGGAAAATTATACTCCAGGTATCGTTAGTCATAAACTTTGATACATTAAGAGATTAGTTGTGAAGTAGAATGACTGAGGTATGCTAGATACTGCATAAAATATGCAGTAAATATGTTCTAGTTTGATGCTGAATAAAGATATAATACAAAGCGATCCCTCTACCACTTTCTTGGTTGTCTGATACATAGAAGGCATTACATGAATGGCATGAAAGAAAGATGAAATAAGATAATAAAGAGAAAAACGAGATATAATATTGTTAAAGTATATACAGTAATTGAACTCCTTGAGTCTTGAGTGAAGTTTGTGTTATTCCCCCATCCCCCCAGCATCGAATATGGGAATGAAGACATAGCAGAGAAATACATCTTGTCAGTGATGAAATATTGAATAATGTAAATTGAGGAGGGAAATGAAATATCTTGAGAATTGTACGGAATAGGTATGGACCGTGTTTGCATCATCTGCAGTGATAGGTACGTGTTGACAGGTAAGTACTCTCATTCATCCACATTCCTGGTCCTCCAGAGTTCATCCACCCACCTGCAGCCATGCACACCCTCCCAGTAATCCTCAAATTCAAATTCAAATGTTTATTTAGGTAAAGTACATACATACAAGGGGTGATACAAATATTGATGAATTTATAGATAGAGCTAGTACATACAATGCCTAAAGCCACTATTACGCAAAGCGTTTCGGGCAGGAAAACACTAAGACTAAAACTTAAATACTAATTGAGATTAAAGTATAAAATGTGTTGAGAAAATATAAAAATAAAAAGGGGGGAACATGGCAGAAAAAAGCAAAATACAATTGGTCGACAAACAGCATTGTTAAAAAAATAAACAGACATGGGTTGACATTATAGGGGGTAAGGTAGGTTACAGGGAGTTATTAGGTAGTGCTTAGTTTTTATCTTAAAAGGTTGAGAGAGGTACAGTCTTTAACATGATTGGGAAGGTCATTCCACATTCTGGGTCCTTGATTTGTAGAGCATTTCTAGTTTGATTAAGTCGTACTCTTGGAATATCAAAACTGTATTAATTCTGGTGTGGTGCTCATGGGTTCTGTTACAACCTTCAATGAAGCTTTTGAGGTCAGGATTGGCATTACAGTTCAGCGTTTTATATATGTAATACACATGAGAGGTGTGCAGTGACTTAATATCTAACATATTCAGAGATTTGAGTAGGGGTACCGAGTGATGTCTGGGGCCAGAGTTGGATATTGTCCTAATAGCAGCTTTGTGTTGAGTAATTAGAGGACGTAAATGATTTGGGTAGTAGAACCCCAAGCACAAATACCATAGTTGAGATAAGGATAGATGAGGGAGTAATAGAGCGTCACCAGGGCAGGGCGAGGTACATAATATCTGATCTTAGAAAGAATGCCAACAGTTTTTGAAACTTTTTTTGATATATTTAGAATGTGTCCCTGGAAATTCAGCTTGTGGTCAATGAGAACGCCAAGGAATTTGCCATCTACTTTGTTACAAATTTGGGTATTGTTTATCCTGAGATTTATTTGATTTGAGGATTTATTGCCAAACAAAATATAGAAAGTTTTGTCAATGTTGAGGGTGAGTTTGTTGGCAGTTAGCCAAAGATGGACTTTATTTAGCTCAGTATTCACTGTGACATTTAGAGCAAGGGGGTCAGGACTGGAGTAAATGAAGGTTGTGTCGTCAGCAAATAGAATTGGTTTGAGGTGTTGGGAGGCATTTGGAAGGTCATTAATGTAGATGAGAAAGAGGAGAGGGCCAAGTATGCTGCCCTGAGGAACACCAATGTTGATGGGTAGGGTGGGAGAAATTGAATTATTCACAGAAACATACTGGAGCCTGTCAGTAAGGTAAGATTTGAGGTATTGCAGGGAGTGACCTCTGACTCCATAATGATGTAATTTAAGAAGAAGGTTTTGGTGGTTGACAGTGTCAAAAGCCTTACGCAGGTCCACAAATAACCCAACAGGAACTCATTTTTATCAAGAGCTGCATGTATCAAGTTAATCATACTAATAAGTGCATCGTTAGTGCTTTTTGGGTCTGAAGCCATATTGACAAGAGCTAAGTATATTGTGTTTGGCTAGATAAGAGTAAAGCTGCTTGTAGATTAGTTTTTCAAATATTTTTGACAAGTTAGGCAGGATTGATATAGGTCTGTAGTTGTTAACATCAGTGAGATCACCACATTTGTGGACAGGGGTTACTCTCGCTTTTTTTTAGAATATCTGGAAAGGTTTGGAGTTCAAGTGACTTGTTGAAGAGCAATGCAATAGCAGGGGCTAAAGATCTGGAGGCTTTTTGTAAATTAAAGTTGGTATCTCCTCAAGGGCACTAGACTTGGTTTTAAGGGAAAGGATTATCTCATTAACATCAGTGGAATTTACAGGCGTTAGGTACAGAGACTGTGGATAGTTACCTGTAAGATAGTCCTGAACATCAGTACTGGAAGATGGAATATCATTTGCAAGGGATGACCCAATGGAAGAGAAGAACCTATTGAACTCAATAGCAGTATCAGAGGCTGTAAGCTGACCATCGTTATTGGACAGGAATATGGTTTGTTATTAAAAATCTTCTTTGATCCCAATATTTGTGAAATTGTGCTCTATGTTTTCTTAATGTTGCCCTTTGTTTGGGTAAATTTATCTTCGTAGTATTTAGTTTTGGCTCGTCTAATTATTTTAGATAGCAATGACGAGTAATTCTTTGAAAATTCTTTGGAGACGATTCCTAAACTATACTTCTTCTCAAGGTCATGTTTTTTTATTAATGGATTTAAGTATTCCCTTTGTAAGCAAGGATTGTTTAGCCTTTTAGTTGTGACTTGTTTCGTTAGCATAGGACAGTGGGTGTATAAAGGCTGAGAGTTTTTTGAAGAAAAGATTGCACTGCTAGGTTGATGTCCCCTATGTTACCTAATTCGGACTCCCAGTTGATATTACAGCAGCAGCAGCTATAAAATTGCCTATAGCAGTTTCATTGTGCAGCCTAAAACTTATCTCCCTTGTCTCTAGAGGTGGTTTGTTAATGTTAGTTAAGAGAAATGTGGGGTATAGTCTGTAGTGCTAACGATGATTATCCTGAAGTAAGCGGAGAGGTTGTGTTGGTCCAGATGTGATCAAGAGCACGTCACAGTATGCCTGGGGGGCTGAGGGCAGTCACGGATGACAAGGAGTCACTTACAGTTAGCGTGTCAACTTTGGATTCATATACGCACTCGAGTGCAAGGATTATGGCAACCAATTCTGTTTGAAGAGTGGAGATC
>WNGS01162956.1:8542-28141 GCA_020271785.1 Procambarus virginalis | reverse complement strand
CAGCTCCTGTCCTCCACCCTAGTTCAGTCGTAGAACGATACTATAAACTGGTCAATTCCCCTCAAATTTAAAATAGCTGTATTTTAGATGTAGTAAAATACAGCAATTTAGTTACCCAGTTTCAGCTCCTGTCCCCGCCTCACTTCGTTCTCGTAAGTTTGTTATTATCAGTTCCTTTCAAAAATTTTAAGCAGTTAATTTGAACACAGTAAAGTAGATCAAAGCAATTACTGAGCTCCAACGCCTGTTCTCCGCCTTAGTTCAACGTTCAATAAATTTAGTTAATCCAGAGCAAGTAAGTAGTTCTCATCTTTTACATTACCTTACCTTATCAAAGTAAACACAACCTCTCCTTCAATACACTTGTTTACTCAGCTGTGTAAATATTCACTCACCCGTTAATTATCACACGGTCATAACACACCTTATCTCCCTCCCTCCCTCCCTCCCTCGCTACCTCCATGCCCCCACACCTGTCAGCTCACTTATCTCCCTCATACCCTCAGCTCCCCTTTCCTTCATAGTCATTCCATAATTATACTCATGTCATAGGCATTCCATATTTATATGTTCTCTCCATGTTCTGCAAATGTTCATAGCATGTTCTCTGCAAGTCAAGTTCATATTCTCATATATTCACTGTGTTCATTGCATTCTCTTTCATGTTCTCTACAAACAACCCCTTATGTTATGTGTTCTTTGTCATGTTCTCATAATGTTCTTAAAATGTTCTTCACAAGTTCATTATTCAGCCTTCGTATACTCTGTAAATTTTTTTTCATGTTTTCTTATCCCCCGCATGTTCTCTATGTTAATTGCATTCTCTTACATGTTCTTTAAAATCAAATGTACAATTGTTTCTTCAGTTCAGTGAATAGTTCTTTGTCAAATATTATCAACAGCAGTATGGTTCCCCAACAAATTTAGTTACAATTTATTTAGCTGTTTATAAATTATTTATTACAAAGTATTTAGTCAGTCACAGACTTTATTTTCAAAAAACTACGTCAATGTATTTCTGGTGAACAATTATTATTTCCTACCTGCACTGTTCTTAAACAAATCTGCACTTTATACAGAAACAAATTTTCCAAGAAATTCTTTTATAGTCATTTCTTAACTAAAATTGTTCGTCAGTCAACTGAAAATAGTCACATTCATCATCTTTTCATCATATTTCAACTAAAATAACAACTTCTCTCAGCTAAAATTAGTCATATTTATCATCTTTCAACGCTTTCTTAACTACCATTATGTTTTTTTTTATCCAAAAAATAGTTACGTTCATCTTCATTACATCATTTCTTAACTAAAATAACATTTCTCTCAACCGAAAATAGTTAAAGAAAACTTTCAACACTGTTCATAACTAACATTATACTTCATTGAGTAAGAAAAATAATCAAAAGATAATTTACTCATATTATTTCTTAACTAAGAGGTTACTCTCCAAAACAACTTTACACATCTAATTATACTCTCATGTCATCTTTATTCTCCAATGACATGCTCAAAGACATCAAAATACTACTTATGCCATCAAACGTTATTCTCAGAGACATCAAAAGATATTCTCAGAGTCATCAAAGGTAATCTCTAACTCACCTTCGAGTATCGAAGAAACTTTAAGACATCGTCGTGCATTAAACAAACTTTCTAAGACATCTTCGTGCATTAAACAAACTTTCTAAGACATCTTCTTGCATTAAACAAACTTTCTAAGACATCTTCGTGCATTAAACAAACTTTCTAAGACATCTTCGTGCATTAAACAAACTTTCTAAGACAACTTTGTGCATTAAAGAATCTCTCCAAAACATCTTCACACATTTAAATTCGCACTCAGAGTCATCAAGATCACTCTTGATGAATTAAAATACTCTCATTGTGTTGTATTTACTTAAGAAGGATATGCTTTAAACTTCTTCGCCCTTTTAAGAATCTCTCCAAGACCGTAATAATACATTCCAAGATCATTTTAATTATCATTTGTACTCTTTAAACCACTTTACATATAAGAATTACTCTCTAGGACTTCTTCAGGCATCAAATAAACTCTCAAATGTAACAAACGTTGTTATTCATTCAAAAGTAGTCAAGGGTAACTTTTCAAGACATATGTAAACTAAGACACAGCATTATGTAGCCTCAAACAACTTTAAGTATTATTTCAAACTAAACTTGTGCAACTTTATGTATCAGTAAACTTATGCTTCAAGTAATAATGAATAAAAATAGTTGAATTTTATGTAGTGCTAGCTTTCACTAAGACATTTATAGTCAAAAACTCGTTAATAACATTTAATATGTCAGAAAACACGGCTCTTTAAGTAACTAGTTCACCTTTTCGTTACAAACTTGCGTTTCTGTTTATTAACCATTCTTTTAAAATATATTTTCTTAGCCACTTTATCCTAAAACTGTTCTATGAACAACAATGCATCATCTTACCTAACATGACTTATTGAGTGAACCTATCTTAATGTAACTTATCTAGTCCAACTTACCTATTCCTCCCCTACCTGATGTAACTTCTATAACCTAGCTTATAAACTTAACTTACATAATCTAACCGAAAATGATTTACCTGTACTAGACAATCTTAATGTAAATTACCTATTTCCTCCCTATCTGAGGTAACTTACCCATGCTTACCTATTGTAACTTACATAACCTTGCATACCTAATGTAACTTTACTATCTTGATTTACCTGTAGTAGCTTATCCTCATGTAACTTATCATAACATAACTTACACAACGTAACTTCGCTTATCTAACCTACTTTAACTGGTGTAACTTACCCATCCTGACTTGACCTAACTTACATAACTTACCTACCATAACTTATTTAACCCTTAAACCGCACAATACGTATATAGCTAGGTTGAGTAACTATTTCGGGACCGCGCACCACAGCTATGTATGGTTGGGAGTACCATGTAAGATTTTATAGTCACGCAGCTACACGGGGTTCACATCAGCTTCCTCGGGGCTCTTGTAAACAGATCTTATTTTTTTTTTAAATTGTGGGCAACATTCCCGGGTGTGAGAGCTTCAGTACTGAGTGAGCAACCATGGCTGGCGCACCCCACTTGAGCTAACAGCACTGCTGTTCAACTTGTGACCACAGCATCGCCTATAAATGTCAAAATATATATGTGGTATTACATATCTTGGTATTAGTTATCCATGATAATATTACAGAAGAGCCTGCCTGTGATAAAGACTGTGTACAATGTTCAGATGTCAGTGAACACAATGCTGCTCAAAATGTTCATATTCACAGCACATGGGAGCCGGTCGGCCGAGCGGACAGCACGCTGGACTGTGATCCTGTGGTCCTGGGTTCGATCCCAGGCACCGGCGAGAAACAATGGGCCGAGTTTCTTTCACCCTATGCCCCTGTTACCTAGCAGTAAAATAGGTACCTGGGTATTAGTCAGCTGTCACGGGCTGCATCCTGGGGGTGGAGGCCTGGTCGAGGACCGGGCCGCGGGGACACTAAAGCCCCGAAATCATCTCAAGATAACCTCAAGATCTCAAGATAGCACTAACCACAGCACACTGCCATTGTTTCGTCCATCTAAGAATCTCCAAACGACTTCTCATGTTCCTTTACAAAATAAACTTGTAGAAAATTATTAATTTACAGGATTTAGAAACCAGCATTCTAATAACTGCAGGATTGTGATGAGAATTAGCGATGTTCGTAGTATGGTGGGAGGAGTAATCTTAGCGAGGGACGGCGGGAGAGGTGGCTTCGCCTGCTGACTGTGTGGGCGACCTGTTATGTCTACACTCACCATACCACCTTAGTGGTTTGCTATGGTCAACACCTGTTATGTCTACACTCACCATACCACCTTAGTGGTTGGCTATGGTCAACACACATGTACATACTTATATATAGCGTGTATTCACCTAGTTGTGCTTGTGAGGGTTGAGCTCTGCTCTTTCGGCCTGCCTCTCAACTGTCAATCAATCAACTGTTACTAACTACTAACTAATTTTATATGCACACACACACACACACACACACACACACACACACACACACACACACACACACACACACAACAGGGACCTCGTAGCCTAGTGGATAGCGCGCAGGACTCGTAATTCTGTGGCGCGGGTTCGATTCCCGCACGAGGCAGAAACAAATGGGCAAAGTTTCTTTCACCCTGAATGCCCCTGTTACCTAGCAGTAAATAGGTACCTGGGAGTTAGCCAGCGGTCACGGGCTGCTTCCTGACGTGTGTGTGTGTGTGTGTGTGTGTGTGTGGTGTGTGTGTGTGTGTGTGTGTGTGTGTGTGTGTGTGGTGTGGAAAAAAAAGTAGTAAACAGTTCATTGACAGTTGAGAGGCTGGCCGAAAGTGCAAAGCTCAACCCCCGCAAACACAACTAGGTGAATACACACACACACACACACACACACACACACACACAACACACACACACACACACACACACACAACCTGGACGTGAATGTAACACCTAATCTATCTCCTGAGGCACATATAAATAGGATAATGACAGCAGCGTACTCTGGCAAAAGTTAGAACTTCATTCAGAAACCTAAGTAAGGAGGCATTTAAGGCGCTTTACACTGCCTACGTAAGGCCAGTCTTAGAATATGACACCTCATCATGGCGTCCCCACCTGAAGAAACACATAAGGAAACTGGAAAAGGTTCAGAAGTTTGCAACAAGACTCGTCACAGCGTTACGAGGGATAGGATATGAAGAGCGCCTGAAGGAACTGAGCCTTACGATAATAGAAAAAATGGGAGAGGGGGGGGAATATGATAGGAACGTATAAAATACTCAGGGGGATTGACAGAATGGACATAGACAAAATGTTCACATGGAATAGTAACAGAACGAGGGGACATGGGTGGAAGCTGGAAACTCAGATGAGTCACAGAGATGTTAGGAAGTTTCTTTTAGTGTGAGAGTAGTGGGAAAATGGAATGCACTTAAAGAGCAGGTTGTGGAAGCAAATTCTATTCATAATTTTAAAACTAGGTATGATAGGGGAATAGGACCGGAGTCATTGTTGTAAGCAACCAATGGCTCGAAAGGTGGGATCCAAGAGTCAGTGCTCGATCCTACAGAGACAAATAGGTAAGTACACACAGACACACACACACAATTTTTATGTCTTTATGTGGCTGACTGGATAGCAGACTGGACGCATGATCCAGGTACCAGGTAGACCAGCTATCAGGATGACACCACCACCACACTCACTAAAGTGGCTCCTCCCAACATACTCCTTTTGCAGTTATTACACAGTAAAAGTCAGGGGCCGGTGGCTGAGTGGACAGCACGCTGGGCACGTAATCCTGTGGTCGCGGGTTCAATTCCCGACGCGGCGAGAAACAATCGGCAGAGTTTCTTTAACCCTGATGCCCCTGTTACCTAGCAGTAAATAGGTACCTGGGAGTTAGTCAGCTGTCAATGGCTGCTTCCTGGTGTGTGTGTGTGGTATGAGAAAAAAAAGTAGTTAGTAACAGTTGATTGACAGTTGAGAGGCGGGCCGAAAGAGCAGAGTTCAACCCCCGCAAGCAGAACTAGGTGAATGCAGAGAAGAAGCAGCCCATTAGAACTGTCTAACTTCCAGGTACCTATTTACTGCTAGGTAACAGGTGCATCAGGGTGAAAGAAACTCTGCCAATTTTGCTTCTTGCTGGCACCGGGAATTGAACCCTAGTCCACAGGATTACGTGAACAGCGTGCTGTCCACTTAGCCACCGGCCCCCTGACTTTTACTGTGGAATAACAGCAAAAGGAGTATGTTGGGAGGAGCCACTTTGGTGAGGGCGGTGGTGTCATCCTGGTAGCTGCTCTGTCACTTGAGAAGCAGTGTATGGTGGCCACTATGTTGTTTGGACACCATGCCAGCTGAGTTGTACAGTTGAAACGATGCACGTACTAGTGGCTTTTATTGTGGTTGGTGTTGTCGTTGATCTTTCTTTATGGACAACCCAACCCAAAACTCGGTAGAGTGCTTATACTTTACCAGGAGATCACCCTGGGCGCTTCTGGCCCATGGAGAGGGGCTCAACGTCACACGTTTAGGGGATGCGGCTCCAATACTTAGCCTCGTTGTCACATGCACACACCCACTCTAGCCGCTGTGACTCCCCACTCTCTTCTTATGTGATATGACCTCCTCAATCCCCTTTGACTTATTATTATTCCGTTCTACCCTGTCCACAGCTGTGGTTCTTGGGTCTTTCTCTCTCTCTCCTTCTTTCCTACTTCCTGGGAAGCCTCACTAGGACAAGGGCAAACACCAGCAAATTTGAGTACATTTACTGGACAAAGCACATACACAATACATACTGTCAGGGTTTCACGGTGTTCTCGTTAGTGAAGGGTTAAAGCAAGGTAGACAGGATCTCCTTTCCAGGTGGTTGCTTCGACAATAACCCTTACTCACCGTCGTTCGGCGGGTCTTCCCTCAATCCTCTAGACTCCACTGCTCGCCTCGGAGAGTACCCCAGTCGATCTCACAACCGGCCTTTAGATTGTAAGATGAGTGAGGGCACAGATCGTTCCCTCAATCTGTGGCCCGCCCCGACACCGAACTCTTACACAGCCTTCAAGGTCGCCAACTGGTTTTTTAGGTGGCCAGTAACACCGCAGTGGTCAGGTGTAATTGTGGCAAGAGCAAATTCCAATAATATGGTATCAGGCAGGTCACTCAGCTTTACTTCGTTACACGGTCACAAGATAAATGGAGGGGATGATATCAAACACCAAAGAGTTTTGGTATTTTACTTAAAAGACAACGAGAAATATATATGCATCAATGTATCAGGAATAATATATGACAATTGCTCCATTCATAGCATAATAATTTGAAGCGCACCGATATGGCAACATCCGGCAGCGCCACGCGTCACCTGTCAGATCTCGGCTGACCGGGACCCTCGCGATCGTGGGAACAGACTAGTACTTGTTTTCTAATTCTGTCACGATCCCCGTTTATTTAACTTTTTCCAAAACACTATTCAACATTCACATGGCTTACTTATGATTTCACTGGCCTCACGATCAACATCTTATTCACAATACTCTCACAGTGGCTTTTCACCGTACCAAAAGATTACTCTATTCTTAATAATATTTACTGTGAATGCACTCGCTTGATCACTGAACTTTTCTTTATATCTATACTTTCTCTCAAAGAGATATCACTGGCAAACACCTCACGTATATGATATTATTCAGTACACAGTCATGTCATATATAAATCAGTAATCAAATGTCAGGCATATATATATATACATCATGAAGATCAATACACAGGCATTTATATCAATAGATCATAGAGATCAATCCACAGGCATTTATATCAATAGATTATAGAGATCAACACACAGGCACTTATATCAATAGATTATAGAGATCAATCCACAGGCATTTATATCAATAGATTATAGAGATCAATCCACAGGCATTTATATCAATAGATTATAGAGATCAACACACACTTATATCATAGATCATAGAGATCAATCCACATTATCTGGTTTACTACCATATATATATATAATAATAGTCACAGTAAATTCTCTGATGAATCTTGGTGCTTGCACACACCCCACATAGATATATATGTAAACTGATACTGTGAGCGCTCTGGGCAGGCTCACCACATACTGTGCTCTCTGTGACTTAAACTCAAGTGAGACTTGCTCACGACATATAAAATATCCTGACAAGAAAATATTAGCTAACTAAAGGGGAAATGGGAGGGTAACTGTAAACACCTACTTCACCTATCCTAGGATGACAGTTGGGTTGTAGCTCCTGGTCCAGGCTCTCGCCTCGTTCACCATCCAGAAACACAAGCCCCACGCCTTAGGATGTCGCGTCTCGCCGCTTCTGTACACAGCAGGTCCGTGCTCCTTCCTCTACAGTACGTCGCAGGGTTGAAGTCGGTCTCCTGGCCGTCAACTTTCCTCCCAACTACGGCAGCCAGCCTACGTCTCGGCGGTCGTCGTACGTTTCCCAATTAGTCCTTGTCACTGTACTCCCAGAGTAACTGCCTCTCACCACTACGAAGTCACTGTGAAGTTACCAGCCGTCCCAGACGATGCTGCTTAAGCTCCACGCCCAGCACCCGACTTCAGAGCACTTGAAGCTCACAACACTGTCAATTCCCTCGTCGTCTAGATATATCGCTAGGTATTTGGGAAGACTTCTCGACGTGCTTGCATCCAACTGTTGACTCGTTGGGTTCCACGAAGGTGTGGTTACTGTCAAACTTGACATGATCGTCGATCACACGTTCAACCTGGTTGACAAGACGGTCAACCCGGTTCACTCACGGTGGGTGGCCCAGCCACTAAGCTGTTTCTTATACTGGTGAACCGCCAATGACGACACACGTCGATGCCCGGCCCACTTCTTGCAACGCACCTGTCCCCTGAGCACTTGTTGCTCAATATTCTGTCAATTCCTTATCTGAGCCACATCTGGGTTGCAGGAAGACCTCACAGAGTGCGTGCCAACAACTGGAGACGCTTACATCCACCGGAGTTCGGTAATCCGTCACTCTGACAGGATGACCGATCGCGCGTCCTACCTCTCGGACGTGTCGTGAAAGACTGATATCGCCTGGGCCAACACGGCCGGACCCCCCATGCCTGTGACGTCACTTTTCCCAAAGTTGTTTTTCATTGGCTCCCAGTGCCACGTCGCTGACGGTGACCAATCTGGCGCCACTGACGTCACACAGTTTTGGCGGGAGAACAGACTCGCCCGCGCCATATTGGCTCCCTAAAGGGCCTATCCCACAGGCCAAAATACTACATTTTCGCAATTTCTCGGCTCTTCGAGAATACTACTCTCTCCCACATATGTTCAATTGATGCCTGCAATGTAGAGAACGCTCGGAATAGTGGACATGACTCTACAGCAGCGTGGGAGAATCAGAAGGGGGGAACACCGTCACAATACACACTATAAAATATAATAATGAATCCTACACTCTATACTATTTCAGTCAGGTGCACTCCAACACCATCAGAACTCTATCATCTGCTTATCAAGGTATCCTATCTCCTGATTCACCACCTAACACTGCCAACCTCCTCAGTATTTCAAGTCTCATAACACAGTGTTGCACTATCACAGATATATATATATCTATAACATGTGCAAGGAAAACCAATGTATGAATGCAATAACATAATATTAGTATAAATGTTCCTTGATATACAACACGATAATCGATCACCCTATCAGTCCTAGGACACACATGTATGTCTCTGCAGGTAATCCAGCCTACGACTATAACTTTATACTTCAGTATAAGTACTTCTTGGCACAAAATGGCAAACAATCACTCACCTTTCACTGCGTCTTGCATGCTATNAAGCTGGGTGGTGCCACAAGCTGGGTGGTGCTACAAGCTGGGTGGTGCTACAATCAGGGTGGTGCTACAAGCTGGGTGGTGCTGCAAGCTGGGTGGTGCACAAGCTGGGTGGTGCCACAAGCTGGGTGGTGGTACAGTAGTGGTGTAAGCTGGGTGGTGCAACAAGCTGGGTGGTGGTACAAGATTAGTGGTGCTACTAGCTGGGTGGTGCTACTAGCTGGGTCGTGCAGAAGGGGGGTGTGCTACAAGCAGGGTGGTGCTACAAGCTGGGTGGTGCTACAAGCAGGGTGGTGCGACAACCTGGGTGGTGCTACAAGCCAGGTGGTGCTACGAGCTGGGTGGTGCAACAAGCTGGGTGGTGCTACAACCTGGGTGGGCCACATGCTAGGTGGTGCTACAAGCTGGGTGGTGCTAATAGCTGGAACGTGCTACAAGCTGGGTGGTGCTATAAGCTGGGTGGTGCTATAAGCTGGGTGGTGCTACAAGCTGGGTGGTGCTACAAGCTGGGTGGTGCTATAAGCTGGATGGTGCACATGCTAGGTGGTGCTACAAGCAAGGTGGTGCTACAAGCTGGGTGGTGCAACAAGCAAGGTGCTGCCTCAAGCTGGGTGCTGCTACAAGCTAGCTGGTGCTACAGGCTGCTTGCTGCTACATGGTGGGTGGTGTTACAAGCTGGGTGGTGATATAAGCTGGGTGGTGCTACAATCTGGGTGCTGCTAAAAGCTGGGTGCTGCTACAAGCTAGCTGGTGCTACAAGCTGCTTGCTGCTACATGGTGGGTGGTGCTACGAGCTGGGTGGTGCTACAAGGTGGGTGAGTACGTTCCAACGACTCGTTACTGCTGCAAGGTACAGTGCACGTAGTGCCTCCACTGTGTCGTGCACTACGAGGTACCCATGCACTTCCTCTGTGTCCTAGAGGTACTCCACGCTTCCTCTCATGATCTCTTCGCCATTCTTCTCTCTTCTTGGTTCCTCTTCTCCTGTAAGTGCGCTGTCTCCTCACAGCGACACCTGTTACCTGTCCTCCATCCAGCAACTTCCTTCTTCCACACTAGGCTTTTGCGATGGCCCAGTGCCCTTCCGGTTAAGCTGGCACCTACCCTGGGTATACCTGCTTCCTGCTTTCTTCCTATTTCTCTTCCCATACCATTCGTTCCTCTTTCTTGATAAACATCTTCGTTCCTGCATGAGATTCCTCTCACTGTAAACTTCTTCTTCGGTTCGTGGTTGGGCTTATCCATCTTACTGTGGCTCACCTCGCCACAGTGGTTCTTGCCTCTACCACTGTTTACCCGACCGGTGTAGGGTGCACTGCGTCGTGGCTCTTCCACTCTGCCCTTCACCGCCGTTCGCTCATCCACGAGCTCGCCTTACTCACACTTTTATGTGGAGGGAATGTGGCCTGCAGCACCTTCACCGCCCCAGGTGCTGGTACAGCTGCTCCTCGCCACTCCTCCTCACGCATCATTAGGCTTAGTCACAGGTCCTCGTGGGGGTTCTCCACGACCTCCGACGACCTCTCTGCATTCTCGCCTTCATCGTTGTCGTCGTCCCTAGCGACGTTATCGTTGGTGTGGTTGACTTCTTCACCACTACTTGAGTCGACCGACACCTCACCTGGCAGGGTTGCACTACTGCCTGACACAGACACTCCTGGCCCAATCGGGTTGTATCCAGTCTCCACTGAGGTCATTACCCAGCACCATCTGTACATGCTCCAAGGGTAACTTAGGGGCTACAGCTACGATAGCCTTCTCGACTCCATAGTCGGCAATCAGCTGTATTTCGTGAAGTGGTAACCTGTACTCCTCCCACGCTCCGTATTCTCACCACTCCAACAGGTGACTCCACAAAATTGTTGGGAAGAATACTCCGGGCTACCATACTTATGTCAGCCCCTGTATCACGAAGAACTGCAACCTCCACTGGGTCTTACTTCCCAAACTTCACGGTGCCCCCGAAAACAAAGGGGTGTTCACCCAACTTCATTTCCCAACCATTCACATTGGGTCCACTATAGTACGGGGGTATGAACAAATACTCTCTCCTCTAACACCCGACCGTCCAAGTGCTTGGGCACCATTCCTTTCCCAATCCCAAATCCTTATCCTGACCCCTTCTCAGTGCTATATAGTCGTAATGACTTGACGGTTTCCCCTGATAATTCCCACCTTCTCTAACATTAGTCCCATATTCATCTGGTGCTCTTCACACTCACGGACATAATGTCCTCTTACACCACAGTTGTTGCATCGGCCGCCTCCCTGGGCGATCACTCCCCAGTCACCGTGGCAATACCAACAACAGACATTCCCTGGGTCCTCGTTGGACTCCCCGTCGTCGGTTCCCGGCAGCAACTCCTGCTCCCGAGCTAGATCACTGCTCACAGCTTGGGGCTTCCTCCCCACGTCCCTTGAGCTCTTGAACCGGGTCACTTCACTGAGTAAGCTACTCTTGGGAGAGTCTCCGCCCATCCTCACTCCTCCTGAACTCCTAAAGTTCCCTCCAGACCTGGGGTCTGGGAGGTCCCTTCCCTTCTGAGATGTAGTGCCTCCTCCAGCATGTTGGCTCTGTCTGCAGCAGCCTCAAGATCCTTAATACCTGCTTCTCTCACCCTCACTCACAACTCAGGATGGAGCATTGACATATACTTCTCCATCACTATCAGTCGTTTGATCTCATCCGCTGACTCTGCTTCCTCCGCCTTCAACCCGCCTTCAACCACCATAGGAACTTCCGTTCCATATCCCTGGCGGTCTCGGCGTAAGATTTTCCCGATGCTCTCGTACACTCTCTGAACTGCTTCCATACATCTCCGGAGTCAGCCTGAACGAGTGGAGCACCGCACTCTTAATCGCGCCATAACTAGTACACTCCTCTAGGTCCAGCATGTTGTAGGCTTCCTGGGCCTCACCGGTTAACCTGCCCTGGACCAGAGCAGCCCAATCATCTTCTGGCACTCTTTCAAGGTCGCTATCCTTTCGAATCGCTCGAAGAACGCCTCGGCCTCTTGAGGTTCGAAGGTAGGTAAGTCACGCCCCCCTACCTCGAGGTCATCCCACCGTGCAGGTACGAGGGCAGCCCATGCTCAACGCGACGCAACTCAATCTCTTTCTTTGCCTTTATTTCCTCCTGTCGCAGTTGTCTCTCTCCTTCCTCTTGCTGCAGCTGGGCTTCATGCTCCTCTTGCTGCAGCTGGGCTTCATGCTCCTCTCGCTGCAGCTAGGCTTCACTCTAGTAAATGCCTAGACATAACAATAGGCCTATCTTGCCTAACATCAAGGGAAATATGATCTACCTTATCAAATCCTGCCCTCAGACGTCTGTTCTCCGATGGTCACAGGGGTTCCTCCGTCTCTCACGTCGTTGCTTGACGTTCCAGATGAGTCACCAGTCCCTAGGTGTCGTGAAGATTCTCGTCATCTCCGTACTCATTCCTTGAGTGAAGTTCCTGGGCGTTGGCTTGTCCAGTCGTCACTGCACACGTCGTTCCCTCAAGCACTCCATCACCGAGACCACACACTCATGGATCAGGATGCGTTTTCTCCCATCTGAGTTACCGCTGGAACTCGGCTTCTTCGCAATTCTCTGAAGTACTGGAGTCCTTGGTCGTCACCATAAACTTGTCAGGCTGTGTAAATCCACTGAATGAGGCCCCTAGACCTCTGAACTCGAGAGCTCAACCAGCGCACGTCCACTCTCAACAAAGCCCCATGTATCTCTGAGCTCCTGGCGCTCTGTAGGCAGCGGCCAGGTCTCCCGGTGACATCATAGACCCAGGGGCGGGCTCTGATTGGTGAATCAAGTCATTTGACCTCAGCCAGCCAATCACCGGCCGGCGGGCGCCGCACACAAAATTGTGGATTTGCAGGCAGGGGGCACCATTTTGTTGTACCTAGGGTGCGACTTNAGCAGCTAGGGGGTGCTACAACCTAGGTGGTGCTACAAGCTGGGTGGTGCCACAAGCTGGGTGGTGCTACAAGCTGGGTGGTGCTACAATCAGGGTGGTGCTTCAAGCTGGGTGGTGCTACAAGCCGGGTGGTACTGCAAACTGGGTGGTACTGCAAGCTGGGTGGCGCCACAAGCTGGGTGGTGGTACAAGATTAGTGGTGCTACTAGCTGGGTGGTGCAAAAGCTGGGTGGTGCTACTAGCTGGGTCGTGCCAGAAGCTGGGTGGTGCTACAAGCAGGGTGGTGCTACAAGCTGGGTGGTGCGACAACCTAGGTGGTGCTACAAGCCAGGTGGTGCTACGAGCTGGGTGGTGCAACAAGCTGGGTGGTGCTACAACCTGGGTGGTGCCACATGCTAGGTGGTGCTACAAGCTGGGTGGTGCTAATAGCTGGAACGTGCTACAAGCTGGGTGGTGCTATAAGCTGGGTGGTGCTATAAGCTGGTTGGTGCTACAAGCTGGGTGGTGCTACAAGCTGGGTGGTGCTACAAGCTGGATGGTGCCACATGCTAGGTGGTGCTACAAGCAAGGTGGTGCTACAAGCTGGGTGGTGAACAAGCTAGGTGCTGCCTCAAGCTGGGTGCTGCTACAAGCTAGCTTGTGCAACAGGCTGCTTGCTGCTACATGGTGGGTGGTGTTACAAGCTGGGTGGTGATATAAGCTGGGTGGTGCTACAATCTGGGTGCTGCTGAAAGCTGGGTGCTGCTACAAGCTAGCTGGTGCTACAAGCTGCTACATGGTGGGTGGTGCTACAAGCTGGGTGGTGCTACAAGGTGGGTGAGTACGCTCCAACGACTCGTTACTGCTGCAAGGTTCAGTGCACGTAGTGCCTCCACTGTGTCGTGCACTACGATGTACCCATGCACTTCCTCTGTGTCCTAGAGGTACTCCATGCTTCCTCTCATGATCTCTTCCCCATTCGTCTCTCTTCTTGGTTCCTCTTCTCCTGTAAGTGCGCTGTCTCCTCACAGCGACACCTGTTACCTGTCCTCCATCCAGCAACTTCCTCTCTTCCACACTAGGCTTTTGCGATGGCCCAGTGCCCTTCCGGTTAAGCTGGCACCTACCCTGGGTATACCTGCTTCCTGCTTTCTTCCTATTTCTCTTCCCATACCTTTCGTTCCTTTCTTGATAAACATCTTCGTTCCTCCATGAGATTCCTCTCACTGTAAACTTCTTCTTCGGTTCGTGGTTGGGCTTATCCATCTTACTGTGGCTCACCTCGCCACAGTGGTTCTTGCCTCTACCACTGTTTACCCGACCGGTGTAGGGTGCACTGCGTCGTGGCTCTTCCACTCTGCCCTTCACCGCCGTTCGCTCATGCACCGAGCTCGCCTTACTCACACTTTTATGTGGAGGGAATGTGGCCTGCAGCACCTTCACCGCCCCAGGTGCTGGTACAGCTGCTCCTCGCCACTCCTCCTCACGCATCATTAGGCTTAGTCACAGGTCCTCGTGGGGGTTCTCCACGACCTCCGACGACCTCTCTGCATTCTCGCCTTCATCGTTGTCGTCGTCCCTAGCGACGTTATCGTTGGTGTGGTTGACTTCTTCACCACTACTTGAGTCGACCGACACCTCACCTGGCAGGGTTGCACTACTGCCTGACACAGACACTCCTGGCCCAATCGGGTTGTATCCAGTCTCCACTGAGGTCATTACCCAGCACCATCTGTACATGCTCCAAGGGTAACTTAGGGGCTACAGCTACGATAGCCTTCTCGACTCCATAGTCGGCAATCAGCTGTATTTCGTGAAGTGGTAACCTGTACTCCTCCTCCCACGCTCCGTATTCTCACCACTCCAACAGGTGACTCCACAAAATTGTTGGGAAGAATACTCCGGGCTACCATACTTATGTCAGCCCCTGTATCACGAAGAACTGCAACCTCCACTGGGTCTTACTTCCCAAACTTCACGGTGCCCCCGAAAACAAAGGGGTGTTCACCCAACTTCATTTCCCAACCATTCACATTGGGTCCACTATAGTACGGGGGTATGAACAAATACTCTCTCCTCTAACACCCGACCGTCCAAGTGCTTGGGCACCATTCCTTTCCCAATCCTAAATCCTTATCCTGACCCCTTCTCAGTGCTATATAGTCGTAATGACTTGGCGGTTTCCCCTGATAATTCCCACCTTCTCTAACATTAGTCCCATATTCATCTGGTGCTCTTCACACTCACGGACATAATGTCCTCTTACACCACAGTTGTTGCATCGGCCGCCTTCCCTGGGCGATCACTCCCCAGTCACCGTGGCAATACCAACAACAGACATTCCCTGGGTCCTCGTTGGACTCCCCGTCGTCGGTTCCCGGCAGCAACTCCTGCTCCCGAGCTAGATCCACTGCTCACAGCTTGGGGCTTCCTCCCCACGTCCCTTGAGCTCTTGAACCGGGTCACTTCACTGAGTAAGCTACTCTTGGGAGAGTCTCCGCCCATCCTCACTCCTCCTGAACTCCTAAAGTTCCCTCCAGACCTGGGGTCTGGGAGGTCCCTTCCCTTCTGAGATGTAGTGCCTCCTCCAGCATGTTGGCTCTGTCTGCAGCAGCCTCAAGATCCTTAATACCTGCTTCTCTCACCCTCACTCACAACTCAGGATGGAGCATTGACATATACTTCTCCATCACTATCAGTCGTTTGATCTCATCCGCTGACTCTGCTTCCTCCGCCTTCAACCCGCCTTCAACCACCATAGGAACTTCCGTTCCATATCCCTGGCGGTCTCGGCGTAAGATTTTCCCGATGCTCTCGTACACTCTCTGAACTGCTTCCAGTACATCTCCGGAGTCAGCCTGAACGAGTGGAGCACCGCACTCTTAATCGCGCCATAACTAGTACACTCCTCTAGGTCCAGCATGTTGTAGGCTTCCTGGGCCTCACCGGTTAACCTGCCCTGGACCAGAGCAGCCCAATCATCTTCTGGCACTCTTTCAAGGTCGCTATCCTTTCGAATCGCTCGAAGAACGCCTCGGCCTCTTGAGGTTCGAAGGTAGGTAAGTCACGCCCCCCTACCTCGAGGTCATCCCACCGTGTAGGTACCGAGGGCAGCCCACGCTCAACGCGACGCAACTCAATCTCTTTCTTTGCCTTTATTTCCTCCCGTCGCAGTTGTCTCTCTCCTTCCTCTTGCTGCAGCTGGGCTTCATGCTCCTCTCGCTGCAGCTGATCTTCACGCTCTCCTCTCGCTGCAGCTAAGCTTCACACTCCTCTCGCTACAGCTGAGCTTCAGGCTCCTCTCGCTGCAGCTGAGCTTCACGCTCCTCTCGCCTCAGCTGGGCTTCACGCTCCTCTCGCTGTGTTTGCACTTCTCTTTCTTCTCGTCACAGCTGGGCTTCAAGTTGCATCTTCATTATTTCCAGTTGCAGGCTCCTCTTACTGCAGCTGGATCCCCCACTGCTCCCACGTTCACTGTGGGTTCTTCCCACACTGGTAGGTGCTTGGGACAGCCCTACTTGGGGCGGCCCACCTTGGGACGGCCCTTCTTGGGACGGCTCTTCCCCTGTCATCTCCTCTCGAGCTGTGAGTTGTGTCATTATTTCTATCCTACGCTCCGCTACCTTAGTCGTCCTCAATCGGATTCAAAGTGGTTTGCCACTTGTTGGAACTGGGCTTTGGTACACTCTTCCAAAATTTTCTCATCCTTCGTCGCAATAAATTTATTAACTTTATCCTCCTCCATCTCTATAATAGAGCAATAGCACTAATACCACACTGGTTTCACTATTTCAGTCTCTGCACTACTGGGTAACACTGTCACTGTTCAATGAGTTCACTGGCAACACTGATCACGACACTGGTAACACTGTAACTGTATCTGTACTCTGGCAACACTGTTTTCAACTTTTGGCAACACCGTTCACGAATTCTGGCAAAACTGTCCTGGAATCTGGACAACACTGTAGCCTGATTAACGGATCCTGGCAAGGTCGCCAATTTGTCACGCGTCACTCACCTTGGCCTTGTGTTACGTGAGGTTACAGTTAAACAGTGGGGATCATGCTACTGATCCTGTAACCCCAAGCCATGGGTCTTTGTTCCTCCATTTGAGTTTCGTATATCACCTCCAGAGAACTCTTCAAATCATGCCTCAAGACCGGTTATCACTATTTGACCTTGGACCCAAAGGGGAGAGAAGAAGGCCCAACACACACTGCTTAAGCTCAATCCTGCAATGTCTTCAATCCTCTTCCTTTCTGGTCACCAGTTGGGTAATTCTCTCTGCGTCCCAGCAACGCTGTTGGTTCGAATATGGTATCGTATCTACAGTCCAGGACCTCTTTCTATATAAGGCCAGTACTAGAATTCAAATATACTGTCGTGTTGCCAACCCAGAGTCACTCTCTATGTAATGCGAGTACCAGAGTAGTGTAATCATATATCATTTACCCACATTGCTCAATGAGATGGAGGTGACACCAAAAGCAGTGATAAAATAATAACATTTACTCAAAAGCAAACTTTTGCTTTTGCAAAAGCAAAAAGCAAAAAAAGCAAAAAGCAAAACACATGAGATATATAATATATATTCTTATGGAAATACTAATGGTGACAGCAGCGCTCCTCTGGTGGCCGCCAGGCAACTCGCATCAACTGGTTGAGTTTAAATGGACCACTGGCCCCTCACTGGAAGGATGGGGGCGACTTCGTCAGCGCAGCTTTTCAATCCTCCACTGGACGGCCACTCGCTGTCTTCACCAGGCAGTAGATGACATACACGTGCTGTCCCATAAACTAATCTACTCCTATGACTACTGTAAACACTCTAGTAAATGCCTAGACATAATAATAGGCCTATCTTGCCTAACATCAAGGGAAATATGATCTACCTTGTCAAATCCTGCCTTCAGACGTCTGTTCTCCGATGGTCACAGGGGTTCCTCCGTCTCTCACGTCGTTGCTTGACGTTCCAGATGAGTCACCAGTCGCTAGGTGTCGTGAAGATTCTCGTCATCTCCGTACTCATTCCTTGAGTGAAGTTCCTGGGCGTTGGCTTGTCCAGTCGTCACTGCACAAGTCGTTCCCTCAAGCACTCCTTCACCGAGACCACACACTCATGGATCAGGATGCGTTTTCTCCCATCTGAGTTACCGCTGGAACTCGGCTTCTTCGCAATTCTCTGAAGTACTGCAGTCCTTGGTCGTCACCATAAACTTGTCAGGCTGTGTAAATCCAATGAATGAGGCCCCTAGACCTCTGAACTCGAGAGCTCAACCAGCGCACGTCCGCTATCAACAAAGCTCCATGTATCTCTGAGCTCCTGGCGCTCTGTAGGCAGCGGCCAGGTCTCCCGGTGACGTCATAGACCCAGGGGCGGGCTCTGATTGGTGAATCAAGTCATTTGACCTCAGCCAGCCAATCACCGGCCGGCGGGCGCCGCACACAAAATTGTGGATTTGCAGGCAGGGGGCACCATTTTGTTGTACCTAGGGTGCGACTTCTCCCCTTTACCTACAAATTTATAATACAAATTTCTCCATAAACCGGTAACCATTTCGGCAGCCTCATACCTCAAAAGATTCCCTGCATCTCAGAGAACCTGCAGGTAAGCTGATATGACTCTTAAATCTGGTATATGGGAGAAATAGGAGAGGGGCACCGTCACAGTATGTACCTCACAGTTGTAATTAAAGGTCCACTACTGGTGGAGATTTTTTATTTTGATTTTGCTAATGTGAAAAAATATTTTGGATTTTTTTATCTCCTGTATAGCTTTCTGTTACAAATTCTATTTCCTCAGACTGGTATGATCGCTTCAGCGTTTGCTCTATTTCTTCGATCTCGCTGTTTATGCTTATTTTCCTTTCTTGTGATAGTTGTGACTGCCTAAACAGTTCCGTTTTTCTCCTTCTCTTGTACAGTCGTCCGGAGTGAGGCCACTCCGGACCGACAACCAGAGCGCAACTCTATAGTCTCCTGGGACTGATGGATGCCTACTACTACTACAATCGTCTGCATTCTCTTTCTAGAGTGGTCCTCTTTCTGACCCTCCTCACAGGCATGTGCTTCAAGCAGACCTTGTATGCTTCAGCTGTCAGTTGAGCTATCCCCTGTGTAGTATCTGAGATTGTAATGTCTCTGATTAATTCATCATTATTTGTGAATAACAGGTCTAATGTGTTTTCGTTCCTAGTTGGTTCTGTAATCTGTTGATTGAGCGAGAATTTGTCAGAGAATCTTAAAGTTCTCTGACCCGTGGTTAATTATTTCAAGGATGGTTCCCTGCTATGATATTTTTGTTTGTCATTCTCCGTC
>WNGS01162955.1:64127-66627 GCA_020271785.1 Procambarus virginalis | reverse complement strand
ATCTATGATTAAAGTAAAAATCATCAGCCGTGTCTCTCTACAGCCTTGGCAAGTACGACAGTCATCCATTCACTTCTATAACTAGAAAGAGTCATAAGAGCAATGAGTGTCTGGACTTCTCAAAGAGGGCAATGGGGGTCCTACATTTCGCTCATTTGTTAAAATCGCACATTTTAACAACACTCAAAACTGTGTGCAAAGGCAATAGAGAGTTGATTTCTTGGCTAACAAGTCGATTTCCCTCTCTACCTTACATGTATGTTCTTATAAAAATCCATAAACCTTTTAATCCAGTTAGACCGATTAATAGTTCAGTTGGTTCGGCGGCTTATAAACTTTCTAAGTGGTTGGTCAAAGTTTTGCCTCCTATAGTTGGTACTATTTCCAACTCACACTTAACTAACAATGTAGACTTAATTAATAAGCTATCCACACTAAATTTGAATTTGAATTTTAAACTAGTAAGTTTTAACATGACTGCTTTATTCACTAAAGTACCTGTTGATGATGTGTTAGAATACCTGCTTGAGGAACTGCCTAAATATAATTTGAGCTTGCAGACCAGTAATGTGTTGGAACTTATCAAATTATGTATAAAAGACAATTATTTCAGTTTCAATGCAAAATTTTTCAAACACACATTGGGAACGGCAATGGGCAATCCCCTTTCCCCAGTTTTGAGCAATTTGTATATGGAGTTCTTTGAAACAAAAATCTTATCCAGGATTATCCCCTCTAATGTTGATTGGTTTAGGTATGTCGATGATATTTTGTGCTTATGGCCGAGTGACCAAGACCAAATTGTTTTTCTTAATGAACTTAATACTTTGGTACCTTCAATAAAATTCACTTGTGAGAATGAGGAGAATGGTACTCTTCCGTTTTTGGACATTATGATTCCTAGAGTCAATAGAAGGTTCAAATTTAATGTGTATAGAAAACCTACCAACGTGGGGTCGTTTGTTCATTATTATTCGAATCATCACAGTAAAGTTAAACAGGCAGTATTTTCAGGAATGTTTCTTCGAGCTTTGAGTGTATGAAGCCCTGAGTTTTTGATGAAGTAATAGCTTAAATATATGAAATTGGGAAGAGTTTACAGTACCCTAAGATGTTTTTGGATTGTTCGTTTGGGAAAGCTAAGCATACGTTTTAGAATAATGTCTCCAAAGCAAAACCAGAAATTAGAAACTCATTGGTGGTACCTTATGCGATGGAATTTGAGAAACTTTCCCTAGTATTCAAGAACCCTTAATATCAATTTGGTGTTCACTAATAATACAATCAATTACAAATGATTCCGTCTGGTCGGCCGGCAAAGCTAACAGAGTCACGGTTCAGAAGGTTGCGGGGCTCTCTCTCCGCTGGACACTGGGCAGAGGCAAGGCTTCTTTTAATGATGTCGTTGACTTCGTCGTGTCTAGTGTGCCAACCACCAGATTTTCCGCAGTGCAGGCCATGCAATCCATATTCGTCAGCATCTGCCTCGCCGCAAATACACCTGTGAACAGTGTGGATAGGGGCAGCAAAACGGAGAGCGACTGCAATACGGAGCTCCTGCGGATCAAGACGTGTGCCTGTCGCAGACATAGGGACTGCCAAAAGGAAGTCCCCTGCATGGGGAGCCTGCACAGCTGTGAGGCGTGCACGATCACTAGGGGTTGTTGCTGCCTCCAGCAAAGCTGAGGCTTCTTTGTCTGCAATGGGGCTGTCCCAACTGGACTGTTTCTTGGTTTTCGGCATGGCTGGTCTGAGTGCTGGGTCTGCCATGGCACCCCATTTCGTGTCGCATTCCGTGTAGTGGGGGTCCTGTATCCCCGCTACATCACTGAGGGTGTCAGGTAGAATTTCCTTAACCAGGTCATCTGATGCTGAGGAGGAAGACAGGAAGGCTGGGACAGCAATTTGGGTGGCGGTGCGGACACCCAAGCCACCGAGCCTTACAGGAAGAGTGGCTTGTTTCCACTGGCAATCGTTGAGGGAGAGGTTAACAACTTTTTCCAGCATGGTCTTCAGTAAGAGGTCATACTCTTCAAGCTTTCGGTTGTCGTAAGATGGGGCGCACCTCAGAAAGTAGGTTAGCCTCGGAAGGGATAGGCATTTGGTGAGATAAAAAGCATCGTGGGCATCGATGTCACCTATTCTGTCTTCCATCCTCCTAAGGTCTGCGATTTTCTTGTCAAGGATCTCCTCAATGGCGTTAGACCCAAGGGGGGCTCCAAGGAGGGTGCTGTTCTCGGCCCTAATGACATGGGCTCCAGGCCAGGCAGACCTTATTCTTGCCTGGGTTGAAGGAGACTACTTCACACTTGGAAGGGTTCAGGAGGAGACCCAGGCTTACTTCTTGCTCCCTTATTTTCCTGATGTCAGCCAAGAGGTCGTCTACGGTGCCAGCTATAGTGCCATCATCCAAAAACCAGACGTTGAACTCGCTGGACAAGCTTTCGGTGATTTCTTTTAAGACTAAGCAGAAAAGAAGGGGAGCAAGAGGATCACCTTG
>WNGS01162955.1:27619-47466 GCA_020271785.1 Procambarus virginalis | reverse complement strand
ATTCACCCTCCAACAAGTGAGGGTTGGCAGGCTAATTGTTCACCCTCCCACAAATGAGCGTTGGCAGGCTAAGTATTCTCCCTCTCACCCTTGTGCGTGTTCGCAGAGGCATAAGTGCTCTCCACCTCCACAGTGAGGTTGCCGCCCTAAGTGTCTCCACCCTCCCACAGGTGAGTGCTGGAAGGCAAAGTGTTCACCCTCCCAAAGGTAGTGACGAGGATAGTAACTGATGGTAGTGACCCATGGTAGTGACCCATGTAGTGACCCATGTTAGTGACCCATGCGTAAGTGACCCATGTAGTGACCCATGCGCTAGCTGACCCATGGTAGCTGCACCATGGTAGTGACACATGTCGTAGTGACCATGTTAGTGCTTCTTTTCGTGTTTTTTTTTTTTTTTTGTGCGATTAGCTAACCTGTGTCTAGTGACCATGCCGATAGTGAAACATAGGGTGAACACTTAGCCTGCCAACACTCACCTTAGGGAGGGTGAACACTTAGCCTGCAAACACTCACTTGTGGGAGGGTGAACACTTAGCCTGCCAACACTCACTTGTGGGAGGGAGAAACTTAGCCTGCCAACACTCACTTGTGGGAGGGAGAACACTTAGCCTGCCAACACTCACTTGTGGAGGGTGAAACACTTAGCCTGCAAACACTCACCTGTGGGAGGGTGAAACTTAGCCTGCCAACACTCACTTGTGGGAGGGAGAACACTTAGCCTGCCAACACTCACTTGTGGGAGGGTGAACACTTAGCCTGCCAACACTCACTTGTGGGAGGGTGAACACTTAGCCTGCCAACACTCACTTGTGGGAGGGTGAAACTTAGCCTGCCAACACTCACTTGTGGGGGGGAGAACACTTAGCCTGCCAACACTCACTTGTGGGAGGGTGAACACTTAGCCTGCCAACACTCACCTGTGGGAGGGTGAACACTTAGCCTGCCAACACTCACTTGTGGGAGGGTGAACACTTAGCCTGCCAACACTCACCTGTGGGAGGGAAACACTTAGCCTGCCAACACTCACTTGTGGGAGGGTGAACACTTAGCCTGCCAACACTCACTTGTGGGAGGGAACACTTAGCCTGCCAACACTCACTGTGGGAGGGAGAACACTTAGCCTGCCAACACTCACTTGTGGGAGGGTGAACACTTAGCCTGCCAACACTCACTTGTGGGAGGGAGAACACTTAGCCTGCAACACTCACTTGTGGGAGGGAGAACACTTAGCCTGCCAACACTCACTTGTGGAGGGTGAACACTTAGCCTGCCAACACTCACTGTGGGAGGGGAACACTTAGCCTGCCAACACTCACTTGGGGGAGGGAGAACACTTAGCCTGCCAACACTCACTTGTGGGAGGGTGAACACTAGCCTGCCAACACTCACTGTGGGAGGGTGAACACTTAGCCTGCCAACACTCACTTGTGGGAGGGTGAAACTTAGCCTGCCAACACTCACTGTGGGAGGGAGAACACTTAGCCTGCCAACACTCACTTGTGGGAGGGTGAACACTTAGCCTGCCAACACTCACCTGTGGGAGGGTGAACACTTAGCCTGCCAACACTCACTTGTGGGAGGGGAACACTTAGCCTGCCAACACTCACCGTGGGAGGGAGAACACTTAGCCTGCCAACACTCACTGTGGGAGGGTGAACACTTAGCCTGCCAACACTCACCTGTGGGAGGGTGAACACTTAGCCTGCCAACACTCACTGTGGGAGGGTGAACACTTAGCTGCCAACACTCACTGTGGGAGAAGAACACTTAGCCTGCCAACACTCACTTGTGGGAGGGTGAACACTTAGCCTGCCAACACTCACTTGTGGGAGGGTTAACACTTAGCCTGCCAACACTCACTTGTGGGAGGGAGAACACTTAGCCTGCCAACACTCACTTGTGGAGGGTGAACACTTAGCCTGCCAACACTCCTGTGGGAGGGGAACACTTAGCCTGCCAACACTCACTGTGGGAGGGTGAACACTTAGCCTGCCAACACTCACTGTGGGAGGGGAACACTTAGCCTGCCAACACTCATTGTGGGAGGGTGAACACTTAGCCTGCCAACACTCACCTGTGGGAGGGTGAACACTTAGCCTGCCAACACTCACTTGTGGGAGGGAGAACACTTAGCCTGCCAACACTCACTGTGGGAGGGTGAACACTTAGCCTGCCAACACTCACTTGTGGGAGGGTAAACACTTAGCCTGCAACACTCACTGGGAGGGTGAACACTTAGCCTGCCAACACTCACTTGTGGGAGGGAGAAACACTTAGCCTGCCAACACTCACCTGGGAGGGTGAACACTTAGCCTGCCAACACTCACTTGTGGGAGGGAGAACACTTAGCCTGCCAACACTCACTGTGGGAGGGTGAACACTTAGCCTGCCAACACTCACTTGTGGGAGGGAGAACACTTAGCCTGCCAACACTCACTTGTGGAGGGTGAACACTTAGCCTGCCAACACTCACTTGTGGGAGGGAGAACACTTAGCCTGCCAACACTCACTGTGGGAGGGTGAACACTTAGCCTGCCAACACTCACTTGTGGGAGGGAGAACACTTAGCCTGCCAACACTCACTGTGGGAGGGGAACACTTAGCCTGCCAACACTCACCTTGTGGGAGGGTGAACACTTAGCCTGCCAACACTCACTTGTGGGAGAGGGAAACACTTAGCCTGCCAACACACCTGTGGAGGGTGAACACTTAGCCTGCCAACACTCACTTGTGGGAGGGAGAACACTTAGCCTGCCAACACTCACTTGTGGGAGGGTGAACACTTAGCCTGCCAACACTCACTTGTGGGAGGGAACACTTAGCCTGCCAACACTCACTTGTGGAGGGAGAACACTTAGCCTGCCAACACTCACTTGTGGGGGTGAACACTTAGCCTGCCAACACTCACTTGTGGGAGGGTGAACACTTAGCCTGCCAACACTCACTGTGGGAGGGAACACTTAGCCTGCCAACACTCACTTGTGGGAGGGTGAACACTTAGCCTGCCAACACTCACTGTGGGAGGGTGAACACTTAGCCTGCCAACACTCACTTGTGGGAGGGTGAACACTTAGCCTGCCAACACTCACTGTGGGAGGGGTGAACACTTAGCCTGCCAACACTCACTTGTGGGAGGGAGAACACTTAGCCTGCCAACACTCACTTGTGGGAGGGTGAACACTTAGCCTGCCAACACTCACTGTGGGAGGGAGAACACTTAGCCTGCCAACACTCACCTGTGGGAGGGAGAACACTTAGCCTGCCAACACTCACTGTGGGAGGGTGAACACTTAGCCTGCCAACACTCACTTGTGGGAGGGAGAACACTTAGCCTGCCAACACTCACCTGTGGGAGGGAGAACACTTAGCCTGCAAACACTCACCTGTGGGAGGGGAACACTTAGCCTGCCAACACTCACTTTGGGAGGGAGAACACTTAGCCTGCCAACACTCACTGTGGGAGGGAGAAACTTAGCCTGCCAACACTCACTTGTGGGAGGGTGAACACTTAGCCTGCCAACACTCACTTGTGGGAGGGAGAACACTTAGCCTGCCAACACTCACTTTGGGAGGGAGAACACTTAGCCTGCCAACACTCACTGTGGGAGGGAGAACACTTAGCCTGCCAACACTCACTTGTGGGAGAGAACACTTAGCCTGCAAACTCACTTGTGGGAGGGAGAACACTTAGCCTGCCAACACTCACTGTGGGAGGGAGAACACTTAGCCTGCCAACACTCACTTGTGGGAGGGTGAACACTTAGCCTGCCAACACTCACTTGTGGGAGGGTGAACACTTAGCCTGCCAACACTCACTTGTGGGAGGGAGAACACTTAGCCTGCCAACACTCACTGTGGGAGGGTGAACACTTAGCCTGCCAACACTCACTTGGGGAGGGTGAACACTTAGCCTGCCAACACTCACTGTGGGAGGGTGAACACTTAGCCTGCCAACACTCACCTGTGGGGGGTGAACACTTAGCCTGCCAACACTCACCTGTGGGAGGGTGAACACTTAGCCTGCCAACACTCACTTGTGGGAGGGAGAACACTTAGCCTGCCAACACTCACTTGGGAGGGAGAACACTTAGCCTGCCAACACTCACTTGTGGGAGGGTGAACACTTAGCCTGCCAACACTCACTTGTGGGAGGTGAACACTTAGCCTGCCAACACTCACTTGTGGGAGGGAGAACACTTAGCCTGCCAACACTCACTTGTGGGAGGGTTAACACTTAGCCTGCCAACACTCACTTGTGGGAGGGAGAACACTTAGCCTGCCAACACTCACTTGTGGGAGGGTGAACACTTAGCCTGCCAACACTCACTTGTGGGAGGGTGAACACTTAGCCTGCCAACACTCACTGTGGGAGGGTGAACACTTAGCCTGCCAACACTCACTTGTGGGAGGGTGAACACTTAGCCTGCCAACACTCACTGTGGGAGGGTGAACACTTAGCCTGCCAACACTCACCTGTGGGGGGAGAACACTTAGCCTGCCAACACTCACTTGTGGGAGGGTGAACACTTAGCCTGCCAACACTCACCTGTGGGAGGGAGAACACTTAGCCTGCCAACACTCACTTGTGGGAGGGTGAGAACACTTAGCCTGCCAACACTCACCTGTGGGAGGGAGAACACTTAGCCTGCCAACACTCACTTTGGGAGTGAGAACACTTAGCCTGCCAACACTCACTGTGGGGGGAGAACACTTAGCCTGCCAACACTCACTTGTGGAGAAGAACACTTAGCCTGCCAACACTCACTTGTGGGAGGGTGAACACTTAGCCTGCCAACACTCACTTGTGGGGGGTTAACACTTAGCCTGCCAACACTCACTTGTGGGAGGGAGAACACTTAGCCTGCCAACACTCACTTGTGGGAGGGTGAACACTTAGCCTGCCAACACTCACTGTGGGAGGGAGAACACTTAGCCTGCCAACACTCACTTGTGGGAGGGTGAACACTTAGCCTGCCAACACTCACTTGTGGAGGGGAAACACTTAGCCTGCCAACACTCACTTGTGGGAGGGTGAACACTTAGCCTGCCAACACTCACTGTGGAGGGAGAACACTTAGCCTGCCAACACTCACTTGTGGGAGGGTGAACACTTAGCCTGCCAACACTCACCTGTGGGAGGGGAACACTTAGCCTGCCAACACTCACTTGTGGGAGGGTGAACACTTAGCCTGCCAACACTCACCTGTGGGAGGGGAGAACACTTAGCCTGCCAACACTCACTTGTGGGAGGGTGAACACTTAGCCTGCCAACACTCACTTGTGGGAGGGTGAACACTTAGCCTGCCAACACTCACTTGTGGGAGGGTGAACACTTAGCCTGCCAACACTCACTGTGGGGGAGGAGAACACTTAGCCTGCCAACACTCACTTTGGGAGGGTGAACACTTAGCCTGCCAACACTCACTGTGGGAGGGTGAACACTTAGCCTGCCAACACTCACTTGTGGGAGGGTGAACACTTAGCCTGCCAACACTCACTTGTGGGAGGGTGAACACTTAGCCTGCCAACACTCACCTGTGGGAGGGTGAACACTTAGCCTGCCAACACTCACTGTGGGAGGGTGAACACTTAGCCTGCCAACACTCACTTGTGGGAGGGAGAACACTTAGCCTGCCAACACTCACTTGTGGGAGGGAGAACACTTAGCCTGCCAACACTCACCTGTGGGAGGGTGAACACTTAGCCTGCCAACACTCACGTGGGAGGGTGAACACTTAGCCTGCCAACACTCACTTGTGGGAGGGTGAACACTTAGCCTGCCAACACTCACCTGTGGGAGGTGGAGGGAGAACACTTAGCCTGCCAACACTCACTGTGGGAGGGAGAACACTTAGCCTGCCAACACTCACTTGTGGGAGGGTTAACACTTAGCCTGCCAACACTCACTGTGGGAGGGTGAACACTTAGCCTGCCAACACTCACTTTGGGAGGGTGAACACTTAGCCTGCCAACACTCACTTGTGGGAGGGTGAACACTTAGCCTGCCAACACTCACTTGTGGGAGGGAAACACTTAGCCTGCCAACACTCACTTGTGGGAGGGTGAACACTTAGCCTGCCAACACTCACTTGTGGGAGGGAGAACACTTAGCCTGCCAACACTCACTTGTGGGAGGGTGAACACTTAGCCTGCCAACACTCACTTGTGGAGGGGAACACTTAGCCTGCCAACACTCACTTGGGGAGGGAAACACTTAGCCTGCCAACACTCACTTGTGGGAGGGAGAACACTTAGCCTGCCAACACTCACTTGTGGGAGGGAGAACACTTAGCCTGCCAACACTCACTTGTGGGAGGGAGAACACTTAGCCTGCCAACACTCACCTGTGGGAGGGTGAACACTTAGCCTGCCAACACTCACTGTGGAGGGGAACACTTAGCCTGCCAACACTCACTGTGGGAGGGAGAACACTTAGCCTGCCAACACTCACTTGTGGGAGGGTGAACACTTAGCCTGCCAACACTCACTTGTGGGAGGGAGAACACTTAGCCTGCCAACACTCACTTGTGGAGGGAGAACACTTAGCCTGCCAACACTCACTTGTGGGAGGGTGAACACTTAGCCTGCAAAACACTCACTGTGGGGGTGAACACTTAGCCTGCCAACACTCACTGTGGGAGGGAGAACACTTAGCCTGCCAACACTCACTTGTGGGAGGGAGAAACACTTAGCCTGCCAACACTCACTGTGGGAGGGTGAACACTTAGCCTGCCAACACTCACTTGTGGGAGGGTGAACACTTAGCCTGCCAACACTCACTTGTGGGAGGGAAACACTTAGCCTGCCAACACTCACTTGTGGGAGGGTGAACACTTAGCCTGCCAACACTCACTTGTGGGAGGGAGAACACTTAGCCTGCCAACACTCACCTGTGGGAGGTAGAACACTTAGCCTGCCAACACTCACTTGTGGGAGGGTGAACACTTAGCCTGCCAACACTCACTTGTGGGAGGGTGAACACTTAGCCTGCCAACACTCACTGTGGGAGGGTGAACACTTAGCCTGCCAACACTCACCTTGGGAGGGTGAACACTTAGCCTGCCAACACTCACTTGTGGGAGGGAGAACACTTAGCCTGCCAACACTCACTTGTGGGAGGGTGAACACTTAGCCTGCCAACACTCACTTGTGGGAGGGAGAACACTTAGCCTGCCACACTCACCTGTGGGAGGGAGAGAACACTTAGCCTGCAAACACTCACCTGTGGGAGGGTGAACACTTAGCTGCCAACACTCACTTGTGGGAGGGAGAACACTTAGCCTGCCAACACTCACTTGTGGGAGGGTGAACACTTAGCCTGCCAACACTCACTTGTGGGAGGGTGAAACTTAGCCTGCCAACACTCACTGTGGGAGGGAGAACACTTAGCCTGCCAACACTCACTTGTGGAGGGTGAACACTTAGCCTGCAACACTCACCTGTGGAAGGAGAACACTTAGCCTGCCAACACTCACCTTTGGGATTGAGAACACTTAGCCTGCCAACACTCACCTGTGGAAGGGAGAACACTTAGCCTGCCAACACTCACCTTTGGGAGTGAGAACACTTAGCCTGCAAACACTCACTTGTGGGAGGGAGAACACTTAGCCTGCCAACACTCACTTGTGGGAGGGAGAACACTTAGCCTGCCAACACTCACTTGTGGAAGGGTGAACACTTAGTCTGCCAACACTCACTGTGGGAGGGTTAACACTTAGCCTGCCAACACTCACTTGTGGAGGGAGAACACTTAGCCTGCCAACACTCACTTGTGGGAGGGTGAACACCTTAGCCTGCCAACACTCACTGTGGGAGGGTGAACACTTAGCCTGCCAACACTCACTTGAGGGAGGGTGAACACTTAGCCTGCCAACACTCACCTGTGGGAGGGTGAACACTTAGCCTGCCAACACTCACCTGTGGGAGGGTGAACACTTAGCCTGCCAACACTCACTNCAACACTCACTTGTGGGAGGGAGAACACTTAGCCTGCCAACACTCACTTGTGGGAGGGCGAACACTTAGCCTGCCAACACTCACTGTGGGAGGGTGAACACTTAGCCTGCCAACACTCACTTGTGGGAGGGGAACACTTAGCCTGCCAACACTCACCGTGGGGGGAGAACACTTAGCCTGCCAACACTCACTTGTGGGAGGGTGAAGACTTAGCCTGCAAACACTCACCTGTGAAAGGGAGAACACTTAGCCTGCCAACACTCAACTTTCGGATTGAGAACACTTAGCCTGCAAACACTCACCTGTGGAAGGGAGAACACTTAGCCTGCCAACACTCACCTTAGGGAGTGAGAACACTTAGCCTGCAAACACTCACTTGTGGGAGGGAGAACACTTAGCCTGCCAACACTCACTTGTAGGAGAAAGAACACTTAGCCTGCCAACACTCATTTGTGGGAGGGTGAACACTTAGCCTGCCAACACTCACTTGTGGGAGGGTTAACACTTAGCCTGCCAACACTCACTTGTGGGAGGGAGAACACTTAGCCTGCCAACACTCACTTGTGGGAGGGAGAACACTTAGCCTGCCAACACTCACCTGTGGAGGGTGAACACTTAGCCTGCCAACACTCACCTGTGGGAGGGTGAACACTTAGCCTGCCAACACTCACCTGTGGAGGGTGAACACTTAGCCTGCCAACACTCACCTGTGGGAGGGTGAACACTTAGCCTGCCAACACTCACCTGTGAGGGGTGAACACTTAGCCTGCCAACACTCACTGTGGGAGGGTGAACACTTAGCCTGCCAACACTCACCTGTGGGAGGGAAACACTTAGCCTGCCAACACTCACTTGTGGGAGGGTAACACTTAGCCTGCCAACACTCACTTGTGGAGGAGAACACTTAGCCTGCCAACACTCACTTGTGGGAGGGTGAACACTTAGCCTGCCAACACTCACTTGTGGAGGGTGAACACTTAGCCTGCCAACACTCACCTGTGGGAGGGAGAACACTTAGCCTGCCAACACTCACCTGTGGGAGGGTGAACACTTAGCCTGCCAACACTCACTTGTGGGAGGGTAACACTTAGCCTGCCAACACTCACCTGTGGGAGGGTGAACACTTAGCCTGCCAACACTCACCTGTGGGAGGGTGAACACTTAGCCTGCCAACACTCACTTGTGGGAGGTGAACACTTAGCCTGCCAACACTCACTTGTGGGAGGGTGAACACTTAGCCTGCCAACACTCACTTGTGGGAGGGTGAACACTTAGCCTGCCAACACTCACTTGTGGGAGGGAGAACACTTAGCCTGCCAACACTCACTTGTGGGAGGGTGAACACTTAGCCTGCCAACACTCACTTGTGGGAGGGAGAACACTTAGCCTGCCAACACTCACTTGTGGGAGGGTGAACACTTAGCCTGCCAACACTCACTTGGGAGGGAGAACACTTAGCCTGCCAACACTCACTTGTGGGAGGGGAACACTTAGCCTGCCAACACTCACTTGTGGGAGGGAGAACACTTAGCCTGCCAACACTCACTTGTGGGAGGGTGAACACTTAGCCTGCCAACACTCACTTGTGGAGGGTGAACACTTAGCCTGCCAACACTCACTTGTGGGAGGGTGAACACTTAGCCTGCCAACACTCACTGTGGGAGGGTGAACACTTAGCCTGCCAACACTCACTTGTGGGAGGGAGAACACTTAGCCTGCCAACACTCACTTGTGGGAGGTGAACACTTAGCCTGCCAACACTCACTTGTGGAGGGTGAACACTTAGCCTGCCAACACTCACTTGTGGGAGGGTGAACACTTAGCCTGCCAACACTCACTGTGGGAGGGTGAACACTTAGCCTGCCAACACTCACTTGTGGGAGGGAGAACACTTAGCCTGCCAACACTCACCTTGGGAGGGAGAACACTTAGCCTGCCAACACTCACTTGTGGGAGGGTGAACACTTAGCCTGCCAACACTCACTGTGGGAGGGTGAACACTTAGCCTGCCAACACTCACTTGTGGGAGGGTGAACACTTAGCCTGCCAACACTCACCTGTGGGAGGGAGAACACTTAGCCTGCCAACACTCACCTGTGGGAGGGTGAACACTTAGCCTGCCAACACTCACTTGTGGGAGGGTGAACACTTAGCCTGCCAACACTCACTTGTGGGAGGGTGAACACTTAGCCTGCCAACACTCACCTGTGGGAGGGTGAACACTTAGCCTGCCAACACTCACTTGTGGGAGGGTGAACACTTAGCCTGCCAACACTCACTTGTGGGAGGGTGAACACTTAGCCTGCCAACACTCACTTGTGGGAGGGTGAACACTTAGCCTGCCAACACTCACTTGTGGGAGGGAGAACACTTAGCCTGCCAACACTCACTGTGGGAGGGAGAACACTTAGCCTGCCAACACTCACTGTGGGAGGGTGAACACTTAGCCTGCCAACACTCACTTGTGGGAGGGAGAACACTTAGCCTGCCAACACTCACTTGTGGGAGGGTGAACACTTAGCCTGCCAACACTCACTTGTGGGAGGGTGAACACTTAGCCTGCCAACACTCACCTGTGGGAGGGGAACACTTAGCCTGCCAACACTCACTTGTGGGAGGGTGAACACTTAGCCTGCCAACACTCACCTGTGGGAGGGAGAACACTTAGCCTGCCAACACTCACTTGGGAGGGAGAACACTTAGCCTGCAACACTCACCTGTGGAGGGAGAACACTTAGCCTGCCAACACTCACTTTGGGAGGGAGAACACTTAGCCTGCCAACACTCACTTGTGGGAGGGAGAACACTTAGCCTGCCAACACTCACTTGTGGGAGGGAGAACACTTAGCCTGCCAACACTCACTTGTGGGAGGGTGAACACTTAGCCTGCCAACACTCACTTGTGGGAGGGTTAACACTTAGCCTGCCAACACTCACTTGTGGGAGGGAGAACACTTAGCCTGCCAACACTCACTTGTGGGAGGGTGAACACTTAGCCTGCCAACACTCACCTGTGGAGGGTGAACACTTAGCCTGCCAACACTCACTTGTGGGAGGGTGAACACTTAGCCTGCCAACACTCACCTGTGGGAGGGTGAACACTTAGCCTGCCAACACTCACCTGTGGGAGGGTGAACACTTAGCCTGCCAACACTCACTTGTGGGAGGGAGAACACTTAGCCTGCCAACACTCACTTGTGGGAGGGTGAACACTTAGCCTGCCAACACTCACTTGTGGGAGGGTGAACACTTAGCCTGCCAACACTCACTGTGGGAGGGTGAACACTTAGCCTGCCAACACTCACTTGTGGGAGGGAGAACACTTAGCCTGCCAACACTCACCTGTGGGAGGGTGAACACTTAGCCTGCCAACACTCACTTGTGGGAGGGAGAACACTTAGCCTGCCAACACTCACTTGTGGGAGGGTGAACACTTAGCCTGCCAACACTCACTTGTGGGAGGGAGAACACTTAGCCTGCCAACACTCACTGTGGGAGGGTGAACACTTAGCCTGCCAACACTCACTTGTGGGAGGGTGAACACTTAGCCTGCCAACACTCACTTGTGGGAGGGTGAACACTTAGCCTGCCAACACTCACCTGTGGGAGGGAGAACACTTAGCCTGCCAACACTCACTTGTGGGAGGGTGAAGACTTAGCCTGCAAACACTCACTGTGGGAGGGAGAACACTTAGCCTGCCAACACTCACTTTGGGAGGGAGAACACTTAGCCTGCCAACACTCACTTGTGGGAGGGAGAACACTTAGCCTGCCAACACTCACCTTGTGGGAGGGAGAACACTTAGCCTGCCAACACTCACTTGTGGGAGGGAGAACACTTAGCCTGCCAACACTCACTTGTGGGAGGGTGAACACTTAGCCTGCCAACACTCACTTGTGGGAGGGTGAACACTTAGCCTGCCAACACTCACTTGTGGGAGGGTGAACACTTAGCCTGCCAACACTCACTTGTGGGAGGGAGAACACTTAGCCTGCCAACACTCACTTGTGGGAGGGTGAACACTTAGCCTGCCAACACTCACTTGTGGGAGGGAGAACACTTAGCCTGCCAACACTCACTTGTGGGAGGGTGAACACTTAGCCTGCCAACACTCACTTGTGGGAGGGAGAACACTTAGCCTGCCAACACTCACTTGTGGGAGGGAGAACACTTAGCCTGCCAACACTCACTTGTGGGAGGGTGAACACTTAGCCTGCCAACACTCACTTGTGGGAGGGTGAACACTTAGCCTGCCAACACTCACCTGTGGGAGGGTGAACACTTAGCCTGCCAACACTCACTTGTGGGAGGGTGAACACTTAGCCTGCCAACACTCACCTGTGGGAGGGAGAACACTTAGCCTGCCAACACTCACTGTGGGAGGGTGAACACTTAGCCTGCAAACACTCACCGTGGGAGGGAGAACACTTAGCCTGCCAACACTCACCTGTGGGAGGGTGAACACTTAGCCTGCCAACACTCACTGTGGGAGGGAGAACACTTAGCCTGCCAACACTCACTTGTGGAGGGTGAACACTTAGCCTGCCAACACTCACTTGTGGGAGGGTGAACACTTAGCCTGCCAACACTCACTGTGGGAGGGTAACACTTAGCCTGCCAACACTCACTTGTGGGAGGGAGAACACTTAGCCTGCCAACACTCACTTGTGGGAGGGTGAACACTTAGCCTGCCAACACTCACTGTGGGAGGGAGAACACTTAGCCTGCCAACACTCACTTGTGGGAGGGAGAACACTTAGCCTGCCAACACTCACTTGGGAGGTGAACACTTAGCCTGCCAACACTCACTTGTGGGAGGGTGAAACTTAGCCTGCCAACACTCACTGTGGGAGGGAGAACACTTAGCCTGCCAAACACTCACTTGTGGGAGGGTGAACACTTAGCCTGCCAACACTCACCTGTGGGAGGGGAACACTTAGCCTGCCAACACTCACTTGTGGGAGGGTGAACACTTAGCCTGCCAACACTCACCTGTGGGAGGGAGAACACTTAGCCTGCCAACACTCACTGTGGGAGGGTGAACACTTAGCCTGCCAACACTCACCTGTGGGAGGGTGAACACTTAGCCTGCCAACACTCACTTGTGGGAGGGTGAACACTTAGCCTGCCAACACTCACCTGTGGGAGGGTGAACACTTAGCCTGCCAACACTCACTTTGGGAGGGTGAACACTTAGCTGCCAACACTCACCTGTGGGAGGGTGAACACTTAGCCTGCCAACACTCACTTGTGGGAGGGTGAACACTTAGCCTGCCAACACTCACCTGTGGGAGGGAGAACACTTAGCCTGCCAACACTCACCTGTGGGAGGGTGAACACTTAGCCTGCCACACTCACCTGTGGGAGGGTGAACACTAGCCTGCCAACACTCACCTGTGGGAGGGTGAACACTTAGCCTGCCAACACTCACTGTGGGAGGGTGAACACTTAGCCTGCCAACACTCACCTGTGGGAGGGTGAACACTTAGCCTGCAACACTCACTTGTGGGAGGGGAAACACTTAGCCTGCCAACACTCACTTGGGAGGGAGGAAAACTTAGCCTGCCAACACTCACTGTGGGAGGGTGAACACTTAGCCTGCCAACACTCACTTGTGGGAGGGAGAACACTTAGCCTGCCAACACTCACTTGTGGGAGGGAGAACACTTAGCCTGCCAACACTCACTTGTGGGAGGGTGAACACTTAGCCTGCCAACACTCACCTGTGGGAGGGTGAACACTTAGCCTGCCAACACTCACTTGTGGGAGGGAGAACACTTAGCCTGCCAACACTCACTTGTGGGAGGGTGAACACTTAGCCTGCCAACACTCACTTGTGGGAGGGTGAACACTTAGCCTGCCAACACTCACTGTGGGAGGGTGAACACTTAGCCTGCCAACACTCACTTGTGGGAGGGTGAACACTTAGCCTGCCAACACTCACTTGTGGGAGGGAGAACACTTAGCCTGCCAACACTCACTTGTGGGAGGGTGAACACTTAGCCTGCCAACACTCACTTGTGGGAGGGTGAACACTTAGCCTGCCAACACTCACTGTGGGAGGGAGAACACTTAGCCTGCCAACACTCACTTGTGGGAGGGTGAACACTTAGCCTGCCAACACTCACTTGTGGGAGGGTGAACACTTAGCCTGCCAACACTCACTTGTGGGAGGGTGAACACTTAGCCTGCCAACACTCACTTGTGGGAGGGTGAACACTTAGCCTGCCAACACTCACTTGTGGGAGGGTGAACACTTAGCCTGCCAACACTCACTTGTGGGAGGGAGAACACTTAGCCTGCCAACACTCACCTGTGGGAGGGGAACACTTAGCCTGCCAACACTCACTTGTGGGAGGGTGAACACTTAGCCTGCCAACACTCACTTGTGGGAGGGTGAACACTTAGCCTGCCAACACTCACTTGTGGGAGGGTGAACACTTAGCCTGCCAACACTCACTTGTGGGAGGGTGAACACTTAGCCTGCCAACACTCACTTGTGGGAGGGAGAACACTTAGCCTGCCAACACTCACTTGTGGGAGGGTGAACACTTAGCCTGCCAACACTCACTTGTGGGAGGGTGAACACTTAGCCTGCCAACACTCACTGTGGGAGGGTGAACACTTAGCCTGCCAACACTCACTTGTGGGAGGGTGAACACTTAGCCTGCCAACACTCACTTGTGGGAGGGAGAACACTTAGCCTGCCAACACTCACTTGTGGGAGGGTGAACACTTAGCCTGCCAACACTCACTTGTGGGAGGGTGAACACTTAGCCTGCCAACACTCACCTGTGGGAGGGTGAACACTTAGCCTGCCAACACTCACTTGTGGGAGGGAGAACACTTAGCCTGCCAACACTCACTTGTGGGAGGGTGAACACTTAGCCTGCCAACACTCACTTGTGGGAGGGAGAACACTTAGCCTGCCAACACTCACTGTGGGAGGGAGAACACTTAGCCTGCCAACACTCACTTGTGGGAGGGTGAACACTTAGCCTGCCAACACTCACTTGTGGGAGGGTGAACACTTAGCCTGCCAACACTCACTTGTGGGAGGGTGAACACTTAGCCTGCCAACACTCACTTGTGGGAGGGTGAACACTTAGCCTGCCAACACTCACTTGTGGGAGGGAGAACACTTAGCCTGCCAACACTCACTTGTGGGAGGGTGAACACTTAGCCTGCCAACACTCACTTGTGGGAGGGTGAACACTTAGCCTGCCAACACTCACTTGTGGGAGGGTGAACACTTAGCCTGCCAACACTCACTGTGGGAGGGAGAACACTTAGCCTGCCAACACTCACTTGTGGGAGGGAGAACACTTAGCCTGCCAACACTCACTTGTGGGAGGGTGAACACTTAGCCTGCCAACACTCACTTGTGGGAGGGTGAACACTTAGCCTGCCAACACTCACTTGTGGGAGGGTGAACACTTAGCCTGCCAACACTCACTTGTGGGAGGGTGAACACTTAGCCTGCCAACACTCACTTGTGGGAGGGTGAACACTTAGCCTGCCAACACTCACTTGTGGGAGGGTGAACACTTAGCCTGCCAACACTCACTTGTGGGAGGGTGAACACTTAGCCTGCCAACACTCACTTGTGGGAGGGTGAACACTTAGCCTGCCAACACTCACCTGTGGGAGGGAGAACACTTAGCCTGCCAACACTCACTTGTGGGAGGGTGAACACTTAGCCTGCCAACACTCACTTGTGGGAGGGTGAACACTTAGCCTGCCAACACTCACTGTGGGAGGGTGAACACTTAGCCTGCCAACACTCACTTGTGGGAGGGTGAACACTTAGCCTGCCAACACTCACTTGTGGGAGGGTGAACACTTAGCCTGCCAACACTCACTTGTGGGAGGGTGAACACTTAGCCTGCCAACACTCACTTGTGGGAGGGTGAACACTTAGCCTGCCAACACTCACTTGTGGGAGGGTGAACACTTAGCCTGCCAACACTCACTTGTGGGAGGGAGAACACTTAGCCTGCCAACACTCACTTGTGGGAGGGTGAACACTTAGCCTGCCAACACTCACTTGTGGGAGGGTGAACACTTAGCCTGCCAACACTCACTTGTGGGAGGGAGAACACTTAGCCTGCCAACACTCACTTGTGGGAGGGAGAACACTTAGCCTGCCAACACTCACTTGTGGGAGGGTGAACACTTAGCCTGCCAACACTCACTTGTGGGAGTGAACACTTAGCCTGCCAACACTCACTTGTGGGAGGGTGAACACTTAGCCTGCCAACACTCACTTGTGGGAGGGTGAACACTTAGCCTGCCAACACTCACTTGTGGGAGGGTGAACACTTAGCCTGCCAACACTCACTTGTGGGAGGGTGAACACTTAGCCTGCCAACACTCACTTGTGGGAGGGTGAACACTTAGCCTGCCAACACTCACTTGTGGGAGGGTGAACACTTAGCCTGCCAACACTCACTTGTGGGAGGGTAACACTTAGCCTGCCAACACTCACTTGTGGGAGGGTGAACACTTAGCCTGCCAACACTCACTTGTGGGAGGGTGAACACTTAGCCTGCCAACACTCACTTGTGGGAGGGTGAACACTTAGCCTGCCAACACTCACTTGTGGGAGGGTGAACACTTAGCCTGCCAACACTCACTTGTGGGAGGGTGAACACTTAGCCTGCCAACACTCACTTGTGGGAGGGTGAACACTTAGCCTGCCAACACTCACTTGTGGGAGGGTGAACACTTAGCCTGCCAACACTCACTTGTGGGAGGGTGAACACTTAGCCTGCCAACACTCACTTGTGGGAGGGTGAACACTTAGCCTGCCAACACTCACTTGTGGGAGGGAGAACACTTAGCCTGCCAACACTCACTTGTGGGAGGGTGAACACTTAGCCTGCCAACACTCACTTGTGGGAGGGTGAACACTTAGCCTGCCAACACTCACTTGTGGGAGGGTGAACACTTAGCCTGCCAACACTCACTTGTGGGAGGGTGAACACTTAGCCTGCCAACACTCACTTGTGGGAGGGAGAACACTTAGCCTGCCAACACTCACTTGTGGGAGGGTGAACACTTAGCCTGCCAACACTCACTTGTGGGAGGGTGAACACTTAGCCTGCCAACACTCACTTGTGGGAGGGTGAACACTTAGCCTGCCAACACTCACTTGTGGGAGGGTGAACACTTAGCCTGCCAACACTCACTTGTGGGAGGGTGAACACTTAGCCTGCCAACACTCACTTGTGGGAGGGTGAACACTTAGCCTGCCAACACTCACTTGTGGGAGGGTGAACACTTAGCCTGCCAACACTCACTTGTGGGAGGGTGAACACTTAGCCTGCCAACACTCACTTGTGGGAGGGTGAACACTTAGCCTGCCAACACTCACTTGTGGGAGGGAGAACACTTAGCCTGCCAACACTCACTTGTGGGAGGGTGAACACTTAGCCTGCCAACACTCACTTGTGGGAGGGAGAACACTTAGCCTGCCAACACTCACTGTGGGAGGGAGAACACTTAGCCTGCCAACACTCACTTGTGGGAGGGAGAACACTTAGCCTGCCAACACTCACTTGTGGGAGGGTGAACACTTAGCCTGCCAACACTCACTGTGGGAGGGTGAACACTTAGCCTGCCAACACTCACTTGTGGGAGGGTGAACACTTAGCCTGCCAACACTCACCTGTGGGAGGGAGAACACTTAGCCTGCCAACACTCACTTGTGGGAGGGTGAACACTTAGCCTGCCAACACTCACTTGTGGGAGGGTGAACACTTAGCCTGCCAACACTCACTTGTGGGAGGGTGAACACTTAGCCTGCCAACACTCACTTGTGGGAGGGAGAACACTTAGCCTGCCAACACTCACTTGTGGGAGGGTGAACACTTAGCCTGCCAACACTCACTTGTGGGAGGGTGAACACTTAGCCTGCCAACACTCACTTGTGGGAGGGTGAACACTTAGCCTGCCAACACTCACTTGTGGGAGGGTGAACACTTAGCCTGCCAACACTCACTTGTGGGAGGGTGAACACTTAGCCTGCCAACACTCACTTGTGGGAGGGAGAACACTTAGCCTGCCAACACTCACTTGTGGGAGGGTGAACACTTAGCCTGCCAACACTCACTTGTGGGAGGGTGAACACTTAGCCTGCCAACACTCACTTGTGGGAGGGTGAACACTTAGCCTGCCAACACTCACTTGTGGGAGGGAGAACACTTAGCCTGCCAACACTCACTTGTGGGAGGGAGAACACTTAGCCTGCCAACACTCACTTGTGGGAGGGTGAACACTTAGCCTGCCAACACTCACTTGTGGGAGGGTGAACACTTAGCCTGCCAACACTCACTTGTGGGAGGGTGAACACTTAGCCTGCCAACACTCACTTGTGGGAGGGAGAACACTTAGCCTGCCAACACTCACTTGTGGGAGGGTGAACACTTAGCCTGCCAACACTCACTGTGGGAGGGTGAACACTTAGCCTGCCAACACTCACTGTGGGAGGGTGAACACTTAGCCTGCCAACACTCACTTGTGGGAGGGAGAACACTTAGCCTGCCAACACTCACTTGTGGGAGGGTGAACACTTAGCCTGCCAACACTCACTTGTGGGAGGGAGAACACTTAGCCTGCCAACACTCACTTGTGGGAGGGTGAACACTTAGCCTGCCAACACTCACTTGTGGGAGGGTGAACACTTAGCCTGCCAACACTCACTTGTGGGAGGGAGAACACTTAGCCTGCCAACACTCACCTGTGGGAGGGTGAACACTTAGCCTGCCAACACTCACTTGTGGGAGGGTGAACACTTAGCCTGCCAACACTCACCTGTGGGAGGGAGAACACTTAGCCTGCCAACACTCACTTGTGGGAGGGTGAACACTTAGCCTGCCAACACTCACCTGTGGGAGGAGAACACTTAGCCTGCCAACACTCACTGTGGGAGGGAGAACACTTAGCCTGCCAACACTCACTTGTGGGAGGGAGAACACTTAGCCTGCCAACACTCACTTGTGGGAGGGAGAACACTTAGCCTGCCAACACTCACTTGTGGGAGGGTGAACACTTAGCCTGCCAACACTCACTTGTGGGAGGGTGAACACTTAGCCTGCCAACACTCACTTGTGGGAGGGAGAACACTTAGCCTGCCAACACTCACTTGTGGGAGGGTGAACACTTAGCCTGCCAACACTCACTTGTGGGAGGGAGAACACTTAGCCTGCCAACACTCACTTGTGGGAGGGTGAACACTTAGCCTGCCAACACTCACCTGTGGGAGGGAGAACACTTAGCCTGCCAACACTCACTTGTGGGAGGGAGAACACTTAGCCTGCCAACACTCACTTGTGGGAGGGTAACACTTAGCCTGCCAACACTCACTTGTGGGAGGGTGAACACTTAGCCTGCCAACACTCACCTGTGGGAGGGTGAACACTTAGCCTGCCAACACTCACCTGTGGGAGGGTGAACACTTAGCCTGCCAACACTCACTTGTGGGAGGGAAAACACTTAGCCTGCCAACACTCACTTGTGGGAGGGTGAACACTTAGCCTGCCAACACTCACTTGTGGGAGGGAGAACACTTAGCCTGCCAACACTCACCTGTGGGAGGTTAACACTTAGCCTGCCAACACTCACTTGTGGGAGGGAAAACTTAGCCTGCCAACACTCACTTGTGGGAGGGTGAACACTTAGCCTGCCAACACTCACTTGTGGGAGGGTGAAACCTTAGCCTGCCAACACTCACTTGTGGGAGGTGAACACTTAGCCTGCCAACACTCACTTGTGGGAGGGTGAACACTTAGCCTGCCAACACTCACTTGTGGGAGGGTGAACACTTAGCCTGCCAACACTCACTTGTGGGAGGGAGAACACTTAGCCTGCCAACACTCACTTGTGG
>WNGS01162955.1:15000-26680 GCA_020271785.1 Procambarus virginalis | reverse complement strand
ACTTGTGGGAGGGTTAACACTTAGCCTGCCAACACTCACTTGTGGGAGGGTGAACACTTAGCCTGCCAACACTCACTTGTGGGAGGGTGAACACTTAGCCTGCCAACACTCACTTGTGGGAGGGAGAACACCTAGCCTGCCAACACTCGCTTGTGAGAAGGTAAACACTTAGCCTGCAAACACTCACTTGTGGGAGGGTGAACACTTAGCCTGCCAACACTCACCTTTGGGAGGGTTAACATTTAGTCTGCCAACACTCACTTGTGGGAGGGTAACACTTAGCCTGCCAACACTCACCTGTGGGAGGGTTATCACTTAGACTGCCAACACTCACCAGTGGGATGGAGAACACTTAGCCTGTGAACACTCACTTGTGGGAGGGAGAACACTTAGCCTGCCAACACTCACTTGTGGGAGGGAGAACACTTAGCCTGCCAACACTCACTTGTGGGAGGGTGAACACTTAGCCTGCCAACACTCACTTGTGGGAGGGAGAACACTTAGCCTGCCAACACTCACTTGTGGGAGGGTGAACACTTAGCCTGCCAACACTCACTTGTGGGAGGGAGAACACTTAGCCTGCCAACACTCACTTGTGGGAGCGTGAACACTTAGCCTTCCAACACTCACTTGTGAGAGTTAGAACATTTAGCCTGCCAACACTCACCTGTAGTAGGGTTAACACTTAGCCTGCCAACACTCACTTGTGGGAGGGTGAACACTTAGCCTGCCAACACTCACTTGTGGGAGGGTTAACACTTAGCCTGCCAACACTCACTTGTGGGAGGGTTAACACTTAGCCTGCCAACACTCACTTGTGGGAGGGTGAACACTTAGCCTGCCAACACTCACTTGTGGGAGGGTGAACACTTAGCCTGCCAACACTCACTTGTGGGAGGGTTAACACTTAGCCTGCCAACACTCACCTGTGGGAGGGTTAACACTTAGCCTGCCAACACTCACTTGTGGGAGGGTTAACACTTAGCCTGCCAACACTCACTTGTGGGAGGGTTAACACTTAGCCTGCCAACACTCACTTGTGGGAGGGAGAACACTTAGCCTGCCAACACTCACTTGTGGGCAGGAGAACACTTAGCCTGCCAACACTCACTTGTGGGAGGGTGAACACTTAGCCTGCCAACACTCACTTGTGGGAGGGAGAACACTTAGCCTGCCAACACTCACTTGTGGGAGGGTTAACACTTAGCCTGCCAACACTCACTTGTGGGAGGGAGAACACTTAGCCTGCCAACACTCACTTGTGGGAGGGAGAACACTTAGCCTGCCAACACTCACTTGTGGGAGGGTGAACACTTAGCCTGCCAACACTCACTTGTGGAAGGGTGAACTCTTAGCCTGCCAACACTCACTTGTGGGAGGGTTAACACTTCGCCTGCCAACACTCACTTGTGGGAGGGTTAACACTTAGCCTGCCAACACTCACCTGTGGGAGTGAGAACACTTAGCCTGCCAACACTCACTTGTGGGAGCGTGAACACTTAGCCTGCCAACACTCACTTGTGGGAGGGTTAACACTTTGCCTGCCAACACTCACTTGTGGGAGGGTTAACACTTAGCCTGCCAACATTCACTTGCGGGAGGGTGAAAACTTAGCCTGCCAACACTCACTTGTGGGAGGGTGAATACTTAGCCTGCCAACACTCACTTGTGGGAGGGAGAACACCTAGGCTGCCAACACTCGCTTGTGAGAAGGTAAACACTTAGCCTGCAAACACTCACTTGTGGGAGGGTGAACACTTAGCCTGCCAACACTCACCTTGGGAGGGTTAACATTTAGTCTGCCAACACTCACTTGTGGGAGGGTTAACACTTAGCCTGCCAACACTCACTTGTGGGAGGGGAACACTTAGCCTGCCAACACTCACTTGTGGGAGGGTGAACACTTAGCCTGCCAACACTCACTTGTGGGAGGGTGAACACTTAGCCTGCCAACACTCACTTGTGGGAGGGAGAACACTTAGCCTGCCAACACTCACTTGTGGGAGGGAGAACACTTAGCCTGCCAACACTCACTTGTGGGAGGGTGAACACTTAGCCTGCCAACACTCACTTGTGGGAGTTAGAACACTTAGCCTGCCAACACTCACTTGTGGGAGGGTGAACACTTAGCCTGCCAACACTCACTTGTGGGAGGGTGAACACTTAGCCTGCCAACACTCACTTGTGGGAGGGTGAACACTTAGCCTGCCAACACTCACTTGTGGGAGGGTTAACACTTAGCCTGCCAACACTCACTTGTGGGAGGGTTAACACTTAGCCTGCCAACACTCACTTGTGGGAGGGTTAACACTTAGCCTGCCAACACTCACTTGTGGGAGGGTAAACACTTAGCCTGCCAACACTCACCTGTGGGAGGGGTAACACTTAGCCTGCCAACACTCACTTGTGGGAGGGTTAACACTTAGCCTGCCAACACTCACTTGTGGGAGGGTTAACACTTAGCCTGCCAACACTCACTTGTGGGAGGGTGAACACTTAGCCTGCCAACACTCACTTGTGGGAGGGTGAACACTTAGCCTGCCAACACTCACCTGTGGGAGGGTTAACACTTAGCCTGCCAACACTCACTTGTGGGAGGGTGAATACTTAGCCTGCCAACACTCACTTGTGGGAGGGAGAACACTTAGCCTGCCAACACTCACTTGTGGGAGGGTGAACACTTAGCCTGCCAACACTCACTTGTGGGAGGGAGAACACTTAGCCTGCCAACACTCACTTGTGGGAGGGAGAACACTTAGCCTGCCAACACTCACTTGTGGGAGGGTGAACACTTAGCCTGCCAACACTCACTTGTGGGAGGGAGAACACTTAGCCTGCCAACACTCACTTGTGGGAGGGAGAACACTTAGCCTGCCAACACTCACTTGTGGGAGGGTGAACACTTAGCCTGCCAACACTCACTGTGGGAGGGAGAACACTTAGCCTGCCAACACTCACTTGTGGGAGGGAGAACACTTAGCCTGCCAACACTCACTTGTGGGAGGGTGAACACTTAGCCTGCCAACACTCACTTGTGGGAGGGAGAACACTTAGCCTGCCAACACTCACTTGTGGGAGGGAACACTTAGCCTGCCAACACTCACTTGTGGGAGGGTGAACACTTAGCCTGCCAACACTCACTGTGGGAGGGAGAACACTTAGCCTGCCAACACTCACTTGTGGGAGGGAGAACACTTAGCCTGCCAACACTCACTTGTGGGAGGGTGAACACTTAGCCTGCCAACACTCACTTGTGGGAGGGTGAACACTTAGCCTGCCAACACTCACTTGTGGGAGGGTTAACACTTAGCCTGCCAACACTCACTTGTGGGAGGGTGAACACTTAGCCTGCCAACACTCACTTGTGGGAGGGAGAACACTTAGCCTGCCAACACTCACTTGTGGGAGGGTGAACACTTAGCCTGCCAACACTCACTTGTGGGAGGGTTAACACTTAGCCTGCCAACACTCACTTGTGGGAGGGTGAACACTTAGCCTGCCAACACTCACTTGTGGGAGGGTGAACACTTAGCCTGCCAACACTCACTTGTGGGAGGGTGAACACTTAGCCTGCCAACACTCACTTGTGGGAGGGAGAACACTTAGCCTGCCAACACTCACTTGTGGAGAGGTAAACACTTAGCCTGCCAACACTCACTTGTGGGAGGGTGAACACTTAGCCTGCCAACACTCACTTTGGGAGGGTTAACATTTAGTCTGCCAACACTCACTTGTGGGAGGGTTAACACTTAGCCTGCCAACACTCACTTGTGGGAGGGAGAACACTTAGCCTGCCAACACTCACTTGTGGGAGGGTGAACACTTAGCCTGCCAACACTCACCTGTGGGAGGGTGAACACTTAGCCTGCCAACACTCACTTGTGGGAGGGAGAACACTTAGCCTGCCAACACTCACTTGTGGGAGGGAGAACACTTAGCCTGCCAACACTCACTTGTGGGAGGGTGAACACTTAGCCTGCCAACACTCACTTGTGGGAGTTAGAACACTTAGCCTGCCAACACTCACTTGTGGGAGGGTGAACACTTAGCCTGCCAACACTCACCTGTGGGAGGGTGAACACTTAGCCTGCCAACACTCACTTGTGGGAGGGTGAACACTTAGCCTGCCAACACTCACTTGTGGGAGGGTTAACACTTAGCCTGCCAACACTCACTTGTGGGAGGGTTAACACTTAGCCTGCCAACACTCACTTGTGGGAGGGAGAACACTTAGCCTGCCAACACTCACTTGTGGGAGGGAACACTTAGCCTGCCAACACTCACTTGTGGGAGGGAGAACACTTAGCCTGCCAACACTCACTTGTGGGAGGGTGAACACTTAGCCTGCCAACACTCACTTGTGGGAGGGTGAACACTTAGCCTGCCAACACTCACTTGTGGGAGGGTGAACACTTAGCCTGCCAACACTCACTTGTGGGAGGGTTAACACTTAGCCTGCCAACACTCACTTGTGGGAGGGAACACTTAGCCTGCCAACACTCACTTTGGGAGGGTGAACACTTAGCCTGCCAACACTCACTTGTGGGAGGGTGAACACTTAGCCTGCCAACACTCACTTGTGGGGGAGAACACTTAGCCTGCCAACACTCACTTGTGGGAGGGTTAACACTTAGCCTGCCAACACTCACTGTGGGAGGGTTAACACTTAGCCTGCCAACACTCACTTGTGGGAGGGTTAACACTTAGCCTGCCACACTCACTTGTGGGAGGGTGAACACTTAGCCTGCCAACACTCACTTGTGGGAGGGAGAACACTTAGCCTGCCAACACTCACTTGTGGGAGGGTGAACACTTAGCCTGCCAACACTCACTTGTGGGAGGGTGAACACTTAGCCTGCCAACACTCACCTGTGGGAGGGTAACACTTAGCCTGCCAACACTCACTTGTGGGAGGGTAACACTTAGCCTGCCAACACTCACTTGTGGGAGGGTAACACTTAGCCTGCCAACACTCACTTGGGAGGGTGAACACTTAGCCTGCCAACACTCACTTGTGGGAGGGTGAACACTTAGCCTGCCAACACTCACTTGTGGGAGGGTGAACACTTAGCCTGCCAACACTCACTTGTGGGAGGGTGAACACTTAGCCTGCCAACACTCACTTGTGGGAGGGTGAACACTTAGCCTGCCAACACTCACTTGTGGGAGGGTGAACACTTAGCCTGCCAACACTCACTTGTGGGAGGGTGAACACTTAGCCTGCCAACACTCACTTGTGGGAGGGAGAACACTTAGCCTGCCAACACTCACTTGTGGGAGGGTGAACACTTAGCCTGCCAACACTCACTTGTGGGAGGGAGAACACTTAGCCTGCCAACACTCACTTGTGGGAGGGTGAACACTTAGCCTGCCAACACTCACTTGTGGGAGGTGAACACTTAGCCTGCCAACACTCACTTGTGGAGGGGAACACTTAGCCTGCCAACACTCACTTGTGGGAGGGTGAACACTTAGCCTGCCAACACTCACTTGTGGGAGGGTGAACACTTAGCCTGCCAACACTCACTTGTGGGAGGGAGAACACTTAGCCTGCCAACACTCACTTGTGGGAGGGTGAACACTTAGCCTGCCAACACTCACTTGTGGGAGGGAGAACACTTAGCCTGCCAACACTCACTTGTGGGAGGGTGAACACTTAGCCTGCCAACACTCACTTGTGGGAGGGTGAACACTTAGCCTGCCAACACTCACTTGTGGGAGGGTGAACACTTAGCCTGCCAACACTCACTTGTGGGAGGGTGAACACTTAGCCTGCCAACACTCACTTGTGGGAGGGTGAACACTTAGCCTGCCAACACTCACTTGTGGGAGGGTGAACACTTAGCCTGCCAACACTCACTTGTGGGAGGGTGAACACTTAGCCTGCCAACACTCACTTGTGGGAGGGAACACTTAGCCTGCCAACACTCACTTGTGGGAGGGTGAACACTTAGCCTGCCAACACTCACTTGTGGGAGGGTTAACACTTAGCCTGCCAACACTCACTTGTGGGAGGGGAACACTTAGCCTGCCAACACTCACTTGTGGGAGGGTGAACACTTAGCCTGCCAACACTCACTTGTGGGAGGGAGAACACTTAGCCTGCCAACACTCACTTGTGGGAGGGTGAACACTTAGCCTGCCAACACTCACTTGTGGGAGGGTGAACACTTAGCCTGCCAACACTCACTTGTGGGAGGGAGAACACTTAGCCTGCCAACACTCACTTGTGGGAGGGTGAACACTTAGCCTGCCAACACTCACTTGTGGGAGGGTGAACACTTAGCCTGCCAACACTCACTTGTGGGAGGGTGAACACTTAGCCTGCCAACACTCACTTGTGGGAGGGTGAACACTTAGCCTGCCAACACTCACTTGTGGGAGGGTGAACACTTAGCCTGCCAACACTCACTTGTGGGAGGGTGAACACTTAGCCTGCCAACACTCACTTGTGGGAGGGTGAACACTTAGCCTGCCAACACTCACTTGTGGGAGGGTGAACACTTAGCCTGCCAACACTCACTTGTGGGAGGGTGAACACTTAGCCTGCCAACACTCACTTGTGGGAGGGTTAACACTTAGCCTGCCAACACTCACTTGTGGGAGGGTAACACTTAGCCTGCCAACACTCACTTGTGGGAGGGTGAACACTTAGCCTGCCAACACTCACTTGTGGGAGGGAGAACACTTAGCCTGCCAACACTCACTTGTGGGAGGGTGAACACTTAGCCTGCCAACACTCACTTGTGGGAGGGTGAACACTTAGCCTGCCAACACTCACTTGTGGGAGGGTGAACACTTAGCCTGCCAACACTCACTTGTGGGAGGGTGAACACTTAGCCTGCCAACACTCACTTGTGGGAGGGTGAACACTTAGCCTGCCAACACTCACTTGTGGGAGGGTGAACACTTAGCCTGCCAACACTCACTTGTGGGAGGGTGAACACTTAGCCTGCCAACACTCACTTGTGGGAGGGTGAACACTTAGCCTGCCAACACTCACTTGTGGGAGGGTTAACACTTAGCCTGCCAACACTCACTTGTGGGAGGGAGAACACTTAGCCTGCCAACACTCACTTGTGGGAGGGTGAACACTTAGCCTGCCAACACTCACTTGTGGGAGGGTGAACACTTAGCCTGCCAACACTCACTTGTGGGAGGTGAACACTTAGCCTGCCAACACTCACTTGTGGGAGGGAGAACACTTAGCCTGCCAACACTCACTTGTGGGAGGGTTAACACTTAGCCTGCCAACACTCACTTGTGGGAGGGTGAACACTTAGCCTGCCAACACTCACTTGTGGGAGGGTGAACACTTAGCCTGCCAACACTCACTTGTGGGAGGGTGAACACTTAGCCTGCCAACACTCACTTGTGGGAGGGTGAACACTTAGCCTGCCAACACTCACTTGTGGGAGGGTGAACACTTAGCCTGCCAACACTCACTTTGGGAGGGTGAACACTTAGCCTGCCAACACTCACTTGTGGAGGGTGAACACTTAGCCTGCCAACACTCACTTGTGGGAGGGTGAACACTTAGCCTGCCAACACTCACTTGTGGGAGGGTGAACACTTAGCCTGCCAACACTCACGTGGGAGGGTAACACTTAGCCTGCCAACACACTTGTGGGAGGGTGAACACTTAGCCTGCCAACACTCACTTGTGGGAGGGTTAACACTTAGCCTGCCAACACTCACTTGTGGGAGGGTTAACACTTAGCCTGCCAACACTCACTTGTGGGAGGGTTAACACTTAGCCTGCCAACACTCACTTGGGGAGGGTTAACACTTAGCCTGCCAACACTCACTTGTGGGAGGGTGAACACTTAGCCTGCCAACACTCACTTGTGGAGGGTTGAACACTTAGCCTGCCAACACTCACTTGTGGGAGGGTGAAACTTAGCCTGCCAACACTCACTTGTGGGAGGGAGAACACTTAGCCTGCCAACACTCACTTGGGGAGGGTGAACACTTAGCCTGCCAACACTCACTTGTGGGAGGGACACTTAGCCTGCAACACTCACTTGTGGGAGGGTGAACACTTAGCCTGCCAACACTCACTTGTGGGAGGGAGAACACTTAGCCTGCCAACACTCATTGTGGAGGTGAACACTTAGCCTGCCAACACTCACTGTGGGAGGGTGAACACTTAGCCTGCCAACACTCACTTGTGGGAGGGTGAACACTTAGCCTGCCAACACTCACTTGTGGGAGGAGAACACTTAGCCTGCCAACACTCACTTGTGGGAGGGTTAACACTTAGCCTGCCAACACTCACTTGTGGGAGGGAGAACACTTAGCCTGCCAACACTCACTTGTGGGAGGGAACACTTAGCCTGCCACACTCACTTGTGGGAGGGTGAACACTTAGCCTGCCAACACTCACTTGTGGGAGGGTGAACACTTAGCCTGCCAACACTCACTTGTGGGAGGTGAACACTTAGCCTGCCAACACTCACTTGTGGGAGGGTGAACACTTAGCCTGCCAACACTCACTTGTGGAGGGGAACACTTAGCCTGCCAACACTCACTTGTGGGAGGGAGAACACTTAGCCTGCCAACACTCACTTGTGGNGGAGGGAGAACACTTAGCCTGCCAACCTCACTTGTGGGAGGGTGAACACTTAGCCTGCCAACACTCACTTGTGGAGGAGAACACTTAGCCTGCCAACACTCACTTGTGGGAGGGTGAACACTTAGCCTGCCAACACTCACTTGTGGGAGGGTGAACACTTAGCCTGCCAACACTCACTTGTGGGAGGGAGAACACTTAGCCTGCCAACACTCACTTGTGGGAGGAGAACACTTAGCCTGCCAACACTCACTTGTGGAGGGTGAACACTTAGCCTGCCAACACTCACTTGTGGGAGGTAGAACACTTAGCCTGCCAACACTCACTTGTGGGAGGGTGAACACTTAGCCTGCCAACACTCACTTGTGGGAGGGTGAACACTTAGCCTGCCAACACTCACTTGTGGGAGGGTTAACACTTAGCCTGCCAACACTCACTTGTGGGAGGGTTAACACTTAGCCTGCCAACACTCACTTGTGGGAGGGTGAACACTTAGCCTGCCAACACTCACTTGTGGGAGGGTGAACACTTAGCCTGCCAACACTCACTTGTGGGAGGGTGAACACTTAGCCTGCCAACACTCACTTGTGGGAGGGTGAACACTTAGCCTGCCAACACTCGCTTGTGGGAGGGTAAACACTTAGCCTGCCAACACTCACTTGTGGGAGGGTAACACTTAGCCTGCCAACACTCACTTGTGGAGGTTAACACTTAGCCTGCCAACACTCACTTGTGGGAGGGTGAACACTTAGCCTGCCAACACTCACCTGTGGGAGGGAGAACACTTAGCCTGCCAACACTCACTTGTGGGAGGGAGAACACTTAGCCTGCCAACACTCACTTGTGGGAGGGTGAACACTTAGCCTGCCAACACTCACTTGTGGGAGGGTGACACTTAGCCTGCCAACACTCACTTGTGGGAGGGAGAACACTTAGCCTGCCAACTCACTTGTGGGAGGGTGAACACTTAGCCTGCCAACACTCACTTGTGGGAGGGTGAACACTTAGCCTGCCAACACTCACTTGTGGGAGGGTGAACACTTAGCCTGCCAACACTCACTTGTGGAGGGTGAACACTTAGCCTGCCAACACTCACTTGTGGGAGGGAGAACACTTAGCCTGCCAACACTCACTTGTGGGAGGTGAACACTTAGCCTGCCAACACTCACTTGTGGGAGGGTGAACACTTAGCCTGCCAACACTCACCTTTGGGAGGGTGAACACTTAGCCTGCCAACACTCACTTGTGGAGTTAACACTTAGCCTGCCAACACTCACTTGTGGGAGGGTTAACACTTAGCCTGCCAACACTCACTGTGGGAGGGAGAACACTTAGCCTGCCAACACTCACTTGTGGGAGGGAGAACACTTAGCCTGCCAACACTCACTTGTGGGAGGGTGAACACTTAGCCTGCCAACACTCACTTGTGGGAGGGTGAACACTTAGCCTGCCAACACTCACTTGTGGGAGGTGAACACTTAGCCTGCCAACACTCACTTGTGGGAGGGTGAACACTTAGCCTGCCAACACTCACTTGTGGGAGGGAGAACACTTAGCCTGCCAACACTCACTTGTGGGAGGGTGAACACTTAGCCTGCCAACACTCACTTGTGGGAGGTAGAACACTTAGCCTGCCAACACTCACTTGTGGAGGGTGAACACTTAGCCTGCCAACACTCACTTGTGGGAGGGTGAACACTTAGCCTGCCAACACTCACTGTGGGAGGGTGAACACTTAGCCTGCCAACACTCACTTGTGGGAGGGTTAACACTTAGCCTGCCAACACTCACTTGTGGGAGGGTGAACACTTAGCCTGCCAACACTCACTTGTGGGAGGTGAACACTTAGCCTGCCAACACTCACTTGTGGGAGGGTGAACACTTAGCCTGCCAACACTCACCTGTGGGAGGGAACACTTAGCCTGCCAACACTCACTGTGGGAGGGTGAACACTTAGCCTGCCAACACTCACTTGTGGGAGGGTGAACACTTAGCCTGCAACACTCACTTGTGGGAGGGTGAACACTTAGCCTGCCAACACTCACTTGTGGGAGGGTGAACACTTAGCCTGCCAACACTCACTTGTGGGAGGTGAAACACTTAGCCTGCCAACACTCACTTGTGGGAGGTGAACACTTAGCCTGCCAACACTCACTTGGGGAGGGAGAACACTTAGCCTGCCAAACACTCACTTGTGGGAGGGTGAACACTTAGCCTGCCAACACTCACTTGTGGGAGGGTGAACACTTAGCCTGCCAACACTCACTTGTGGGAGGGTGAACACTTAGCCTGCCAACACTCACTTGTGGGAGGGTGAACACTTAGCCTGCCAACACTCACTTGTGGAGGGTGAACACTTAGCCTGCCAACACTCACTTGTGGGAGGGAGAACACTTAGCCTGCCAACACTCACTTGTGGGAGGGAGAACACTTAGCCTGCCAACACTCACTTGTGGGAGGGTGAACACTTAGCCTGCCAACACTCACTTGTGGGAGGTGAACACTTAGCCTGCCAACACTCACTTGTGGGAGGGTGAACACTTAGCCTGCCAACACTCACTTGTGGGAGGGTGAACACTTAGCCTGCCAACACTCACTTGTGGGAGGGTGAACACTTAGCCTGCCAACACTCACTTGTGGGAGGGTTAACACTTAGCCTGCCAACACTCACTTGTGGGAGGGTGAACACTTAGCCTGCCAACACTCACTTGTGGGAGGTGAACACTTAGCCTGCCAACACTCACTTGTGGGAGGGTGAACACTTAGCCTGCCAACACTCACTTGTGGAGGGTGAACACTTAGCCTGCAACACTCACTTGTGGGAGGGTTAACACTTAGCCTGCCAACACTCACTTGTGGGAGGGAGAACACTTAGCCTGCCAACACTCACTTGTGGGAGGGAGAACACTTAGCCTGCCAACACTCACTTGTGGGAGGGTGAACACTTAGCCTGCCAACACTCACTTGTGGGAGGGTGAACACTTAGCCTGCCAACACTCACCTGTGGGAGGGTGAACACTTAGCCTGCCAACACTCACTTGTGGGAGGGTTAACACTTAGCCTGCCAACACTCACTTGTGGGAGGGAGAAACCTTAGCCTGCCAACAC
>WNGS01162955.1:0-7500 GCA_020271785.1 Procambarus virginalis | reverse complement strand
TGGGAGGGTGAACACTTAGCCTGCCAACACTCACTTGTGGGAGGGTGAACACTTAGCCTGCCAACACTCACTTGTGGGAGGGTGAACACTTAGCCTGCCAACACTCACTTGTGGGAGGGTGAACACTTAGCCTGCCAACACTCACTTGTGGGAGGGTGAACACTTAGCCTGCCAACACTCACTTGTGGGAGGGAACACTTAGCCTGCCAACACTCACTTGTGGGAGGGTGAACACTTAGCCTGCCAACACTCACTTGTGGGAGGGTGAACACTTAGCCTGCCAACACTCACTTGTGGGAGGGTGAACACTTAGCCTGCCAACACTCACTTGTGGGAGGGTGAACACTTAGCCTGCCAACACTCACTTGTGGAGGGGTGAACACTTAGCCTGCCAACACTCACTTGTGGGAGGGTGAACACTTAGCCTGCCAACACTCACTTGTGGGAGGGTGAACACTTAGCCTGCCAACACTCACTTGTGGGAGGGAACACTTAGCCTGCCAACACTCACTTGTGGGAGGGTGAACACTTAGCCTGCCAACACTCACTTGTGGGAGGGTTAACACTTAGCCTGCCAACACTCACTTGTGGGAGGGTGAACACTTAGCCTGCCAACACTCACTTGTGGGAGGGTGAACACTTAGCCTGCCAACACTCACTTGTGGGAGGGTGAACACTTAGCCTGCCAACACTCACTTGTGGGAGGGTGAACACTTAGCCTGCCAACACTCACTTGTGGGAGGGTGAACACTTAGCCTGCCAACACTCACTTGTGGGAGGGTGAACACTTAGCCTGCCAACACTCACTTGTGGGAGGGTGAACACTTAGCCTGCCAACACTCACTTGTGGGAGGGTGAACACTTAGCCTGCCAACACTCACTTGTGGGAGGGTGAACACTTAGCCTGCCAACACTCACTTGTGGGAGGGAGAACACTTAGCCTGCCAACACTCACTTGTGGGAGGGTGAACACTTAGCCTGCCAACACTCACTTGTGGGAGGGTGAACACTTAGCCTGCCAACACTCACTTGTGGGAGGGTGAACACTTAGCCTGCCAACACTCACTTGTGGGAGGGTGAACACTTAGCCTGCCAACACTCACTTGTGGGAGGGTTAACACTTAGCCTGCCAACACTCACTTGTGGGAGGGTGAACACTTAGCCTGCCAACACTCACTTGTGGGAGGGTGAACACTTAGCCTGCCAACACTCACTTGTGGGAGGGTGAACACTTAGCCTGCCAACACTCACTTGTGGGAGGGTGAACACTTAGCCTGCCAACACTCACTTGTGGGAGGGTGAACACTTAGCCTGCCAACACTCACTTGTGGGAGGGTGAACACTTAGCCTGCCAACACTCACTTGTGGGAGGGTAAACACTTAGCCTGCCAACACTCACTTGTGGGAGGGTGAACACTTAGCCTGCCAACACTCACTTGTGGGAGGGTGAACACTTAGCCTGCCAACACTCACTTGTGGGAGGGTGAACACTTAGCCTGCCAACACTCACTTGTGGGAGGGTGAACACTTAGCCTGCCAACACTCACTTGTGGGAGGGAGAACACTTAGCCTGCCAACACTCACTTGTGGGAGGGTAACACTTAGCCTGCCAACACTCACTTGTGGGAGGGAGAACACTTAGCCTGCCAACACTCACTTGTGGGAGGGTGAACACTTAGCCTGCCAACACTCACTTGTGGGAGGGTGAACACTTAGCCTGCCAACACTCACTTGTGGGAGGGTGAACACTTAGCCTGCCAACACTCACTTGTGGGAGGGAACACTTAGCCTGCCAACACTCACTTGTGGGAGGGTGAACACTTAGCCTGCCAACACTCACTTGTGGGAGGGAGAACACTTAGCCTGCCAACACTCACTTGTGGGAGGGTGAACACTTAGCCTGCCAACACTCACTTGTGGGAGGGTGAACACTTAGCCTGCCAACACTCACTTGTGGGAGGGTGAACACTTAGCCTGCCAACACTCACTTGTGGGAGGGTGAACACTTAGCCTGCCAACACTCACTTGTGGGAGGGTGAACACTTAGCCTGCCAACACTCACTTGTGGGAGGGAGAACACTTAGCCTGCCAACACTCGCTTGTGGGAAGGTAAACACTTAGCCTGCCAACACTCACTTGTGGGAGGGTGAACACTTAGCCTGCCAACACTCACCTGTGGGAGGGTGAACACTTAGCCTGCCAACACTCACTTGTGGGAGGGTTAACACTTAGCCTGCCAACACTCACTTGTGGGAGGGTGAACACTTAGCCTGCCAACACTCACTTGTGGGAGGGTGAACACTTAGCCTGCCAACACTCACTTGTGGGAGGGAGAACACTTAGCCTGCCAACACTCACTTGTGGGAGGGAGAACACTTAGCCTGCCAACACTCACTTGTGGGAGGGTGAACACTTAGCCTGCCAACACTCACTGTGGGAGGTGAACACTTAGCCTGCCAACACTCACTTGTGGGAGGGTGAACACTTAGCCTGCCAACACTCACTTGTGGGAGGGTGAACACTTAGCCTGCCAACACTCACTTGTGGGAGCGTGAACACTTAGCCTGCCAACACTCACTTGTGGGAGTTAGAACATTTAGCCTGCCAACACTCACTTGTGGGAGGGTTAACACTTAGCCTGCCAACACTCACTTGTGGGAGGGTGAACACTTAGCCTGCCAACACTCACTTGTGGAGGGTTAACACTTAGCCTGCCAACACTCACTTGTGGGAGGGTAACACTTAGCCTGCCAACACTCACTTGTGGGAGGGTAACACTTAGCCTGCCAACACTCACTTGTGGGAGGGTTAACACTTAGCCTGCCAACACTCACTTGTGGGAGGGTTAACACTTAGCCTGCCAACACTCACTTGTGGGAGGGTGAACACTTAGCCTGCCAACACTCACTTGTGGGAGGGTGAACACTTAGCCTGCCAACACTCACCTGTGGGAGGGTTAACACTTAGCCTGCCAACACTCACTTGTGGAGGGTAACACTTAGCCTGCCAACACTCACTTGTGGGGGGAGAACACTTAGCCTGCCAACACTCACTTGTGGGAGGGTGAACACTTAGCCTGCCAACACTCACTTGTGGGAGGGAGAACACTTAGCCTGCCAACACTCACTTGTGGGAGGGAGAACACTTAGCCTGCCAACACTCACTTGTGGGAGGGTGAACACTTAGCCTGCCAACACTCACTTGTGGGAGGGTGAACACTTAGCCTGCCAACACTCACTTGTGGGAGGGTGAACACTTAGCCTGCCAACACTCACTTGTGGGAGGGTTAACACTTAGCCTGCCAACACTCACTTGTGGGAGGGAGAACACTTAGCCTGCCAACACTCACTTGTGGGAGGGTGAACACTTAGCCTGCCAACACTCACTTGTGGGAGGGTGAACACTTAGCCTGCCAACACTCACTTGTGGGAGGGTTAACACTTAGCCTGCCAACACTCACTTGTGGGAGGGTGAACACTTAGCCTGCCAACACTCACTTGTGGGAGGGTGAACACTTAGCCTGCCAACACTCACTTGTGGGAGGGAGAACACTTAGCCTGCCAACACTCACTTGTGGGAGGGTAAACACTTAGCCTGCCAACACTCACTTGTGGGAGGTGAACACTTAGCCTGCCAACACTCACCTTGGGAGGGTTAACACTTAGCCTGCCAACACTCACTTGTGGGAGGGTTAACACTTAGCCTGCCAACACTCACTTGTGGAGGGTTAACACTTAGCCTGCCAACACTCACTTGTGGGAGGGTGAACACTTAGCCTGCCAACACTCACTTGTGGGAGGGAGAACACTTAGCCTGCCAACACTCACTTGTGGGAGGGAGAACACTTAGCCTGCCAACACTCACTTGTGGGAGGGTGAACACTTAGCCTGCCAACACTCACTTGTGGGAGGGTGAACACTTAGCCTGCCAACACTCACTTGTGGGAGGGAGAACACTTAGCCTGCCAACACTCACTTGTGGGAGGGAGAACACTTAGCCTGCCAACACTCACTTGTGGGAGAGTGAACACTTAGCCTGCCAACACTCACTTGTGGAGGTGAACACTTAGCCTGCCAACACTCACTTGTGGGAGGGTTAACACTTAGCCTGCCAACACTCACTTGTGGGAGGGTAACACTTAGCCTGCCAACACTCACTTGTGGGAGGTTAACACTTAGCCTGCCAACACTCACTTGTGGGAGGGTAACACTTAGCCTGCCAACACTCACTTGTGGAGGGTAACACTTAGCCTGCCAACACTCACTTGGGGAGGGTGAACACTTAGCCTGCCAACACTCACTTGTGGGAGGGTGAACACTTAGCCTGCCAACACTCACTTGTGGGAGGGTGAACACTTAGCCTGCCAACACTCACTTGTGGAGGGTGAACACTTAGCCTGCCAACACTCACTTGTGGGAGGGTAACACTTAGCCTGCCAACACTCACTTGTGGGAGGGTGAACACTTAGCCTGCCAACACTCACTTGTGGAGGAGAACACTTAGCCTGCCAACACTCACTTGTGGAGGGTGAACACTTGCCTGAACACTCACTTGTGGGAGGGAGAACACTTAGCCTGCCAACACTCACTTGTGGGAGGGAGAACACTTAGCCTGCCAACACTCACTTGTGGGAGGGTGAACACTTAGCCTGCCAACACTCACTTGTGGAGGGGAAACACTTAGCCTGCCAACACTCACTTGTGGGAGGGAGAACACTTAGCCTGCCAACACTCACTTGTGGGAGGGTGAACACTTAGCCTGCCAACACTCACCTGTGGGAGGAGAACACTTAGCCTGCCAACACTCACTTGTGGGAGGGGAACACTTAGCCTGCCACACTCACTTGTGGGAGGGTGAACACTTAGCCTGCCAACACTCACTTGTGGGAGGGAGAACACTTAGCCTGCCAACACTCACTTGTGGGAGGGAGAACACTTAGCCTGCCAACACTCACTTGTGGGAGGTGAACACTTAGCCTGCCAACACTCACTTGTGGGAGGGAGAACACTTAGCCTGCCAACACTCACTTGTGGGAGGGAAACACTTAGCCTGCCAACACTCACTTGTGGGAGGGGAACACTTAGCCTGCCAACACTCACTTGTGGGAGGTGAACACTTAGCCTGCCAACACTCACCTNAAAGCAAAATGAAAACAATGAAAAAATGAACTACACTCACAGAATGAACAGTATGGTAAACAACGCAGCTCAATTCCAATGCAATGTTACACAAAATAATTAAATACAAATGAAAATATATATCGAAATCTATGAAAATTCAATTTACCAATGCAATCGGAAACAATGAAATGGAATCTAACATATTTAGTTTAGGCTTTGCTGTTTTTATGTGCAACAGATGACGCTGCTTAAAAAAAAAAGTTTTTGCCTGTCACAGGTGTAGCATCTATACACAGTGTGTCCTTACTTGAACAAACTATATGGGGCGAAGCCAATTCGTTCCAGTGCGGAACTCGTTCCATCCGTCCGGTCCCAATAACCTTCTTAAAAAGAAATTAATACATATACCAGGACACATTTGCATTAGGAAAATTTACACCTGACTCACGAAGGGAGTCCTTGCTAGTGCTGGCTGCAGGTCCCGTAGGCCTACTGTGAAACTGTACCAAAAACATTTGAATCTTGGTTTGTTTCTTCGTTGTGCGCTGCTTCATTACAATATCTTTCATGCCCTTTAGGTGTTGATAATAACTTGCCAGCTCTTCATCATCTGTCACTTCTCTGACACCATCCCCCACCACTGACACCATCCCCCACCACTGACACCATCCCCCACCACTGACACCATCCCCCACCACTGACACCATCCCCCACCACTGACACCATCCCCCACCACTGACACCATCCCCCACCACTGACACCATCCCCCACCACTGACGCCATCCCCCACCACTGACGCCATCCCCCACCACTGACGCCATCCCCCACCACTGACGCCATCCCCCACCACTGACGCCATCCCCCACCACCGACGCCATCCCCCACCACCGACGCCATCCCCCACCACCGACGCCATCCCCCACCACCGACGCCATCCCCCACCACCGACGCCATCCCCCACCACCGACGCCATCCCCCACCACCGACGCCATCCCCCACCACCGACGCCATCCCCCACCACTGACACCATCCCCCACCACTGACACCATCCCCCACCACTGACACCATCCCCCACCACTGACACCATCCCCCACCACTGACACCATCCCCCACCACTGACACCATCCCCCACCACTGACACCATCCCCCACCACTGACGCCATCCCCCACCACTGACGCCATCCCCCACCACTGACGCCATCCCCCACCACGCCATCCCCCACCACTGACGCCATCCCCCACCACTGACGCCATCCCCCACCACCGACGCCATCCCCCACCACCGACGCCATCCCCCACCACCGACGCCATCCCCCACCACCGACGCCATCCCCCACCACCGACGCCATCCCCCACCACCGACGCCATCCCCCACCACCGACGCCATCCCCCACCACCGACGCCATCCCCCACCACCGACGCCATCCCCCACCACCGACGCCATCCCCCACCACCGACGCCATCCCCCACCACCGACGCCATCCCCCACCACCGACGCCATCCCCCACCACCGACGCCATCCCCCACCACCGACGCCATCCCCCACCACCGACGCCATCCCCCACCACCGACGCCATCCCCCACCACCGACGCCATCCCCCACCACCGACGCCATCCTCCACACCACCGACGCCATCCCCCACCACTGACGCCATCCCCCACCACTGACGCCATCCCCCACCACTGACGCCATCCCCCACCACTGACACCATCCCCCATCACTGACACCATCCCCCATCACTGACACCATCCCCCATCACTGACACCATCCCCCATCACTGACACCATCCCCCATCACTGACACCATCCCCCATCACTGACACCATCCCCCATCACTGACACCATCCCCCATCACTGACACCATCCCCCATCACTGACACCATCCCCCATCACTGACACCATCCCCCATCACTGACCATACAGCTGCATATCCAATTGTAGCTCTGTGCACCTTCCTTGCCCACCTATGCTATGCAATCTCCAAATTTAGATGATACATAGATAAATCGTTTTCTGCATTCAGTGATGATGCATCTGATACAAGTAGCATAGATGTACAGTGTTAGCGGCTTCCATGGTGGTGTTTTCCATAGATATTTTCAAGAGTAGCTGAATCTCTTCTTGACTGACAGACATTCTTTAAGGCTGGCAGAATGTCTAACAGTGTGGGACCTTACAAAGCGATCTTTTCCCAACTACCTTACAAATTGATCTTCTCCTGTAATCTTTTCAAGACTACCTTACATTTTACAAGCTTGGCTACATACCACCTACAGGTACTAATGCCATGGGTGTACGTGAGTGCGTTATTTGCAAGCGCACAGAACTAAGAAACAGGAAGCGAAAATCTATCTGTACTAGTTGCAACGAGAGCAAAGTC
>WNGS01162953.1:0-12129 GCA_020271785.1 Procambarus virginalis | reverse complement strand
GTATGGGTTCGAGTTCACTTCTGGGGGTGTGAGTTTTCAGTTGTATCTAGTCCTGGGGACCATCCAGGCTTGTTTGCATTTGTGTTCCTCACGTGCTTGCCCCCAAAAAATGAGGTGATTTGATAAACTGCTATGCCCAAGATTACCATTCCGAGTGCCGGCGGGGCGAAGTGGTTCATATAGCCTCGGCTATCACTTCCTATATGTCCGGTACGTGATGGTCAAGTGGTTTAAGGCGTCCCTGTACATACCAGTTGCGTTGCTTCCTGGGAGTATGGATTCGAGTCACTTCTGGGGTGTGAGTTTTCAGTTGTATCTAGTCCTGGAGGACGTTATCAGGCTGTTTGCCATTTGTGTTCTCACGGGTTGCCCCCCAAAAAATGAGGTGATTTATAAAATGCTATGCCGCAAGATTACCATCCGAGTGCCGCGGGGAAGTGGATTCATATAGCCTCGGCTATCAGACTTCCTTATGTCCGGTCGTGATGGTCAAGTCGTTTAAGGCGTCCCTGTACCAACACAGTTGCGTTGCTCCTGGGAGTATGGGTTCGAGTCACTTCTGGGGGTGTGAGTTTTCAGTTGATCTAGTCCTTGGGGACCTTCAGAAGCTTGTTGCATTTGTTTTCCTCCCGTGTTGCCCCCCCAAAAAATGAGGTGATTTGATAAAATGCTATGCCCAAGATTACCTATCCGAGTGCCGGCGGGGAATGGTGTTCATATAGCTCGGCTACACTTCCTTCATGTCCGGTCGTGATGGTCAAGTGGTTTAAGGCGTCCTGTACATAGCAGTTGCGGTTGCTCCTGGGAGTATGGGTCGAGTCACTTCTGGGGTGGTGAGTTTTCAGTTATATAGTATATATATATTATAATAATATATTATGATATTATATATTATATACTATATATAATAATTATATATATATATATATATATATATATATACACACACACCACACCACATATATATATATATATATATTAATATATATATATATATATACACACATTATATATATATATATATATATATATATATATATATATATAATTGGTGTATACTGGCAGGTTTTCTTTTAAACATGTCTCATTAAATATGACTGCATATTCTGTATTTACTATCTTCTGATTTAGGGCTTCTATAACCTCTATTTTCTTAGCATCAGGGCTTAGCTGAAATAGGAGTTCTCCAAAACTCATTTCGTAATTTCCGGGTGAAGAAAAGAGGTAAATTACTATAGAATGTATTGCACTTATTTATACAATTTGCACAACGTTTCGAACCTCCATGATTCATTCTCAAGTGAAGAAATTTTACAATGTTGTTGATTTTATACCTGCACTGGGTCAGGTGATAAGAAAACATAGGGGGATACATAGGTTAAAACATAGGGGGATACATAGGGGATAAAAGTGGGGTCACACATATGAACATATGAACATAAGAATAGAGGTAACCGCAGAAGGCCTATTGGCCCATACGAGGCAGCTGGCATCTACATACAAAGATTAATCCAGTGTAATTTGGCCTGTTGTGTTGAACATTGTCTTCTGTGTTGGCATCGTTATGTTCTGGTCTTGTCCTTACTCTCATTGTGGGTAGAGTAAATAGTTCCATGATTTGGGTGTTCATGGTAGGTTGTTCTATTCTTATGTGGATTGCTTCAAGAATTTGTAATCTTCTTGCATCTTGGGTTTTGTCTATTATGCATGTATTTTGTTCAATATTTCTCTTGTTAGGGTGATGTCATGGGCTTGTCTCATGTGATTCCTAGGGGCACCGGATTGAAGATGGCATGTCAAACGCCTCGTCGTCAGCTTGGTCGACGTCATACCTATGTACTTAGATTGAAGGTTACATCCTTCGTGGGGGCAAGTGTACATGTATACAACTACAACGCTTGACTGCTGTAGAGGGTTCTCTGTCGGCTTCGGGCGGCTGTTTTTGATAAGGAGTTCGGAAGTCTTCTTGGTTTTATAGAATATTGTCAGGTTTTATGTTTTGGTTAGGAGTAGTGCTTTTTACTCCTTTACGGATTATTTCTTCATTATTCTTTCCTCTTTTATATGTTCACTGTGCATAATTGATTTGTAATATAATTTTATTGGAGGTATTGTGGTTTCTGTTCTAGGTTCTGGATTATACCAGCGGTCCAAGTGTTTTCTTATAGCAGCGTTTATTTCTGCGTTGCTATATCCGAAAAAGAGTTTTGGAGAACTCCTACTTCAGCTAAGCCCTGATGCTAGAAAAATAGTTAGAGGGATAGAAGCCCTAAATCAGAAGATAGTAAATACAGAATATGCGGTCATATTTAATGAGACATATATATATATATATATATATATATATATATATATATATATATATATATATATATATATATATATATACATATATATATATATATAATATAATATATTATATTATAATATCTTGGGAGAAGTATTTTTATCAAATCACCTCATTTTTGGGCCATGTGAGCAGTGTTCTTACTCTTATAGCGAACTGTCTTCTGTTACGTGTTAGTAAGGGTCACATTTCTCTCGGTTATGTCTTTCTTGATACTTTCCTCCTTCTTGCGAGTCATTGTGAAGTATTTAAGTGCAAACTAAACCTTGAAGAAATGATGTTTTTAACCATTTCTCATGTGAAGATGAATAAGTATAAATAATATTCATGTTGTAAGGTTAAGTGGTTGTTTTAATAATTTACATAGTTGTAAAAAAAATTCTTTAACGAATATTTTCAAATGAATATTTATCTATACAGAAATATAAATATAAAGCTATATAAATTGAACAAATAGCTTTTTAACATATTTTGTATATCTGTCACAATTCTAAGATGCACGAAACGAAAATAAATGTGAAAATAAGCTTACTTAATATTTGATGACACAACTGGCAGCAGAAGGTGAATATAAAAGTTAGACTCCCAGGAGCAATGCAACTGGTATGTACAGGGACGCCTTAAACCACTTGACCATCACGACCGGACATAAGGAAGTGATAGCCGAGGCTATATGAACCACTTCCCCGCCGGCACTCGGATGGTAATCTTGGGCATAGCATTTTATCAAATCACCTCATTTTTTGGGGGGGCAACACGTGAGGAACACAAATGCAAACAAGCCTGAATGGTCCCCAGGACTAGATACAACTGAATAGTCCTGGGGACCATTCAGGTTTGTTTGCATTTGTGTTCCTCACGTGTTGCCCCCTATAAAATGAGGTGATTTGATAAAATGCTATGCCCAAGATTACCATCCGAGTGCCGGCGGGGAAGTGGTTCATATAGCCTCGGCTATCACTTCCTTATGTCCGGTTGTGATGGTCAAGTGGTTTAAGGCGTCCCTGTACATACCAGTTGCGTTGCTCCTGGGAGTATGGGTTCGAGTCACTTCTGGGGTGTGAGTTTTCAGTTGTATCTAGTCCTGGGGACCATTCAGGCTTGTTTGCATATATATATATATATATATATATATATATATATATATATATATATATATATATATATATATATATATATATATATTCACATACAGCATATATAGTGTGTAGTTTTCATCTTACAGGTTGTATTATAATATTGCTTTATTTTTCTAGATTACCAATACTATATGGTGTTGCTGTACACGAATCAAAAACATTTATCGTCAATTGGTGAGGCAGCTACTTTTTTGAGAATCGCTTATTTTATTTGAGCCTATTTTAAGTTGAGGCAGCTTATTTTATTTGAGCAATGCTCTGCTGATTTCTCTACATTTAGCATTGAGGAAATGTGTGTCCAAGACTTCTTCCTGTTACACAATTTGGCTGTGTGTAACAATAAGTAATTATCAAAAGAAGGCACCAAGCCCGGAAGGCTATGAAGCACCGTTGTGTGTATCAATAAACCAAATTTTGTTTTAACAGATAAGTGCACCTGTGATTAAACAAATCCTGTCTGCTGTAAAAATATTGATCCAGTTATTTAAATAAAAAATTACAATGACACAAATATTTATGTGTTGTTTATCCTACCTGTTTTACAGTATATCCAAAGAAGTGAAGAATTGAGACATTCTACACAATTTAATTATTCAAAAGAAATATAAATAGCATTGTCGTCGTCTTTTCATCTTCTTGTGTGTGGTTTGGTCAACATTACTAAAAATGCATATCAATGTGAGATCTGAATGATCTACGGTTAACATTTATGATTTAATAAGGATAGTACTGTAATAATAATAATAATACAAGCTACAATTTAAAACCTTTATTACTGATTTTTTTTATTCACAAGCTTAAGTATACACAGCAATGTATTATTTCTCTATTTTGTATGAATAATCACACCGTGTAGATAAAAAACCAGCTACAAGCTCATCCCACATCCCCACCTCACACGACGGCCAGTCATACATGGAATCAGGAGAGAACAAGAAATGTAAGGCTAATCTATTAGCCCCCACCTGCAAAATCTGAAATTGAAATTGAAATAAGTATATTGAGGAGCCGGTCGGCTGAGTGGACAGCACGCTGGACTTGTGATCCTGTGGTCCTGGGTTCGATCCCAGGCGCCGGCGAGAAACAATGGGCAAAGTCTCTTTCACCCTATGCCCCCTGTTACCTAGCAGTAAAATAGGTACCTGGGTGTTAGTCAGCTGTCACGGGCTGCTTCCTGGGGGTGGAGGCCTGGTCGAGGACCGGGCCGCGGGGACACTAAAAAGCCCCGAAATCATCTCAAGATAACCTCAAGAAGATAAAATACACACAAAGGGATGAGGTAGCTCAAGCTATTCTCACCCCGTTCAGTACATCGTGTTAATATATACATAGACACACACATCACAAACAATAAACATATTACCGAACATTCTGAGAGATAAACATATACATTTCCTCCTTCACAAGTAGTATGGTATCAGACGTATACACAAATACTTTTATGACCTAGGTATACTGTATAGACAATTTGCAAGAGACATCCAGATAATTCAACAAAAGATTACAGTCTTGGTGCAAAATTCTTATATCTCTCAAGAATATCATCAACCTTTCCGTTGTGACACATCCAGGCTATTTGTTCAGGAACAGTCCTTATCTCAGTGTTTCTATATACATTAATCAACGGACAATCAAGAACATAATGGGCAAGGGTGTGAGACCTTAACATACCACATAGTTTACACTTCGTGTCATTATCATGACCACCTATCCCATATTCCCAGTAATATTTGTACCCAAGCCTGAGCCGCATGTGCACAGAGTCACTCCAAGCATTTCTCCTTTTACCATAAGTGAAATGGGTGTTTTGACTCACATACATGTAGTGTTGCGTGGTTTGACTTCCCTCATACATTAAACCTCTCCTCGCCACTTCTGTCTGTGCCTGAATATTTCTGATTTTGCTTCTTATTTGTCTCATTGTGAATTCGCATTCGATGTCAACTTGTGGTTTTGATGTGGCACGTGTGGCCAAGTCATCCGCCACCTCGTTGAGCACTAGTACAACATGAGATGGAATCCACATGAATTTCACATTGTGACCTTTCAGCTGTATCTCAGTTATCCTTTTCTTACAATCCTCAACTATGGACATGAAGACTGGATTTCGACTGTTTAAGGAATCAAGTGCTCCTCGGCTATCAACAAATACAAAAACATCTTTGTCGTCATGACGTACTTCCTCCAAACACACCAGAATGGCCTGCAGTTCAGCTTGTGTGGATGATATATAGTTACTAAGTCGAAGTTCAGTTATCCTGTCCACAGTCCCATACTCGGTATATTCCCTTATTAGGACACCACACCCTGCCCTACCATCCTCCGCCACCGACCCGTCACAATATACATGTAAACTATTGCCTCTTGGTAACCGAGATATCATACTTCCATATAAACACCGTAATTGTCCCGGTTCATAATGAATCTTTTTCACCTTGAGGGGTACAATTTCGACGTCTATTTTTTGTACTTTGCAGGAAGCAGTCCTATTACACTGTCGAGAAGGTTTGCAGCAGTCAAGTACATCGTATTTCCTGAGATCTTGAGCTAATCCCCTCGTATAGCATGTCTCTCTCAGTTTCCTGGAAGTGTGTACGTCACTCAAGCAGGTCTGAACGCTCTGAAACAGCTTATCCCCTCCTTTTCTCCACATGAAACGAATAGATACTCTAGCGTTAATGTCACAGACTCTATCATACACACTCTGCAAATTTAATTCCATTCTCATTATTTCAATCATTGTATTTCTTTAACATCCAAGAATAATCCTCATAGCCTCGTTCTGTATCAACTCTATTTTCTGAATTCTGCCTTGGCCTGTGTAAGAGAAAACGGGTTCAAGTTCAAGTTCAAGTATGTTTATTGAGATAAGCAAGAAATACATCTCAAAGGGATAGAGTAGCTTAGGCTATTTCTGGGTGCTGCGTAGTCGATCAGGGACCCAACAGTGCTTATGTATAACATCCGCAAGATAGGTACCCCAACACCTTTACCAGAAAAAGCCAGTGCTTTTAGAGGATGCAGACGGGCTTTACATAAGGTGCTGATATGATTTATTTCAGCATTTTTACTCACACATGTGTATCCAACATACATGCCCAGATACTTATATTTCTGAACACGGCTCAGTTCCACACTATTTAGAGTAAGTGTTATATTTCTTCGTTTCCTATACTCATATTTGGTTTTATCTGCATTTATAACTAAGCCTAACTTATGACAGATTGTACTAAGTATGTTAAGATCAGTTTGTATTTTGTTCCCAGAAGTTCCTTGTATAAGAATGTCATCAGCAAATATAATCGTCGTGACCCCATGAGGATACATCAGAGATGTATCCTCCAGGAGACCAGGGGCTACTCTGTTTATTAATACATTGAATATGGTGGTGTCATGTTCATGGAAAACGGTACCACCCGTTTGTTTGTTGTTGCGGCTGAGACGCCAGAGAGAGCGAGAGAGAGAGAGAGAGGTAAACAAGAGGTACAGGACGCTACCAGCTTGGGAGCTACTAGTCATGTAATCAAGTTTAAGTATTAAAGTCAGTAACCAGGAATGACTTTACATCAACCTTACAACCAAGACTTCCTCAGCTATACACGAACACCACATTGGCAACGAGGATGAACTGTGAACGCAGGTATTTGTTCAACTTAAAACACAAGGAAGGAGCATGCTGTCGCGCCCGGAGGAGGAAGGAGAAGCTGTCTGTGAGCACCATACCCGATGCTGTATGCTAACCAATGCTTTGTGCTAACCATTGCTGTGTGCTAACCATTGCTGTGTGCTAACCAATGCTGTGTGCTACCCCAAGCTGTGCTGACTGAAGCTGTGATAGAGGAATCTGCCGACGCTGTGTACGAAACGACGCTTTGATGTGTACAAAACCTGATGTTTTGGTTATGAAACGACGCTTCGTGCTACAAAATTCTTCACGCTGTGAACCAACTACTGACAACTGCTGTACCAACTGCTGTGCCAACTGCTGTGCCAACTGCTGTGCTGCTGTGAGTAGGAGTAACACCACATGTATACACGGCTAGGTAAGAAGACAGTTGCTGCTGTATTGTGCACTGTTGTGAACTTTTGCATTAAAATGCTTGTGTGCTTTGCAAAATTTAAGTAATTACAGTGAATTCTTGACTAACATACACAATGCAGTAAGTGTTATATATTCTGAGGAACATTTAAGTGATAAGTTTACATTTATTCAGTAAAAATGGCAAATATACCTCAGTTTCCTGCATTTGATCCTGACTGTGACCAGACAAACCTGTCACAGAGGTGGGTCAAATGGCTTAAAAGGTTTGAAAATTTGTTGATAGTTTCTGACATCAAAAGTGCTGAAAGAAAGCGTGCCTTTCTACTTCATTATGTAAGTGATCGAGTTTGTGACATCTTTGATACACTGAAAGACACTGGTGGTGCCAAAGATTATGACACTGCCTAAGCCAAATTAACTGAGCATTTCAAACCAAGGCAAAATACTGCTATGGAAATTATGCATTTCAGGAGAGCCAGACAACTCTCTAATGAAACTGTTGATCAATACCATACACGTCTGCAGGGTTTAGCAGCCCATTGTGAGTTTGCTGATGTTGACAAAGAAATCAAACAGCAAATAATTGAAACGTGTACATCTACACGTCTCCGTCAAAGAGCTCTAGAACTTGTTGATGATGATTGTTCTCTTACCAAGATACTGGATATTGCTCGTTGAATGGAAGATGCTGCACGTGATGCTCGTGTCATGGAGTGCAGTGCCAACAGCAGTTCTGCCACTGTTACTAACAGTGATGAGGTATGTAAGGTTCAAGGAGGACACCGTAATCATAGAAGAAATCATGCCAAACCTAACATTAAATTGAGCCGAGAACCACATCACAACTGGAGTCATGGAACAAGACTGAAGCAGTCACAACGACTCACATCAGAGGGTGTCAACAATAAATGTTACAATTGTGGAGGAGACTACCCACACCAAGGTAATGTTTGTCCAGCACAAGGTAAGAAGTGCTATGAGTGTGGAAGACTAGGTCATTTTGGTGCTATGTGTCGTTCCGCACTCAAGAAACCACAATCAATGAATAAGATCACTGTACGAGGATCAGGTCATAGGGGTCGAGGTGGCAAACACAATATTGCACCTCAAATCAAGAATGTTAATAATATACAAGACAACATTTCATTACAACCAGTCTCAGATGACAGTGAATGTGATTACATTTGTGGAGTACAACAATCACAGAATGGAATGATCTTCCAAACAACCCAGAGACTATAGTATACATTGATGGTATTTGTCTCAAAGTTCTCATTGACACTGGATCAAACATTGACACCATTGCTGAGTGCCACTATGAAAATTTAAAAAACAGTTCCCAAAGCTTGAAAACTATAATGGCAAAGCCACTGCCTATGCTTCAAAGGTAGCCTTACCAGTGATTGGAACTTTCACTGCAGAGATTAAGTCAAAGAGTGCAATGCTCATTACTACATTCCATGTTGTTAGGAATGCAAAGGAGTCTCTACTCAGTTACAAGACTTCAACCAAATTGGGGCTACTTCAGCTTTCTAATGCTGTAGCAGTGGAATCTGCAAACAATGTTGATGCTATTGTTGCTGAATTTTCTGATCGATTTAAATCCATAGGTTGTTATACTGATAGCAAAGTACATCTGCATATCAACCCAGATGTAATTCCAGTTGCCAACCACATCGCCGACAACCATTCCATACTCGCAAGAAAGTCGATGCCGAACTGGATAGGCTGATAGAACTAGATATCATTGAGCCGGTAACAGGCCCAACACCATGGTAAGCCCAATTGTCACTCCACCAAAGCCGAAGAATCCAGATGAGATACGCATTTGTGTAGACATGCGTGTTCCCAACAAGGCAATAATGCGTGAACGCCATCCTACACCCACTGTAGATGATATGATTTACCGCTTGAATGGTGCAACTGTATTCAGCAAGTTAGATTTAAACAAGGGCTATCATCAGCTTGAACTTGATGATGAGAGTCGATTCATCACAACGTTTACGACACATCGAGGTCTGTATAGGTACAAGCGCCTGAGTTTTGGTATTAACAGTGCTGCTGAAGTATTCCAGCACATCATCAGCCAGGTATTGCAAGATATACCTAATGCTGACAACATGTCTGATGACATCATTGTTTATGGCCGTACCCAAGCTGAACACGACAAAGCTCTTCGTGCAACATTGCAACGCTTACGAGAAAAGAATTTGACGCTAAGCCGAGCAAAGTGTGAGTTCAATCAACATAAAATTGAATTCTTTGGACATGTACTTAGTGACAAAGGTCTGTCTCCAGATCCTAAGAAAGTTGCAGATATCAAGAATGCTGCACCTCCTTCAACATCCACTGAAGTACATAGTTTTCTGGGAATGGCAAACTACTGTTCTCGCTTCATTCCAGATTTTGCTACCATTACGAAGCCTCTACGTGAGCTCCTGAAGAAAAATGCATCATGGTACTGGAGCGATGTCGAGCAAATGCATTTGATGCTGTGAAAGATGCACTAGTAGAGAATGCGACTGCTGCGTACTTTGATCCATCAATGGACACTGAGTTAACGGTGGATGCTAGTCCTGTTGGTTTAGGTGCTGTGTTAGCCCAACACAAACCTGGTCAACCAGATTCCAGAGTAGTAATTGCCTACGCCAGCCGTTCTCTCACAGATGTTGAGCAACGATACAGTCAGACAGAGAAGGAAGCTCTTGCTCTTGTATGGGGCTGTGAACACTTCAATGTGTATCTGCTTGGTGCACCCTTTACCACGATAGTCACTGACCACAAACCGTTGGAGACCATCTTCAATAATCCAAAGTCCAAACCACCAGCTCGCATTGAGAGATGGGCTCTTCGTCTGCAACCATACAACTTTACGGTGAAATACAAGCCGGGTGCAGGCAATCCCGCTGATTACATCAGTCGACATCCTGCCAACAGTTTCACCATCACCAAGCATCAGCAAGTTGCCGAGGAATATGTACACTCTGTAACCTGTGATGCAGTCCCTAAGGCTCTCACTCTTGATGAAATCCGTACTGCAACCCTAGAGGACCCAACTCTGCAAGCAACAGTGGATGCATTGACTAAGAAAAAGTTTCCACGCATCCCACCCTCAGGAGTTGACCAAGATGCATTCAAAGCACTTGAACGCATCCAGACAGAATTAAGTGTTACGCAACAACGCGACACCGTGCTGCGAGGTACTCGTATCGTCATTCCAGCTGTTCTCCAGCAACGTGCTCTGAAGCTTGCACATCAAGGACACCAAGGTCTTGTAAGGACCAAACAGCTGCTACGAGAAAAGGTGTGGTTTCCTGGCATTGATCGTCAAGCAAAGGACATGCATGATGCCTGTGTCCCTTGCCAAGCTGCAGTGGATACTTCAAGACCAACACCTCTACAACCTTCACCACTACCTGCTGCACCATGGATGGAAGTATCGATGGATTTCTGTGGACCGCTACCAACTGGAGAGTACTTGATGGTAGTCATTGATGATCACTCACGTTATCCAGAAGTAGAAATCATCACTTCCACATCTGCAAAGGCGTCATCCCGAAACTCGACAAGATCTTTTCAAACTTTGGCATTCCTGAAGTTGTCAAGACGGACAATGGACCGCCATTCAATGGACAAGACTTCGTCAACTTTGCTGAGCATATTGGATTCAAACACCGCCGTGTGATGCCACTACATCCTCAAGCAAATGGAGAAGTCGAGAGATTCATGCAACCTCTCATGAAAGCTGTACGCTGTGCTCATGCCGAAGGACGATCCTGGAAACAAGCTATGTATGCTTTTCTCAGGAACTACCGGCAACACCGCATGGAACACTGGGCAAGTCGCCTGGCGAACTTTTATTTGGACGTCCTATGAGGATCGCACTACCTGTCATGCCAGCCAAGGTAACGGATAAACGTCTCGCTCAGAAGGATGCACTAGCCAAGGGCAAAATGAAAATTGCTCATGATCAACGTGCAAAGGAACAATTCATAAAGTTGGAGATACTGTTCTCGTTAAAATAAAAAAAAAAGAGGGAAAGTTAGATATGCCGTATGATACAAAACCATATAAAGTGATTAGTGTAAAAGGAACTATGGTAACAGCGAGTAATAGAGATCATAGTATAACACGTAATATGGCTTATTTCAAAGTGATTCCAACTAGTGTAGAAAATGATGAAGTGCAAAGTCGTGCAAAAGAAAAAGAAAAAATAGTTATAACCCGATAAACAATTCATCGAGGGATGTTCTTGTATTTAGGGACTCTCGTCCTAAACGTCATGTTAAACGCCCTACACGATTTGATGATTAATTGGTTTCTATGTAATGCAAAGTATTACTTGTTATGCTGAACTAAATTTAATATTGTTGAATAATGCAGATCTCTCATTCAATATTTTGTAACTTTGTATTACAGTTTCTTTCAGTTTGTTTAACATTGCATATGTATTTTTAACATTGAAATCCTTTGTGGTAAAGATTAATTTGTTTAAATTCTTTGTGTTCTTATTAATGTTAATGTATGAATATCTCTTGATATGTTAATAACTTACTTGTGTCAATAACTTTGCTTGTGTGCTACAAGCTGGTAGACATCCG
>WNGS01162952.1:18577-28664 GCA_020271785.1 Procambarus virginalis | reverse complement strand
GATACCCCACACGGCAGGTAAACTCCAACCCCACGGAGTGTACCCTCTCGACAGCAGGAAGATGGCCGCTCATCGCAAAGGCGCCACGTCAACACCAGGCAGGGACAGCAGGGAGGGTGGAGACACCACCACCCCCTGGTGGCGAAAACGGCAAACTTCCCAAAACCCTGCCGGAGCGGTCAGACCACACGACCTTACTCAACGGCAGCTCAGGGCGGACCTGGACTACTATTTGTGCCAGCAAATCTAGCTATTATCTTTTAGATCTGAGGCAAAGTGAAATTGACACCAGCAATTCCATCTATCATCATACTATCATGCAAGAGGAGCCACACATCTATGGATCATCCAATAAAATCAGCAGACTTCTAGATGTTACTACTGCTCGGCTTAGACTCGGTTACAAGTATCTCTGGGAATTCTCATTATCTGCCGATGTAGACCTGACCAAATGTAAACTGTCAACAAAATTATTCGCACACCCTCCGTCACTATGTGATGGAGTGCGAAAAGATACGTGAATTTAGAGACAATTCTATAACCAATGTTCCAGCGATGTGTAAATATTTCATTCAAAATGATCTGCTACCAGAAATTTTAGCCAAATATCCCCAGTTTGCTAACTGTAGGTAGTAACTGAGTGATTGTAACCTATCCACCGCTGCCCGCTGGATGGGGGCGGTGTGCAGGACAAACATATAAATTGTGACACTAGCTCTCCACATATGTCAGTTGCTTAATTTAGAACTTGTACTTGAGGTCGATCTCGAACCCATTGTTGATGTGACGACTTATATTGAATTTTGTAACTAGCTCATCAAGATTGTAACTTGCTTAGCTACATGAATTGTGGGGTTCAGTCCCTGAGCCCATTATGCAACCCGTCCTCGACTCAAGTCCATTACATTCAGCGATCGACTCCACAGACGCATTCATAAATTTTAACATACTGTTCATTCAAAACGGGAATTTTCTCAAGTATAAATTAATATTATAATATATTGGCATATTGTGTATATATAGGCATAGGATAGGTTAGGTCAGGTGTTTAGGTTCTGTTGGCAAGTATTTGTATTTGTACTATGTGGGTGAAGCATTTCAACCCATCCTCGACTCAAGCCCATTACAGTCAGCGGTCAACCCCACAGACGCATTCATAAATTTTAACATGCTGTTCATTCAAAACGGGAATTTTCTCAAGTATAAATTAATATTATAATATATTAGCATATTGTGTATAAATAGCCATAGGTTAGGTTAGGTCAGGTGTTAGGTTCTGCTGGCGATTATTTGTATTTGTAGTACGTGGGTGAAGCATTTACAGCGTTGTGATTCGAACAAGATTCGTCAGTGAAGCACTTGTTCCGGATATGTTCGAACGTCAGCAGTTGTGAGTCGTGTGTAAACCGCTTTTCATTCATAAACAGGGGGTTTGGCGGGTGCATGTTATCACTTTTGGATCTTTGTTTGGAGGACGGCTGCATTATGTGCCTCTGTAACCCTTTCCACTACCGCCCACGGGATGGGTATGGGGTGCATAATAAATGAACTAAACTAACTAACTAGGTTAGGTGTTTAGGTTGTTTGCGATTATTTGTGTTACGTGGGTGAAGTATTTATAGAATTGTGGTTCAGACAGAGGACGTGAGTGAAGCACTTGTTCCGGAAGTGTTTGGACGTCACCAGTTGTGAGTAGTGTGTAAAGTGCTTTTCCTTCATAAACCAGACCGTCCTCCAAAGACCCAAAAGTGATTCCATGCACCCGCCTAACCCCCTGTTTATGAATGAAAAACGGTTTACACGTGACTCTACGAATGACGTCCGAACAATTCCCGAACAAGTGCTTCGCTGACGTCCTCTGTTCGAACTACAATTCTATAAATTGCTTCACTCACGTACTTCAAATACAAATAATCGCCAACAGATCCTAAACACCTAACCTACGCCTAACTATACAAAGATTTTCATGTATAGATTTTCATATTTCATTTCATGTATTTTCATTTTCTGCACCAGCACCCACCTCACCTACATCCGGAGGAGCAACCACCCCCCACTGCGGAGAACCGCCTGCAGAAGAAACAGGAGGTGAATCATAAACACAATCTTCGGCATCAGCAGGTACATGGACGTCAGCGACCATCACATCATCTCCCGAAGACCCATCGGCGTCGAAACCCTCCACATCAGCCCATGCAGTAGAAGGACGCCGGGACCGCTTGGGCACCGGGCGCACATCCTCAGAGCCGGAGGCGGACCCAGAACCACGGGCAACACAAGCCGTGCGAACCAACGCCCGTCTCATGACGGCAGCAGCCTCAACCGCAGGGGGAACCGGACCACACACAACAGGAGGCCCCACAGCCACCCCAGCACTCAGCACAGCCGGGACCCGAGGCGAGCATGCAGGGCCAGGCGCAGCAACTGAAGACGGGTGAGTAGACGGCGAGGAGGGAGCATCAGAAAGGCCCACGGGAGCAGCAGGGACAGGAGCAGGAGTATCCACCGAGGGCATCACAACATCCTGAGGAGGGTCGGCGACATTCGGGGGAACGTCCACCACACGGGGCGCATCAGGCGACACAGGGGGCTTAGCCGCGTCCTGAGAGGCGTCCAGAGCCACAGAAACCTCCTCCACAGGAAGCGGTGGAAAGTCCTCCTCACTGAAAAGGTTCACAGGCGCAGAGGCCGGCGCAGAACATTCAGCAGCCTGATGGCCCGACAGGCCACAACGATAACATGTCCGAGGCTGGCGGGCGTAAAACACACGAACTGTGTACCCCATCAGACGCACAGAGGACGGAATATCCTCCCGTAGCCTCATGCCCAGGGTACGAATGTTCGTCCGGACACCCTTAAGTGGGCTCAAAGATACCACATTCACCCCTCACACTAACGACGGCGCCAAAACGGCTGAAGTACTGCCGTAGCAGACCCTCCAGAAACTCCAACGGAGCCCCATGGACGCTGACGTAGGTGAGGGCACCACTCCGATCAGATATGGACACAGTGCCCGCACCATCCTGTAGAGGCAGTGTCCGCCCCTCGTATCGACGGAGAAATTCGCGATACGCCATTTCCTCAGTGAATTTGAGGATCACTCGACGGGCCGTCACCAGCTCGACACCGTAAATATCCATCACAGGTACCTGCAGCTGCTCACACACCCGTGCAATCTCTGGGTACCCAGCCCGGCTGGAAAATTCCAGGCCCACAGACTGAGCCCGCAGTACTGGTGGGAGGGGGACCCCCATCGTAACTCAGTTCCGCCACGTCAGCACTCAGCCAGCCTGGGAGGGCAGCGACGCCCCGCCACCTGGCGACCAAACAGCTAACAACCCCAGCAGTCACGGAGGGACACGTCCGCACTCCACGGCCGCTCAGGGTCAACTCTCTTATTTCTCCAAAATTCAGTTCAAATGTCTTGCTTATCAATATACATTAATCTGCAACTCTAATTATTACCATCAATAAATATATTCTACGACTATCCTACTCTTAGTATCCTAGTCTGCTAGAAATGGTCATAAATTATCCCTTTATATTTTACTTTAAATTCAACGCCTCATTTTATCAACTATCTTCACAAAGAATATCTCATCAACAATATCCTTCACATAATTATTTATATTCCATTGCAATTTATGGCACAGTTCTTAGCTCTGGGGCCCCACCTCCTCACGGACCCTAATATTCAGGAAGTCACCCTCACTAGAGGGCCGGGGCTACAAATCTCGGCCCCCCTTTCTGTAAAACTTCGAAAGTTGCACTTTAAGGGCTGGTTCGTCTCAATCACCCTGCACATAAACGTTACCCTTTTTATTGGTAACCTTAACACAGCCGCTCTCTCGGCCTTCTGGCCTCTTGGGATTTGGAATTCTAAGACCCGACGTGAAGATTGATTGATTGATAAAGATTAAGCCACCCAAGAGGTGGCACGGGCATGAATAGCCCGTAAGTGGTACATTTTTTTCAGTAATTTTTTTCATTATTCTGAGGTTGCATTTAATCATCAAGCTGTTATCGCGGGGGAGGATACTGCTTCACAGTCTTTATGAGGGTGTCCAGCTGCTGGACACCTTTGTTGACCAGGAGAGTGGCTCTGTTGCTGGCTTCAGGGTGGCCACTGCAAGATTCAGGAACTCTTAAAGCTCTTCTAAGGTCGTTGGTTGCTTCACATTCCAGAAGATAGTGAAGTAATGGCTTTTCTGTGACAGTTTGGCAGAAGAAGCACTCTCTCTGTCGGGGTTCACCAATCTCCCAGTTGCATCTGTAACCTAGACGTAGTCTATATAACCTAACTGCTATTTCCCTGTGGATTCCTTTTGGGATATTTAACCTTTCTAATTTGGTTGCCAGAAGATACCATGTTGCAGAGGGCGAACCTTCAGCTATTCCCTGGTGAAGGTAGGCTTTGTTGAGGTGCGAGAGCTTTTTGGTGATGATGTTTTTAATGTTCTCTAGGCTGGGTTGAATTGTTTTATCTATCACTGGATGACGAGTTGCCAGTTTAGCAATTTCATCAGCTTTCTCATTTAATGGGATTCCAACATGGGATGGGATCCAGTTCAAGGTTATATTGAGTCCTTTGCCTTTAGCGACTGCTCCAAGATACAAAATGGTGGTAATTATTTCCACGTTATCTTTCCACTGTTTTTGTCCTAGTATTTGAAGTGCAGCTTTTGAGTCTGTGTGTATGATTGTATTTTGAGTGTTTTGTGCAATCACATATGCGAATGCCTGTTGTATGGCAAACAGCTCAGTTTGGGTTGATGATACTAGTCCTCCCAGTCTCCAATATGCCTGTATGCTGGCCGTGCAAAGAGCAGCGCCAGCACTCTCATATTCTGTGTCAACCGATCCGTCTGTGAAGATGTGGGTGGCTCCTGCTACTGCTATGCTATACATTTGCTCTTCTATTATGCGCCTTAGGATTGTCGGATCATAGGCAGCCTTTTTCATTGGGAGACTTTCTATTACTATTTTGAAAGTAGGCTCTTCCCACGGTGCAGAAGGAGTGTAATTTGGGTGTGGATGATCACCCTCTCTATCGAGAATCATGCTTTTTAAATGTAGTCTGTTTAGGACTTTTCCTGCTCTTGCAGCCCAAGAGTTTCCATTGTTTTGGCCTAGTCCAACCACCAAGGCCTGCCGTACTGGGATTGGATCAGAAGAAATAATTATCTTACTGATAATTGTAGCTGTCCTTTGAGATATTCTTTCCTGTAGAGAGGGCAAACCCGTCTCCAGTCTAAGTGTTTCAAGCTTGGTCCACATGGGGGCTCCCAGTGCGGCTCTCATAGCATTGTTTTGGGCAACTTCAAGCTTTTTCCACTGTTGGTGTGATAGATTTGTGAGTGCAGGTGCTGCATAATCGATCACTGATCTGACTGCCTGTACATAGTATGTGCGAAGGACTTGCAGATTGGCTCCTCCAGAGAGGGAGGTTAGCGACCTGAGGATTGCCGTCCTGGCCGCAGTTCGCTCTCTCAAGTAAGTGACCTCAGCATTAAAATTCATGTGTGTCCAGGATTATTCCTAGGTACTGATAGGTGTCCACCCATTCGATTGGTTGACCCTGTACTGTGAGTTGGATGTTGGGCTTCGCTATTTTTATGGGCATGGCTTTTGACTTTGAGGGGTTGAGTTTGATCCCAATCTGTTTTGCCTCTTTACTGATGCAGTCTAAGCATTTGGGTGCAAGGCGCGCCGCATCCCTTCCTTTTATGATGATGACAAAGTCGTCCGCGTAGTTTAGCAGCCTGCAGTGATGTGGAAGTTTCAACCTCATTATTCTTTCCATTAAACAGTTGAAGAGAAGAGGGCTGAGAATACCTCCTTGCGGTGTACCATTTTCATGTCTTTTGTACTCAGAAACTGTGCCATGAAGTTTTACTCTTGCTTCTCTGTTTATGAGACAGTTTTTGGTCCAGGAGAGCAGGTTGCCTCTGACCTCTTTGTCAATGAGGCAGCAGAGAATAGCTGGGGCGCTAGCCAGTTCAAAGGCTTTTTCGAGGTCCAGGAATATCAGCATTCCTGGTCTGTCATTCAAGTGGGCTAACAGAGTTGTAATACATTCCACTGTGCCAACCCCTTTTCTATAGGCATACATATCATGGTGCAGTTTAGGCATTTTCCACTCCAGTCTGTTGAGTGCCATTCTGTCAGCCGTCTTGGCTGCACAGCTTTGGAGAGAGATGGGCCTGGGATTAGCTGGATCTTTGGGTTTTGGGATCGGTACTATGTCTGCTCTATTCCAAGCTGAAGGTCTAGTTTGAGAAGTCCAGGCTAAATTAATTAACCTTAGGTATGCAGCGTCTCCCTCTGGGCCGAGGTTTCTAATCATTTTATAGGTTATTTTGTCGGCTCCAGGGGATGTATCCTTGGAGTTTTTCTTAGCCCGATTGAGCTCATCCAGTGTGAAGGGGGCATTAGTGTCAGAGACTTCTTCACATGCTGTAAGGATTCTGTGCCACCTTTCTTCCTCTAGTCCGGTCTGTACTGCTAATACATCTGGTGGAAGTTGATTGCTGGCTGCTCTCTCTGCAAACCTGGTTGCCAGTACTTCGGCTTCCTGTTGAGGATCCTTGGGGTGTGGCTTTAGGTGTTTTATTCCCTTTGGCCCGGTGGATTTGCTGCCACATCTCTCCGAGAGAGGTGTGTTCATTCAGGTGTGAACACCATTCCAGCCACTTTTGTTCTTTTATTAGTCTGGTCTCTCGATGTACATGTTCCTTGACCTCACAAAGTAAGGACCTGTTGCGGTCACTTGGATGCTTTTTGTATAGCTTTCTTGTTCTGTTGAGTCTATGGTTGAGTTCTTTGACACGTTCGCAATAGTACCAATGATCTTTATGGTGTCCGGTGGACTGTTTTTTCAGTGGGATTGAGTGGTTGGCTGCACTTTGAATCACTTTGACAAATTCTTCTTCTGCCTGATTAATGTCTCCGGGAAGATCATAGTTTCTATGCCACTCTGAAATGAGGTTTTGAAATCGGTCCCAGTTTGCTAAAGCAAAGTTCCAGGCTTCAGATGAAGGCGGAGGTGGAGTGGGTAGGTCTAACTTAAGATCAATTTGGACCCCATAGTGGTCGCTTGTGAGTGTGGGCTCAACTGACCATGTCGCTACATCTCTTAGGGAGGCTGAAACGAGGTTAGGTCTAATCTGCCTCCTTGGATGTACACCTAATTGTACTCACCTATTGTGCTTGCGGGGGTTGAGCTTTGGCTCTTTGGTCCCGCCTCTAACTGTCAATCAACAGGTGTACAGATTCCTGAGCCTATTGGGCTCTATCATATCTACATTTGAAACTGTGTATGGAGTCTGCCTCCACCACATCACTTCCTAATGCATTCCATTTATTAACTACTCTGACACTGAAAAAATTCTTTCTAACGTCTCTGTGGCTCATCTGGGTACTAAGTTTCCACCTGTGTCCCTTGTTCGTGTCCCACCCGTGGTGAAGAGTTTGTCTTTGTCCGCCCTGTCAATTCCCCTGAGAATTTTGTAGGTGGTTATCATGTCTCCCCTTACTCTTCTGTTTTCCAGGGATGTGAGGTTCAGCTCCTTTAGCCTTTCCTCGTAGCTCAATCCTCTCAGTTCCGGGACGAGCCTGGTGGCATACCGCTGAATCTTCTCTAACTTTGTCTTGTGTTTAACTAGGTATGGACTCCAGGCTGGAGCTGCATACTCCAGGATTGGTCTTACATAAGTGGTATACAGGGTTCTGAAAGATTCCTTACACAATTTCTAAAGGCAGTTTCTTATGTTGGCCATCTAGCATATGCCGCTGATGATATTCTTTTGATGTGGGCTTCTGGGGACAGTTCGGTGTGATATCAACCCCCAGATCTTTCTCTCTATTTGACTCTTGCAGGATTTCCCCTCCAAATGATACCTTGTGTTCAGCCTCCTGCTCCCTTCTCCTAATTTCATCACCTTACACTTTCCCGAGTTGAACTTTAGCAGCCATTTTCTAGACCATTCCTCCAGTTTATCCAGGTCATCCTGTAGTCTCTGTCTATCTTCATCCGTCTTGATTCTTCTCATAATTTTTGCATCATCAGCAAACATTGAGAGGAATGAGTCTATACCCTCCGGAAGATCGTTCATATATTAGAAACAGGATGGGTCCAAGTACTGAGCCCTGTGGACTCCGCTGGTGACATCTCGCCACTCTGATGTCTCCCCCCTCACCGTTACTCGCTGTTTCCTGTTGCTTAAGTACTCCCTTATCCACTGGAGCACCTTCCCTTTTACTCCTGCCTGTTGCTCCAACTTTTTTAACAGCCTTTTGTGCGGTACTGTGTCAAAGGCTTTTGGCAATCCAGGAAAATGCAGTCGGCCCACCCTTCTCTTTCCTGCCTAATTTTTGTTGCTTGGTCATAAAATTCTATTAAACCTGTGAGGCACGATTTACCATCCCTGAACCCATGTTGGTGGTGCGTTACAAAGTTATTTCCCTCTAGATGCTCTACGAGCCTTTTCCTCACGATCTTCTCCATTACCTTGCATGGTATACAAGTTAAGGAAACTGGCCTGTAATTCAGTGCCTCTTGCCTGTCACCCTTTTTGTATATTGGGACCACGTTAGCTGTCTTCCAACTTTCTGGTAAGTCTCCTGTTTCCAGTGACCTGTTTACACCATAGAGAGTGGCACACTTAGTGCTTCTGCACCTTCCTTTAGTATCCATGGTGAGATTCTGTCAGGCCCAACAGCCTTTGTCACATCCAGCTCCAGCACCACCTTTTGACCTCATCACTGGTGAGGTCAAATTCCTCCAAGGTTGCTTGGTTTGCCACCTCCTCATTTAGTGCAGGGGCTTCTCCTTGTTCTATTGTGAAGACCTCCTGGAATCTCTTGTTGAGTTCTTCACACACCTCCTTGTCATTCTCTGTGTATCTGTTCTCTGCTTTTCGCGCTTCATCACTTGTTCTTTCACTGCTGTTTTCCTCCTGATGTGGCTGTGGAGCAGCTTTGGTTGGGTCTTGGCTTTACTCGCGATGTCATTTTCAAACTGTCTGCTCTGCTTCTCTCCTCACTCTGAGGTACTCATTTCTGGCCCTCTGGTATCTCTCCCTGCTCCCTGGTTGTTCTGTTTATTTCTGTAATTTCTCCATGTTCTTTTACTCAGTTACTTCGCTACCTTGCATTCCTGGTTGAACCATGGGTTTTTCTGTGTTTTTCGTTTTTCTCCTTTTGGACAGGGATAAAACTGTCTGCAGCTTCCTGGCACTTCTGGGTGACAAAATCCATCATGACCTGCACATCTTGTCTCTAAGTTCTGTTTCCCATGGTATTCCTCTGAGAAGCTCCTCATCTCGTCATATTTTCCTCTTCGGTAATTCAGTCTTTTTCCTCCACTCCCTCATCCTTGGATAGGTTATCCCTACCTCCACCAAGTACTCAAAGGTCAGTACACTGTGGTCACTCATTCCTATGGGGGCTTCCACTTTGACTTCCCTTATTTCTGACTCATTCAGGGTGAATATCAAGTCGAGTCTAGCTGGTTCATCATTGCCTCTCACTCTTGTGGGTCCTTGACATGCTGGCTCAGAAAATTCCTTGTTGCCACTTCCAAGAGTTTAGCTCTCCACGTATCTGCACCACCATGTGGGTCCCCATTCTCCCAGTCTATCTTTCCATGGTTGAAATCGCCCATGATTAAGAGTCTGGAGCCATTCCTGCAGGCAACTGAAGCTGCTCTCTCTATTATATTAATGGTTGCCATGTTGTTCCTATCAAACTCTGTCTTGGTCTTCTGTCATTTAGGGGAGGGTTGTAAATGACTGCCACTATTATCTTAGGTCCACCCATTGTTATAGTTACTGGTATGTAATCTCTGAATCCGTCACAGCCAGAATTTCCATCTCATCAAAACTCCAGTCCTTCCTTATCAGCAGGGCCACTCCTCACGCCTCCTCTCCCCTCCCTCTCTTTCCTTACTATATAGTAGTCCTTTGGAAACACAGCATCTGTTATGACTCCTGACAATTTGTTTCTGTTAGTCCTATTACATCAGGGTTTTCTTCTTGCACCTTTCAGCCAGTTCACTTGCTTTATTGGTAATCCCATCAATGTTTTG
>WNGS01162950.1:50499-60631 GCA_020271785.1 Procambarus virginalis | reverse complement strand
GGAGCCGCATACTCCAGGATTGGTCTGACATATGTAGTATACAAAGTTTTGAATGATTCTTACACAAGTTTCTAAAGGCCGTTCTAATGTTAGACAGCCTGGCATATGCCGGGCTGATTTATCCTCTTGATATGGGCTTCAGGGGACAGGTCGGCGTGATATCAATACCCAGGGTTGATATCACGCTCTGACTCTTGAAGCTTTCATCTCCCAAATGATAACATGTATCAGGCCTCTTGCTCCCTACACCTATCTCATTACATTACATTTGCTTGGGTTAAACTCTAACAGCCATTTGTTCGATCATTCCTTCTTTGTCCAGGTCTTCTTCAAGCCCCAAGCAGTCCTCTCTATCTTAATCCTTCTCATAATTTTGGCATCGCCAGCAAACATTGAGGGGAATGAGTCTCCATCTTCTGGGAGACCATTTACGTATTTCAGAAACAGGATAGGTCTGAGTAGAGAGCCCTGCAGGACTCCATTGGTGACCACCCATCTGAGATCTCACACCTCAATGTAACTCTGCTTCCTATTGCTTAGGTACTCCCTTATCCACTGGAGCATCTTACCAGTTACTCCTGCCTGTTTCTCCAGATTATGCATCAGCCTCTTATGGGGGACTGTGTCAAAGGTTTTCCCACGGTCCAAGAAAATGCAGTCCGCCCAGTCTTCTCATTCTTGCTTAATCTTTGTCACCTGGTCGAAGCCTGTAAGGCAAGATTTACCCTTCCTGAACCCATGATGATGGGTTGTCACAAAGTCCCTTCTCTCCAGATGTGTTACTAGGTTTTTCTCACGATCTTCTCCATCACCTTGCATGGTATACGAGTCAAGGACACTGACCTATAGTTCAGTGCCTCTTGTCTGTCACCCTTTTTTTATATTGGGACTACATTAGCCATCTTCCATATTTCTGGTAGGTTTCCCATCTCCAGTGACCTAGTGGAGACGGGAGACCTCTTCCTCTATTGAGAGTATCAAGCAAAGTGCCTCTGCACACTCTTTCAATACCCATGGGGAGATTCCGTCTGGATCAACAGCCTTTAAATTAAATTTAAATTTTGCCCCGAGGGGCGAGTTTATTGGGCAGCGCCACTCATCTTGTGAGTGGACACACCGCCATAGCAGCATGTACAACACTCCCCAATAGGAAGAAAACCCGCTGGGTTGTTCATCCTGTCACTTGTACCCAGACACAGCTGGGACTTGCTTAACTGTCTCAAGTGAACAGCTCCTCAAACAAGAAGATTAACATCTATCAACCCTTAAAAGCTTACGTTATCTTGCGGGTGCAAAATGGGGAAATCTTTTAAGAACAGTATCAATATTTGACAGATAGTGTTTTCCTAACTCAAACAATGTGGGGTTTATTAATCTACACAAATTTCTGATGCCTCTCAGGTGTTCACATTCTCTCAGGTAGTGGTCAAGGCGGTGTCCATCACTCTCACCACAGATTCTGCAACTTCGCTGCTCAACTGTTGTTTCCATTCCATATCTCCATGGATATCTGTATCCAAGACGGATTCTCGCTATTACTGATTCTCTCCCTCGTCCTCCTCCTCTTCGGCCATAATGATTGGGATTGCCAGCTGCAACCATGTTGTACCATCGTACAGATTCACTGGTTTGTGCTTCTATCCTCCTTTCCTCAGTTACCTTGTCACGGTGATGTTGCCTGACAATACCTCTAATTTGTAGTAGAGTCTTGGGTATGAAGTATTCAATATGGTCTCCTTCAGCGCCTTCAGCAGCCAGCACATCTGCTCGTTCATTCCCACATATCCCAACATGGGATCCACAGAAACTTGATGACTCTTCCCTGATTGGTAAGAACTCTCACAGATCTCTTAATTTCAGCGACTATTGCAAGATTTTCTGCCTGATTTTTACTTAGGCTTTGTAGTGCTGCTTTTGAATCGGTGCAAATCACTGCACCATTAGTGTTCCGTTCAAGAAACTTTAGCGCCATAACAATGGCAGTTAGCTCTGCTTGCGTTGAAGAGGCATAGTTCTCAATACGTGCTTTTTCTTCATTTCTGCGTTGGAAAGTATTATCCTTGATTACCGTGTATGCTGCACCAGCCCTGCCATTGACAGGATTAGATGACCCGTCAGTGTAGATTTGATCTAGTTCATCTCCGGCTTCTTTATAAATTTCCTCGAGATACTTGTGCCTCATTTCTTGTGGTAACATGTTGGATTTTTTCATTGCCATTTCATTGATGATGATCTTGCATGAGTCATCCTCCCAGGGAGGTAACCTCTCTACAGGCAGGAGCTCACGGGCTTGCTCAAGCAGGTGAAGCTCTTCGAGGTAGCAGACTGATCTGTGATGCCATTTTTTGCTTCTCCTGTTTCCCCTGAAAGTAGCACAGAGCTCAGTTTTTTCTTAGCAATATCATTGTAATGGGGATCTCTGGCGATCCTAATTGCAAGCTTAGCATTCAGCTCCTGAATTCTGCTTTTAACACTGGGAAGGGACAACTCCTCTCGCCGCTTAGTTACTGCCACCTCTCCTAGCGCAGTGACCTCACCTCGTTCTGTTGTGAAGACCTCCTGAAACCTCTTGCTGAGTTCTTTACACGCCTCTTTGTCATTCTCTGTATACCTATCCTCGCCCATTCTAAATTTCATTACCTGTTCTTTCACTGTTGTTTTCCTCCTGATGTGACTGTGAAGTAGCTTTGGTTCGGTCTTGGCTTTGTTTGCTATATCATTTTCATAATTTCTCTCCTTCTCTTCTCACACTAATATACTCATTCCTGGTTCTCTAGTATCTCTCTCCCTCTGCTTTCTGATGTTCTGTTAGTTCGGAAGTTCCTCCACGCCCTTTTGTTCAGTTCCCTTGCTTCCATACATGCCCTATTAAACCATGGATTCTTCTTTTGCTTCTCGGATTTTTCCTTTTGGGCAGGGATAAACCGGTTTACTGCCTACTGACACTTCTGGGTGACATAGTCCATCATGTCTTGTACAGACTTAGCTCTGAGTTCTGTGTCCCAAGGTATATCTCTCAGGAAACTTCTCATTTCCTCATAATTCCCCTTTCGGTACGCCCCTTTTGTTTCCTAGTTCTTTTTGGGGGGAGATAAATCCTTGCTCTGCTCAAAGACTATCAATACAATACACTGTGATCACTCATTCCCAAGGGTGCTTCCAACTTAACTTCCCTTATATCCCACTCATTTAGGGTAAATATATGATCAAGCATGGCTGGTTCCTTCTCTCATTCTTGTCGGTCCCCTTGACGTGTTGGCTTACAAAGTTTCTTGTTGCTACGTCCAGCAGCTTAGCTCTCCATGTGTCTGGTCCTCCATGTGGGTCTCTCTTCTCCCAATCTATCTTACCGTGGTTGAAGTCTTCCATGATTAGTAGTCCAGATCCATTCCTGCTAGCGTTAGAATCTCCTATCTCTATTATGTTAATGGTGGCCATGTTGTTTCTATCATATTCCTGTCCGGCTTTTTTTGTCATTTGGTGGTGGGTTATATATGACTACTACTATAATTTTGTTGTCCTCCAATTGTTACGGTAGCTGTTATATAGTCACTGAAACCTTCACAGCCCTGAACAACCATCTCCTCAAAACTTCAGCCTTTCCTTACCAGCAGAGCTACACCACCTCCGCCTCTTCCTTCTCTCTCTTTCCTCACAACACAGTTGTCCTGTGGAAACACTGCATTTGTTATGGTTTTTGTTAGCTTTGTTTCTGTGAGTGCTGTGTGTACTCCATCTATTTGTGCTTGCGGGGGTTGAGCTTTGGCTCTTTGGTCCCGCCTCTCAACTGTGTGTGTGTGTGTGTGTTTGTGCTCACATTCTTGCATACCTGTGGAGAATAAATGACCATGAATATCGTAGCACATGATGTATTAATAATAATACAAGGGATGATTATGCTAATTAGGGGGTGACACAGTGTCTATCTCTATCTGTCGTTTTATCTTTCTCTGTGTCTCTCGCTTTTTCTCTCTCTCTCTCTCTCTCTCTCTCTCTCTCTCTCCTCTCTCCTCTCTCTCTTTCTCTCTCTCTCTCCTCTCTCTCTCTCCTCTCTCTCTCTCTCGCTCTCTCGTTGGCCTACAGGGTATAAATACCGCTCGAATGAGAGGAGAAAGGGAACAGGAAAAAGATAGAAGAGGAGAAGAGGAGAGAGAAAGAAGGATTAGAAATTCCTCTTTCGTCTCTTTGTGGATGGAGAGAATTATTACGTGAGGGAGTGTGTGGATGAAGGGGGTTAAGGGAAGAGGTGGAACGGAAGAGGAAGAAGAGATGGGGTGGGAAACAACAAGATGGAACGGGAAGATGCAAGAATTATTAGAGCAAATAGTTAAACGAGAAAGAGAAGATCAAGTAGGAGATAAGATGAATGAACGGACGAGGAGGACTTAGAGGTGAAGAACAGTGGGAAGGGGGAAGCATGTGAAGGATGAAGAACAGGTTGGAAGAGAATATGGGAAGAGACAGAGAACAAGATATGATAGAACATGGAAACAGGTTCAGAACAAGTGCGGAGAGAACACGGGAAGTATGAGAACTTGTGGGAAGAGAACATGGAAAGGGATTTAGAACAAGAGGGAGAGAACATGATACGATACGAAGAAGAATGAGAAGATAACATGAGAAGGGTGAAAAACAACGGAGAGAAAACATGGGAAGTGATGAACAAGGGGAGAGAACGTGGGAAGAGTGAAGAACGATGGAGAACATTGGAAGGGATGAACAAGGGGGGAAAAGAACATAGGAAAAGGATGAATGAGAGAGAAGGAACATGGGAAGGGATAAACAAGAGGGAAGGAAGTGAAAACAAGATAACAACTTTCCTCGTTAATCTGTGTCACTGGTCACCTGTTGCGTCCTGTCCAATTATTGATTGATTACTTCATTGTATGTGTGGTTAAAGCTGTATTCTTTTGACTGTATGTGAGCTTGAAGCTGTAACCTCCTGTTTTATTAATTGATTATATGTGTTGTGCTCAAGCTGCACCTTCTTGCTTGGCTGGTCAAAGTTGCAGACTTCTTGCTGACGGCTTGCTTGCACAATTGCCTGAATGACTTATTCTTGGACAGCTGGGGTTGCTTCGAGCCGCTTGCTTGAATAATTGGTTGCTTGGCTGAGTGCATATTGGTTCACGCCCAGCACCGCAGAGTGCACACACACCACTCGCCTCCACACCCATGTTGTTCATTCATTATCTAGTGCAACTGATGCAACTATGTGTCCCTGTTCTCAGTGTACGCGGGTGTAGTGCATGGAGAGTGTATGGGGGCCAGAAGTGGTGTACGTGGTTGTGAAACACACACACACACACACAAGACCTGGACAAGCTGCAGGAATGGTCGAACAAATGGCTGTTAGAGTTTAACCCAAGCAAATGTAATGTAATGAAGATAGGGGTAGGAAGCAGGAGACCAGATACAAGGTATCATTTGGGAGATGAAATACTTCAAGAGTCAGAGAGAGAGAAAGACCTGGGGGTTGATATCACTCCAGACCTGTCCCTTGAAGCTCATATCAAGAGGATAACATCAGCAGCATATGCCAGGTTGGCTAACATAAGAACGGCCTTTAGAAACTTGTGTAAGGAATCTTTCAGAACATTATATACCACATATGTCAGACCAATCCTGGAGTATGCGGCTCCAGCATGGAGTCCCTATCTAGTCAAGCATAAGACTAAACTGGAAAAGGTTCAAAGGTTTGCCACCAGACTAGTACCCGAGCTGAGAGGTATGAGCTACGAGGAGCGACTGCAGGAATTAAACCTCACTTCGTTGGAAGACAGAAGAGTTAGGGGGGACATGATCACCACATTCAAGATTCTCAGGGGAATCGACAGGGTTGATAAAGACAGGCTGTTTAACACAAGGGGCACACGCACTAGGGGACACAGGTGGAAACTGAGTGCCCAAATGAGCCACAGAGATATTAGAAAGAACTTTTTTAGTGTCAGAGTGGTTGACAAATGGAATGCATTAGGAAGCGATGTGGTGGAGGCTGACTCCATACACAGTTTCAAGTGTAGATATGATAGAGCCCATAGGCTCAGGAAACTGTACACCTGTTGATTGACGGTTGAGAGGCGGGACCAAAGAGCCAGAGCTCAACCCCCGCAAGCACAACTAGGTGAGTACAACTAGGTGAGTACACACACACACACACACACACACACACACACACACACACAAACACACACACACACACACGCACGCACACACACACACACACACACACACACACACACACACACACACACACACACACACACACACACACGCACACACACACACACTGTGTCGGTCTTGTCCATGGACATATACACATTAAATATTCAGCTCCATTAGCCGGCTGTAAGCCGCTATCTGGGTCACGCCTGATTGTTGGAGGGGGAGTGAAGGGGGGGGGGGATAAGGGTGACCTTTGACCTTCCTTATACACCTGTAGTGACAGTGGCGAGGGGAGTCACACAGGTGTGTGTGAGTGTGTAGAGGACAGTGGTACACTCTTGCTCTACCGTGCTCTAGAGAGGTGTAAAGCAGGGACGCTGGGAGGCATAGATACGCTGGCATTATGCACAAGCGAAAAAGAGAGAGAGAGAGAGAGAGTGGGGAGTGAGAGTGAGAGAGAGTGCCCAGGGGTAGAGTGCATTAGAGCACACTTCTTCCCAGAGTTTATCTTCTCGCCGAGTATTCAAATGACTTTAAAGGCTGAACGAATATATATATAAAACAAGGGAATTGTATCTTAAGACTTCCGTCTTTTTCTTAAGAGGTTTTCATTTAGTGAATCTCACCGTAAGGCAGGACTACCGGGACCCACCGTAAGGCAGGACTACCGGGACCCACCGTAAGGCAAGGGTACTGGGACCCACCGTAAGGCAAGACTACCGGGACCCACCGTAAGGCAGGACTACCGGGACCCACCGTAAGGCAAGGGTACTGGGACCCACCGTAAGGCAGGACTACCGGGACCCACCGTAAGGCAGGACTACCGGGACCCACCGTAAGGCAAGGGTACTGGGACCCACCGTAAGGCAGGACTACCGGGACCCACCGTAAGGCAAGGGTACTGGGACCCACCGTAAGGCAAGACTACCGGGACCCACCGTAAGGCAGGACTACCGGGACCCACCGTAAGGCAAGGGTACTGGGACCCACCGTAAGGCAGGACTACCGGGACCCACCGTAAGGCAGGACTACCGGGACCCACCGTAAGGCAAGGGTACGGGACCCACCGTAAGGCAGACTACCGGGACCCACCGTAAGGCAAGGGTACTGGGACCCACCGTAAGGCAGGACTACCGAGACCCACCGTAAGGCAGGGTACTGGGACCCACCGTAAGGCAGGACTACCGGGACCCACCGTAAGGCAGGACTACCGGGACCCACCGTAAGGCAAGGTACTGGGACCCACCGTAAGGCAGGACTACCGGGACCCACCGTAAGGCAAGGGTACTGGGACCCACCGTAAGGCAAGACTACCGGGACCCACCGTAAGGCAGGACTACCGGGACCCACCGTAAGGCAAGACTACCGGGACCCACCGTAAGGCAGGACTACCGGGACCCACCGTAAGGCAAGGGTACTGGGACCCACCGTAAGGCAGAACTACCGGGACCCACCGTAAGGCAAGACTACCGGGACCCACCGTAAGGCAGAACTACCGGGACCCACCGTAAGGCAAGACTACCGGGACCCACCGTAAGGCAGAACTACCGGGACCCACCGTAAGGCAGGACTACCGTGACCCACCGTAAGGCAAGGGTACTGGGACCCACCGTAAGGCAGGACTACCGGGACCCACCGTAAGGCAGGACTACCGGGACCCACCGTAAGGCAAGGGTACTGGGACCCACCGTAAGGCAGGACTACCGGGACCCACCGTAAGGCAAGGGTACTGGGACCCACCGTAAGGCAAGACTACCGGACCCACCGTAAGGCAGGACTACCGGGACCACCGTAAGGCAAGACTACCGGGACCCACCGTAAGGCAGGACTACCGGACCCACCGTAAGGCAAGGGTACTGGGACCCACCGTAAGGCAGAACTACCGGGACCACCGTAAGGCAAGACTACCGGGACCCACCGTAAGGCAGAACTACCGGGACCCACCGTAAGGCAAGACTACCGGGACCCACCGTAAGGCAGAACTACCGGGACCCACGTAAGGCAGGACTACCGGGACCCACCGTAAGGCAGACTAACCGGGACCCACCGTAAGGCAGAACTACCGGGACCCACCGTAAGGCAAGGGTACTGGGACCCACCGTAAGGCAGAACTACCGGGACCCACCGTAAGGCAGGGCTACCGGGACCCACCGTAAGGCAAGGGTACTGGGACCCACCGTAAGGCAGGACTACCGGGACCCACCGTAAGGCAAGGGTACTGGGACCCACCGTAAGGCAAGACTACCGGGACCCACCGTAAGGCAGAACTACCGTGACCCACCGTAAGGCAGGACTACCGGGACCCACCGTAAGGCAGAACTACCGGGACCCACCGTAAGGCAAGACTACCGGGACCCACCGTAAGGCAGGACTACCGGGACCCACCGTAAGGCAGGGCTACCGGGACCCACCGTAAGGCAGAACTACCGGGACCCACCGTAAGGCAAGACTACCGGGACCCACCGTAAGGCAAGACTACCGGGACCCACCGTAAGGCAAGACTACCGGGATATGCTGGCTATCTTTATCTTCTCTCTCACCATCTCTCTTCTCCACTCCTCCTTCCACTCTTCCAGTCCGCTCCTCCTCACGCCAGACTGGGAGAGGGAGAGGGAGCAGGGAGAGGGAGGAGGGAGAGGGAGCAGGGAGAGGGAGGAGGGAGAGGGAGCAGGGAGAGGGAGGAGGGAGAGGGAGCAGGGAGAGGGAGGAGGGAGAGGGAGCAGGGAGAGGGAGCAGGGAGAGGGAGCAGGGAGAGGGAGCAGGGAGCAGGGAGAGGGAGCAGGGAGAGGGAGGAGGGAGAGGGAGCAGGGAGAGGGAGCAGGGAGAGGGAGCAGGGAGAGGGAGCAGGGAGCAGGAGAGGGAGCAGGGAGAGGGAGGAGGGAGAGGGAGCAGGGAGTATGGAGCGCCTCGCCACGCGGAACTAACGCTGGGAAACATTGTGGAGTGGAGTGTCTCTTGGCTTCTGAGAGCTGTTCCTTGCTCCGTGCGCTCTCTCTCTCTTGTGTTTACATGTATGCTCACATGCGTGCCCCTGGTGTGGGGCACTGTCAAGGACGGGTCTCTCTCTCTCTCTCTCTCTCTCTTCTCTCTCTCTCTCTCTCCTCTCTCTCTCTCTGTCCTTCTCTCTCTCTCTCTCTCTCTCTCTCTCTCTCTCTATCTCTCTTTATCTCTCTCTCTCTCTCTATCTCTCTTTATCTCTCTCTCTCTCTCTCTCTCTCCTCTCCAACACCAAAGGCTTTACAGAATTAGCATTAAAATTCATGCTACATTTTACAAGCTGAGAGCTGTTATCCTCCCTCCGCTCGTCCGGACGCCCGCCTTGCATAGTGATATATTTTATGGTGGCTATATATATATATATATAATATATATATATATATATATATATATATAATATATATTTATATATATATATATATATATATATATATATATATATATATATATATATGTATAAATACACAAATTTCCTGACATTACTTGAAGATCCTGCAAGAACTCGACCCATAACAAACTCTCTTGCTGAAACCACCTGATTGGTTGCCTGGGTCAACCACCTGATTGGTCGTCCGGGGAAACCACCTGATTGGTCGCCCGGGTCACCCACCCTGATTGGTCGCCCGGGTCAACCACCTGATTGGGCTGCTCGGGTTAACCACTGATTGGCCGCCCGGGTCAACCACCTGATTGGCCGCCCGGGTTAACCACCTGATTGGCCGCCGGGGTTAACCACCTGATTGGCCGCCCGGGTTAACCACCTGATTGGTCGCCCGGGTCAACCACCTGATTGGCCGCCCGGGTTAACCACCTGATTGGCCGCCCGGGTCTACCACCCATGAACAAGATCTCAGAAGAACGGGTAAATGCTGTTAAGAAATTGCCACTAAAGGTGAGTGCAGTAGACCTGTTAGGAACAGGAGGAGTCCGCATACTAATTCTCTCCTTCGCTGCCTGAGGCATGACAAGC
>WNGS01162950.1:5137-16504 GCA_020271785.1 Procambarus virginalis | reverse complement strand
GGGAGCATCCCGCAGGTCCTGGAGGGCACGTGAGCCTGCGGGCTGCTGCTGGGAGCATCCCGCAGGTCCTGGAGGGCACGTGGGCCTGCGGGCTGCTGCTGGGAGCATCCCTCAGGTCCTGGAGGGCACGTGAGCCTGCGGGCTGGTGCTGGGAGCATCCTGCAGGTCCTGGAGGGCACGTGGGCCTGCGGGCTGCTGCTGGGAGCATCCCGCAGGTCCTGGAGGGCACGTGGGCCTGCGGGCTGGTGCTGGGAGCATCCTGCAGGTCCTGGAGGGCACGTGGGCCTGCGGGCTGGTGCTGGGAGCATCCTGCAGGTCCTGGAGGTAAGCCAGAGGTCCAGTAGGCAGTGCAGGTGGGCACAGAGGAGCACAGGAGAGAGCCATAGATGAATACATTAGAGTCGGGAGAGAGGCCGAGAGGCAGTTTGAAAATTTTGAGGCAACAGTGAGAGCCCTCATTAGACAACGGGAGGGGTGTCCCTATAAACAGGAGGGTGTCCCTATAAACAGGAGGGTGTCCCTGTAAACGGGAAGGTGTCCCAGTAAAAGGGAGGGTGTCCCTGTAAACGGGACGGGTGTCCCTGTAAACGACGAGATGTCTCAACATTTCAAAACGTCTGTAAAAAAAAAAAAAAAGAAAATTGCCGGTCTGGAGCCATGTGCGCGAGATGAAAGATACCGCAGAAGAAACGCGTGAAAATGCACACACATATAATCCAAGATTCAATCCAGGGAAGAGAGAGGCCCGAGGTACTGCCTGCCTGTGTGTATGTACGGGTATGGACCTCGAACCAGGCCATCAGGTGTGAATTCCTTCCACTACACCGCAGAAAGTATCTTGATCAGGCTGATCAAGATGCGTTCGTGAGGTAAAGTTCTGTGCCTCACGAAATCAGTTCTATGTTCGCGTTACCGAATTGGACGGAGAAAAGGGGGGGAACTCCCCCTCACCTCTCCCCCCTCTCCCCCTCCCCCCCCCTCCATCCTCCTCTCCCCCCCCCTCCATCCTCCTCCCCCCCCCACCTCCCCCTCTCCACCACACAAGACAGATGTGAAATTTTAACGAACACGAGTCCCGATTTATTAATAATTTCCCCGCGGCGAGCCGTCGGCTACCTGTCCCCTCCCCCCAAACCCCCTCGCCCTCCCCCCACCCACACTGTCAAATCTCCCCCTTCCACGCCTCACCTGTCAACCCACCGTCCCCCACGCCTCACCTGTCAACCCACCGTCCCCCACGCCTCACCTGTCAACCCACTGTCCCCCACGCCTCACCTGTCAACCCCCCGTCCCCCACGCCTCACCTGTCAACCCCGTCCCCCACGCCTCACTGTCAACCCCCGTCCCCACGCCTCACCTGTCAACCCACCGTCCCCCACGCCTCACCTGTCAACCCCCCGTCACTCACGCCTCACCTGTCAACCCACCGTCCCCCACGCTCACCTGTCAACCCACCGTCCCCCAAGCCTCACCTGTCAACCCACCGTCCCCCACGCCTCACCTGTCAACCCACCGTCCCCCAAGCCTCACCTGTCAACCCCCCGTCACTCACGCCTCACCTGTCAACCCACCGTCCCCCACGCTTCACCTGTCAACCCCACCGTCCCCCAGCCTCACCTGTCAACCCACCGTCCCCACGCCTCACCTGTCAACCCCACCGTCCCCACGCCTCACCTGTCAACCCCCCGTCCCCCACGCCTCACCTGTCAACCCACCGTCCCCCACGCCTCACCTGTCAACCCACCGTCCCCCACGCCTCACCTGTCAACCCACCGTCCCCCAAGCCTCACCTGTCAACCACCGTCCCCCACGCCTCACCTGTCAACCCACCGTCCCCCACGCCTCACCTGTCAACCCTCCGTCCCCCACGCCTCACCTGTCAACCCACCGTCCCCCACGCCTCACCTGTCAACCCACCGTCAACCCACGCCTCACCTGTCAACCCACCGTCAACCCACGCAGAGGGGGTAAGATAAGTGGATGGGTAAGATAAGCGCAGCAGATAAGATACAAACTTAATGACACACAAAAATCATTTAATTTGCCAACAGCAACAGGTCATTAGATCTAAACTGTTTAAGGAAAGCTTATGCGCGGGTCAAACAGTATAAGGTGAAGCTTGAAGGATAACTACTACTCTACTTCATCTGTAAATCTATACAGCACAGTTGGCTTCGTTTGGACTCGCAGTCGGGGGTCCGGGTTCGATTCCCGGGATCTCTTACCTAGCACTAAACAGGTATACCATTGAGTTAGGGGCACTGTTATAGGGCTGCATCCTGGGGGTCAGTTGTGCCACCTTGAGGGTGCTGGTAACCCAAGGGGCCTCCCTTAACCACCAACAAAGGGAGAAAAACGGACGAATGAGGTAGGGTGGCGAAGGGGGGTCTTAACGGGGCCATTAGATGCATCAACAACGGGTTTAAACTGGTTGTCAGCTGACGCTCCGTCCATGGGTCGAAACGTCGAAGGAAGAGTGGAATCTTCAGGGAGGAAACTATCCCTGACAAGATGATCCTTAATAAGTTTCCCTTTGATCTAAACTCCCATGGGGCGGGTTTTCTGGGGAATTCGGCGCCATGTTGGGTGTTCATTATATATATTTCGGAGCCATTGCCACAGGTCCCTCGTACTCTGATGGAGCGGACCTGCTATTCATGTAGAATACAAAACAGGTAAAATCCACCCGTCCATGAGTCGTCTACTTCCTATACTAGGAGGGTTTCTCTCTCTAACGCCATTATCTGTCTTCCTGCTTCCTGGATTATATTTTCCGGGTAGCCTCTGCTCCTGAAAAGGTCCCGTAGGTTTGGTCAGATGTAACACAAAGAAGGAGCAACGCTTTCAGGCTCCTGTACCGCAAAATGCTTCTGAGAACAGGAGATGCTTCTTCACCCACAGGGATATAAACCCATGGAACCGCCTACCCGCCGAAGCCGTAAAGGCCAAAACTCTGTTAAATGTTAAAGTCAAACTGGGAAAGATCACGAGGACAAATGGGCAGGACAGTTCGCCAAGCCGTCGAAGTGGCCCTCAGGTAAACCATGTTTCCTAATACATGTTGTAGGTCCTGTTCTTTGGTCGTTATTTTCTATAGACGTAACACCATAGAACAGTGTCAACTGTTACACATAGAACATAGAACATAGAACAGGGATCTCATGAGGGATGACGGGTGACTTGAGGAAGACGGGAGATACAAATGTTGGTGTGTAGATGGGCGGTGTTTGAAGGGTTCCGTCTCCTTCAGTTGTGTACACTCGCCCGTCCAATGGTAAATACTGATTCCGTAACAGGGTTGTTGATTGGTGGAGCCAATTACCGTGTAACATAATAGATGCAGCATCTCTTGATTGTTTCAAACGTAGGCTAGACATATATATGAATGAGATTGGGTGGTTATAAAAAGGAGCTGCTTCGTATGGGCCAATAGGCCTTCTGCTGTTACCTTCATTATTAAGTTCTTATATCATACCTTCATTTTCCTCCAGCGTGAATTTCAGGTTACCATGGTCGGTGTTGGTCCAGTTGAAAAAGTCAGGCGCCCCATGAAATTAACTCTCTCGTTCTGCTCTCTGTCTCTCTCTGTCTCTCTCTGTCTCTCTCTGTCTCAGTCTGCCTCTGTCCCCTGCTGCCACCCACCGGGGACTACATAACTATACCACATACCCAAAGACAGAAGTAAGGAGGTATATTATACCCAATAATGTGATGTGAGAAATGTTGACGAGAGCGGGGCCCGGGCTCCTGCGAGCTGGATAGAGCCCCAGGGGCCCCGAGTCCCCCAGGGGCCCCGAGTCCCCAGGGGCCCCGAGTCCACCAGGGGCCCCGAGTCCCCCAGGGGCCCCGAGTCCCCCAGGGGCCCCGAGTCCCCAGGGGCCCCGAGTCCCCCAGGGGCCCCGAGTCCCCCAGGGGCCCGAGTCCCCCAGGGGCCCCGAGTCCCCCAGGGGCCCCGAGTCCCCCAGGGGCCCCGAGTCCCCCAGGGGCCCCGAGTCCCCCAGGGACCCCGAGTCCCCCAGGGGCCCCGAGTCCCCCAGGGGCCCCGAGTCCCCAGGGGCCCCGAGTCCCCCAGGGGCCCCGAGTCCCCCAGGGGCCCCGAGTCCCCCACGGGCCCCGAGTCCCCCAAGGACCCCCGAATATCTCTTCACATCTTCTCTACATTTACACTTGAATTTTAACGTTATATGGTCATAAACACCCCCAAGTTCTTTTTATTAAACAAGCAAATTGGCCATTAGAGGAGCCATTAGCCAGGCTCGGGGACCAGGCGGTGAGGCCGGCGTCTTCCAGCAGCGTCTAACTCTTGCATTACTGGACATATATCCCAGTGTCGCCCCCCCCCACCACCCCCCTGGCCAATGTTGGCTGTGTAGTCATGTGTGTGTGTGTACTCACCTAGTTGTACTCACCTAGTTGTGCTTGCGGGGGTTGAGCTCTGGCTCTTTGGTCCCGCCTCTCAACCGTCAATCAACAGGTGTACAGGTTCCTGAGCCTATTGGGCTCTATCATATCTACACTTGAAACTGTGTATGGAGTCAGCCTCCACCACATCACTTCCTAATGTATTCCATTTGTCAACCACTCTGACACTAAAAAAAGTTCTTTCTAATATCTCTGTGGCTCATTTGATCACTCAGTTTCCACCTGTGTCCCCTAGTGCGCGTGCCCCTTATGTTAAATAGCCTGTCTTTATCTACCCTATCAATTCCCTTGAGAATATTGAATATGGTGATCATGTCTCCCCTAACTCTTCTGTCTTCCAGCGAAGTGAGGTTTAATTCCCGTAGCCTCTCCTCGTAGCTCATACCTCTCAGCTCTGGTACTAGTCTGGTGGCAAACCTTTGAACCTTTTCCAGTTTAGTCTTATCCTTGACTAGATATGGACTCCATACTGGGGCTGCATACTCCAGGATTGGTCTGACATATGTGGTATACAAAGTTCTGAATGATTCCTTACACAAGTTTCTGAATGCCATTCTTATATTGGCCAGCCTGGCATATGCTGCTGATGTTATCCTCTTGATATGGGCTGCAGGGGACAGGTCTGGCGTGATGTCAACCCCCAAGTCTTTTTCTCTCTCTGACTCATGAAGAATTTCATCTCCCAGATGATACCTTGTATCTGGCCTCGTGCTGCCTACGTCTATCTTTATTACATTACATTTGCTTGGGTTAAACTCTAACAACCATTTGTTCGATTATTCCTTCAGCTTGTCTAGGCCTTCTTGAAGCTTCAAGCAGACCTCCTCTGTCTTAATCCTTCTCATAATTTTGGCATCGTCAGCAAACATTGAGAGAAATGAATCTATACCCTCCGGGAGATCATTTACATATATCAGAAACAGGATAGGACTGAGTACAGAGCCCTGTGGGACTCCACTGGTGACTTCACGCCAGTCTGAGGTCTCACCCCTCACTGTAACTCTCTGCTTCCTATTGCTTAGGTACTCCCTTATCCACTGGAGCACCTTACCAGCTACACCTGCCTGTCTCTCCAGCTTATGTACCAGCCTCTTATGCGGTACTGTGTCAAAGACTTTCCAACAATCCAAGAAAATGCAGTCCTCCCAGCCTTCTCTTTCTTGTTAATCTTTGTCACCTGGTCGTAGAATTCTATTAAGCCAGTCAGGCAAGATTTATCCTCCCTGAATCCATGTTGGCGATTTGTCACGAAGTCCCTTCTCTCCAGATGTGTTACTAGGTTTTGTCTCACGATCTTCTCCATCACTTTGCATGGTATACAAGTCAAGGACACTGACCTGTAGTTCAGTGCCTCTTGCCTGTCGCCCTTTTTGTATATTGGGACCACGTTCGCCATCTTCCATATTTCTGGTAGGTCTCCCGTCTCCAGTGACCTACTATACACTATGGAGAGTGGCAAGCAAAGTGCCTCTGCACACTCTTTCAGTGCCTTCTTTCAGTATGGTGAGATCCCATCTGGACCAACAGCCTTTCTAACATCCAGATCCAACAGGTGTCTCTTGACCTCCTCACTCGTAATTTCGAACCCGAAATTACGAAAATTTCGTAATTTTGGAGTAGCTTTGGTTCAGTCTTGACTTTCTTTGCTATATCATTTTCATATTTTTTTCTGCTTCTCTTCTCACACTAACATACTCATTCCTGGTTCTCTGGTATCTCTCTCTGTTTCCCGGTGTTCTGTTATTCCGGAAGTTCTTCCACGCCCTTTTGTTCAGTCCCTTTGCTTCCATACATGCCCTATTATACCATGGATTCTTTTGTTTCTCAGATTTTTCCCTTTGGGACGGGATGAACCTGTTTACTGCCTCCCGACACTTTTGGGTGACATAGTCTATCATATCTTGTACAGACTTATCTCTGAGGTCTGTGTCCCAAGGTATTTCCCTTAGGAAACGTCTCATCTCATATTTCCCCTTGCGGTATGCCAGCCTTTTGTTTCCTAGTTCTTTTTTGGGGAAGATAATTCTTAGCTTTACCAGGTACTCAAAGTTCAATACACTGTGGTCACTCATTCCTAAGAGTGCTTCCATCTTAACTTCCCTTATATCCCACTCATTTAGGGTAAATATCAGATCGAGCATGGCTGGTTCATCTTCTCCTCTCATTCTTGTTGGTTCTTTGATGTGCTGGCTTAGAAAGTTTCTTGTTGCCACGTCCAGCAGCTTAGCTCTCCATGTTTCTGGTCCTCCATGCGGATCCCTGTTCTCCCAGTCTATTTTCCCATGGTTGAAGTCTCCCATGATTAGTAGTCCAGATCCATTCCTGCTAGCAACAGAAGCTGCTCTCTCTATTATGTTAATGGTGGCCATGTTGTTTATATCATATTCCTGTCTGGGTCTTCTGTCATTTGGTGGTGGATTATATATGACTACGACTATAATTTTTTGTCCTCCAGTTGTTATGGTACCTGTTATGTAGTCACTGAAACCTTCACAGTCCTGAATAACCATCTCCTCAAAGTCCAGCCTTTTCTTACCAGCAGGGCTACACCACCACCACCTCTTCCTTCTCTCTCTTTCCTCATAACATAATATTCCTGTGGGAACAATGCATTTGTTATAGTTTTCGTTAGCTTTGTTTCCGTGAGTGCTATTATGTCTGGGTTTTCCTCTAGTACCCATTCTCCAAGCTCATTCGCTTTGTTTGTAATTCCATCTATGTTAGTGTACATAGTGTGTGTGTGTGTGTGTGTACTCACCTATATGTACTCACCTATATGTGTCTGCAGGATCGAGCATTGACTCTTGGATCCCGCCTTTCGAGCATCAGTTGTTTACAGCAATGACTCCTGTCCCATTTCCCTATCATACCTGGTTTTAAAATTATGAATAGTATTTGCTTCCACAACCTGTTCCTTGAGTGCATTCCATTTTCCCACTACTCTCACGCTAAAAGAAAACTTCCTAACATCTCTGTGACTCATCTGAGTTTCCAACTTCCATCCATGTCCCCTCGTTCTGTTACTATTCCGTGTGAACATTTCGTCTATGTCCACTCTGTCAATCCCTCTGAGTATTTTATACGTTCCTATCATGTCCCCTCTCTCCCTTCTTCTTTCTAGTGTCGTAAGGCACAGTTCCCTCAGGCGCTCCTCATACCCCATCCCTCGTAGCTCAGGGACGAGTCTCGTTGCAAACCTCTGAACCTTTTCCAGTTTCATTATATGCTTCTTCAGATGGGGACTCCATGATGAGGCGGCATACTCTAAGACTGGCCTCACGTAGGCAGTGTAAAGCGCCCTAAATGCCTCCTTGCTTAGGTTTCTGAATGATGTTCTAACTTTTGCCAGTGTAGAGTACGCTGCTGTCGTTATCCTATTTATATGTGCCTCAGGAGATAGATTAGGTGTTACGTCCACACCCAGGTCTCTTTCGCGCGTCGTCACAGGTAGGCTGTTCCCCTTCATTGTGTACTGACCCTTTGGTCTCCTATCTCCTAGTCCCATTTCCATAACTTTACATTTGCTCGTGTTGAATTCCAGTAGCCATTTCTCTGACCATCTCTGCAACCTGTTCAGGTCTTCTTGGAGGATCCTGCAATCCTCATCTGTCACAACTCTTCTCATCAACTTTGCGTCATCCGCAAACATCGACATGTAGGACTCTACACCCGTAAACATATCGTTAACATATACAAGAAATAGAATTGGTCCCAGCACCGATCCTTGTGGTACTCCACTTGTTACTGTTCGCCAGTCCGACTTCTCGCCCCTTACCGTAACTCTTTGGCTCCTTCCTGTTAGGTAGTTCCTTATCCATGCTAGGACCTTTCCCCCTACCCCCGCCTGCCTCTCGAGTTTGAACAGCAGTCTCATGTGCGGTACTGTATCAAAGGCTTTTTGCAGTCCAGAAATATGCAGTCTGCCCAACCATCTCTGTCCTGTCTTATCCTCGTTATTTTATCATAGAATTCCAGAAGGTTTGTTAGGCACGATTTCCCTGTCCAGAACCCATGTTGATGTTTGTTCACAAACCTAACGTTCTCCAGGTGCGCAACCAGTCGTAGCCTAATTATTCTTTCCAGTATTTTACAGGGGATGCTTGTCAGTGATACAGGTCTATAGTTAAGTGCCTCCTCCCTATCGCCTTTCTTGAAGATCGGCACGACATTTGCCTTCTTCCAGCAACTGGGCAATTCTCCCGACATAAGTGACTCATTAAAGATCATCGCCAGAGGCACGCTGAGGGCCTGCGCCGCTTCTTTTAGTATCCACGGTGATACTTTGTCTGGTCCTACTGCTTTAGATGCATCTAGAGTTGTCAACTGTTTCATTACCTCTTCTGCTGTCACCTCTATATCTGATAGTCTTTCATCTAGGGTAACCCCTTCCAACAATGGGAGCTGCTCGGGCTCGGTAGTGAACACTCCATGGAAACTGGCATTCAGTGCCTCACAGATTTCCTTGTCATTTTCAGTATATGCCCCCTCTGCCTTCCTTAGCCTTGTCACTTGGTCGTTCACCGACATTTTCCTTCTTATATGACTGTGTAGTAGCTTAGGTTGTTTTTTTGCTTTGATTGCAATATCGTTCTCATAGTCCCTTTCCGATGTTCGTCTTATGTTAATGTAATCGTTCCTAGCTCTGTTGCATCTGATCCTGTTGTCCTCTGTCCTTTGTCTTCTGAACTTCCTCCACTCCGCCTGCTGGCCTTTTTTGCTTCCTGACACTGTCTATTAAACCAGGGTTATTATTCCTTCTTATTTTTTCCCTTTACTGTTGGTATAAATCTCTCTTCGGCTCTTGGCATTTCTGTATGACTAGGTCATCATATCTTGGACTGTTTTTCCTCTAATTTCTTCCTCCCACTGCACTTCTCCCAGATAGTCCCTTATCCTCCTATAGTCCCCTTTCTGTAGTCAACTCTCCTTTCCCAGATCTCTTGTCCCATCGTCATAAGTTTGAATTCCATCATGTGTCAAAGACTAGGACCAATGGTCACTGCCCCTAGAGGTATTTCATGCTCCAAATTCTCGATATCTTCTACGTTCTGGGTGAAAATCAGTCTAATAGGCTCGGTGCATTCCTCCTCTTTCCCTTGTGTCTTCCTCACATGCTGTGTTAGGAAATTCCTGTCTATAACATCTACTAATTTTGCTCCCCACGTTTCGTCCCCTCNAAATTTCAGAGACCATTTAAGACCTAAAGTTGAAGACCGAATTTCTTCAAAGTTCCAGTTAAAGACCGAAATTGTTGATTAACGATTAATTTTAGTTAAGAAAGAACAAGAAAAGCTGATGAATGCGACTAATTTTATTGATTGATGAATAATTTTAGTCAAAAAATGATGAATGTGACTTTTTGTCGATTGCCGATTATTTGCCGATTGTCGATTGCCGATGTCGAAGTCGATTGCCGAATATTTTACTTAAGGAATGACAGAAAAAGATTGTCTTGATATATTTGTTATTATATAAAGTGAAGATTTGTTTAAGAACAGTGTTGTGAAGAACATTCTGAGAAAATGGAGAATATGACAAAGAACACAGAAAACACGTAAGAGTAGGTGATGAACCTAGTGAACATAAGAGGAACATGTACTGAACATGCTGGGAACATTTACGCAGAACATGGAAAAACAGGTGAAAAATATGATTTGAACTTGAAGAGAACATGAATAATGAGTATAAAAGTTGTACAGAGAACATGCTAAGAACATTGAAAACATTACAATGAACACAGAGAACACAGAAGAGAATGTGAAGAACATGAAGAAAAGTGAAAATATGAACTGAACTTGCAGAGAACATGAAGAATATGATAAAGAACACAGAGAACATGAAACAGAATGCAAAGAACACAGTGAACATAGAGACAACACACAAACACAGTCAGATTACTGAAGATTTGGATAAGTTGGAGAATAGGCGATATAAAGGGGTAGTAGGGAGTAGGGGAGAGGGAGGGGGGGGGGGAAGGTAAGGGGTGAGGGAGGGAGATAAGAGAGGGTCTGGGGGGGCCATACCTTGAGGTGCTTCCGGGGCTTATCGTCCCGCGGCCCGGTCATCGACCAGCCATGGAGCAAGGTGTGATATGACCGTGTAATTATTATTACCACGTGAATGTTTATTTACACAGCTGAGTAAACAAAGAAGGACAGGATATGTTTACTTTGATAAGGTGATAGACTGGAGAGCGTCTTGATCTGAAATAATTAAGATTGATGAACATTGAACTAAGGCGGAGGACAAGAGTTGGAGCTCGGTAATTTGCTTTTTGGATTTATTTTACAGGGGGTCTGAAATGTAGTGGGTTTTTAAATCTCAGGGGATTTGGACTGGTAAAATTAACTTACAGGAGCGAACTAAGGAGGAGGAGGACAAGAGCTGAAGCTCGGTAACTGTGTTAGTCTTATTTACTACATCTGAAATAACTATGTTTTAAGTCTCCGGGGATTGGTTAGATGCTAAAGAGAAGATACGAGAGGGAACTAAGGTGAGGGACAGTAGCAGGAACTCGGTACAATGATTTTCTTTTCTTACTACGTCTGAAATATGACTGTTTTAAATTGAGCTAAAATTGGGCTATTAGTAGCGAAAATGCACTTATAAATGCGGTTTCTGACAAATTTTGGTCTTAAACTGAACTCTGATTAATTTTGGTCTTAAAATGGACTGATTAAATCCGGTCTCAAACTGGTCTCTGTTCAATTTCGGTCTTATAAGGTCTTTGATCAATTCTGATCTTTTATTGGACTCTGAAGAAATTCGGTCTTCAACTAGTCTCTGACTAATTTTCGGTCTTAAAATGGTCTCTGACGAATTTTGGTCTCAAACTGGTCTCTGATAATATTTTGATCTAAAATGGTCTCTGAAATTATTTCGGTCTTAAATGGTCTCTGAAATTATTTCGGTCTTTAACTAATTTCTGACAAGTTTTGGTCTTAA
>WNGS01162949.1:34803-46105 GCA_020271785.1 Procambarus virginalis | reverse complement strand
CTCTATGACATAGTAATAAGTTTCAGAAATCCAGTCTGTTGTTTCAGGAAGTGTTGAGTGGAGGAGGAGAGAGAGACGTGGGGGGAGTGGGGTGACTGGGCCTCATGCCCCCCCGACACAGCCGTCTGTGGCATCCAGACTAAGGTGGAACCTTACCTGGGGGTCTCTGACGACGACACGGCCCTCAACGACGTCCGCTTCTTCTGCTGCCCCACCGTCTGGTAGCTGTCGTCTGGTGCCCGGTTGATGCGACGTCCTTCTGCTGCTCTGTCGTCTTGATTTTAATATGTCTTTGTCTTATTGCTGAGGCTTCGCGATGTCATGGTGGCCATTTCCTGCTGCTGCTGTTGCCGAGGCTTCAGGGATCTAGTAGCTGCCATCTTCTGCTGAGGTTTCAGCGATCAAGTAGTTGTCTTTTTTTTGCTATTTCCGAGGCGTCAGGGATCTGGAAGGTGCTGTCATTTGCTGAGGCATCAGGGATCTAGTAGCGGCCGCCTTTTGCTGTTGCTGAGGCTTCAGAGATCTAGTAGCTGCCTTCTCCTGCTGGTGCAGCTGAATCAGCCGTCAGCTGCTGTCTACAGCCGTTGCTGTTGTTGATCTCAGCATTCAAGTCAACGGGCCTTGTTTTTTCACGGTGCCCTTTTCGGTTCGCTTGTATTCCCGGGCGGCTCATGAAGACCGCCTCGCTTGAAAATAAAATATAATTGATCAATGAGATCTAGTATTTTTCCTAACCTCATCAGGTCTATCATTACAGTGAAGGGTGTCATGTTCACAGAAAATGGTACCATCCGTTTTCTATGTGCGGCGGCTGGACGCCAGTGGAGAAGGTAAACAAAAGCATACAGGACGACACCAGCTTGGGAACTCTAAGTCATGTAATCAGTTTAAGTATTAAAGTCAGTAACCAGAAATGACTTTACATCAACCTTACTACCAAGACTAGCTCAGCTATACACAGATGCCACAAAGGGTAGTATCGAAAACTAGATTGACATGGGGACGTAAATGTATTAGTTAGTGGGGTAACTATCGAATTTATGAATTAACTGTTGGGGACCTGTCGTTGGGGGGCTCATCTTAGGATGCTCATCTTAGGGTGCTCAGCTTAGGAGGCTCAGCCTAGGGTGCTCATCTTTGAGTTCTCATCTCAGGGTGCTTATCTTTGAGTTCTCATCTCAGGGTGCTCATCTTTGAGTTCTCATCTCAGGGTGCTTATCTTTGAGTTCTCATCTCAGGGTGCTCATCTTTGAGTCTCATCTCAGGGTGCTTGGTTATGGTACTCATCTCAGGGTGCTCATGTTATGGTACTCATCTCAGGGTGCTCATGTTTTGGTACTCATCTCAGGGTGCTCATGTTATGGTACTCACTCAGGGTGCTCATGTTATGGTACTCATCTCAGGGTGATATCTCAGGGGGCTACTCTCAGGGTGCCCAGTGAAACAGGACGAAAGGTGTAATGTCTCCCTCTGACGTGACATTCCTTGTTGTTCAAGTGAGCGCCTGTGAAGGATTACCATGAATAGCCAAAATTTGATGAGTACCCCCAAGGCACTAATTCAACATACGTCCTTTAAACTAGACTTGAGTAATATCATTAGTTTAAATCTAGAAATAAATTTAGTCCCTTTCTAAGATGGAAAATCATACATTCATGCGTGTGTGCACCCCATACACATGTATGTATGTATGTATGTATGTATGTATGTATGTATGTATGTATGTATGTATGTTGTATGTATGTATATTGTATGTATGTACGTATGTATGTACATTCTTTTCGAACGAAAAGACCATAGGTTCGTCGAGGCAATGGGATAGAGAATTATGATCCAACCAGAGATGAAATAACATTAACATAGATAAATTCATGCTAAGTAATGTATAATGTATATGCATAAATAATGGTACAGTAATGTCTTCTCCCAGACATAATAACATAGGATAAAAAACCACACTTGTGTATTTGTGAAATTATATAGGAATTTACACCAAGTCTTTCACACTCTCCTGAGTGCTTTCTCAAGGTCTGAGTGTGTGGTTAGCACGAGACTTACATCTCAACGTCTAATGAGGCTGCTATCCATGAAGAATAAGAAGACTGTACCCAGGATAGCAGCCTCATTAGACGTTGAGATGTAAGTCTCGTCCTAACCGCACACTCAGACCTTGACAAAGCACTCAGGAGAGTGCGAAAGACTAGATATAAATTCCTTACATAAATTTCACAAATACACAAGTATGGGTTTTTATCCCGTGTGTGTGTGTACATCTTAATAGTAGTCCGCGAGGTGTATTAATACACACGAGTTACAATAATTATCAGTCTCGTCAAATTAAAGAGTGGGACAGACAGCTATTATATCTTTATATTTTTGTGACGATCTTAAATGAATTACATAAATATCAATTAGTAAAAGTGGATTACTATTAGCAGGTCAAACTACTTAAGCCAAAGAAATTGATTCCTGGATATTGGAACACGCCAGGTCTCATACTTAACAAATTTTCGTTCTTAAATGCCTACCTTAATCCCGACGTAGCCGCCACGAAGATCGTAAGAGTAAAAACATTCCTAAGTACTTGCGTAACTGCTTCGTGAATCTGGCCCAAGATACAACAAATAATTCTTAGTTAAACCCTGAAGATTTTGCTAACACTATAACCCCGGTCAGTCAATATAGTTACCTAAACCAATAAGCGTATCCTTTCACAGCCAGCCAGTTATCCTGGAGTAGTGAGGAAAGATTACACATACACAGGGCTTCATTCAGAGTCAAGATGGCTTTGTTTTGTCTCCCACTCTTCAAAAATATTAAGTTAGGTAGAGATATATAGTTAAATGGGCAGTTTAACTATATCTTTATTGGTATAAAAGAGCGGAGCGGTTATCTGTGAGGCAAGACACTCAAAAGTATGTTAGTGCAAATTGTTTATTGTTGTCTTCTTATCCGTTAACATACTGCGAGTTAGCTCAAGCCTGCAGTAACCTTATTTAAAACTGCTACAATTATCTATAATTGGCATGTTTTCTACCCGAATTATAAAGGTAGACAATATGTCTCTCTGAGGGAGATTTTTGTGAGTGAAAGACGGTCAGGTGGGCGGAGCCAGGTACAAGCACTCGTATACGAGCCAGGTACAGACACTCGTATACGAGCCAAGTGCAAACACTTGTTACGAGCCAGGTGCAAACACTTGCATACGAGCCAGGTACAGACACTTGTATACGAGCCAGGTACAGACACTTGTATACGAGCCAGGTACAGACACTTGTATACGAGCCAGGTACAGACACTCATATACGAGCCAGGTACAAACACTCGTATACGAGCCAGGTACAGACACTCGTATACGAGCCAGGTACAGACACTTGTATACGAGCCAGGTACAGACACTCGTATACGAGCCAGGTACAGACACTTGTATACGAGCCAGGTACAGACACTCGTATACGAGCCAGGTACAGACACTCTTATACGAGCCAGGTACAGACACTCGTATACGAGCCAGGTACAGACACTTGTATACGAGCCAGGTACAGACACTTGTATACGAGCCAGGTACAGACACTCGTATACGAGCCAGGTACAAACACTCGTATACGAGCCAGGTACAGACACTCGTACGAGCCAGGTACAGACACTTGTATACGAGCCAGGTACAGACACTCGTATACGAGCCAGGTACAGACACTTGTATACGAGCCAGGTACAGACACTCGTATACGAGCCAGGTACAGACACTCGTATACGAGCCAGGTACAGACACTTGTATACGAGCCAGGTACAGACACTCGTATACGAGCCAGGTACAGACACTTGTATATGAGCCAGGTACAGACACTCGTATACGAGCCAGGTACAGACACTTGTATACGAGCCAGGTACAGACACTCGTATACGAGTCAGGTACAGACACTTGTATACGAGCCAGGTACAGACACTCTTATACGAGCCAGGTACAGACACTTGTATACGAGCCAGGTACAGACACTTGTATACGAGCCAGGTACAGACACTTGTATACGAGCCAGGTACAGACACTCTTATACGAGCCAGGTACAGACACTCGTATACGAGCCAGGTACACTGTATACGAGCCAGGTACAGACACTCGTATACGAGCCAGGTACAGACACTCATATACGAGCCAGGTACAGACACTCGTATACGAGCCAGGTACAGACACTTGTATACGAGCCAGGTACAGACACTCGTATACGAGCCAGGTACAGACACTCGTATACGAGCCAGGTACAGACACTCGTATACGAGCCAGGTACAGACACTCGTATACGAGCCAGGTACAGACACTCATATACGAGCCAGGTACAGACACTCGTATACGAGCCAGGTACAGACACTCGTATACGAGCCAGGTACAGACACTCATATACGAGCCAGGTACAGACACTCGTATACGAGCCAGGTACAGACACTCGTATACGAGCCAGGTACAGACACTCGTATACGAGCCAGGTACAGACACTCGTATACGAGCCAGGTACAGACACTCGTATACGAGCCAGGTACAGACACTCGTATACGAGCCAGGTACAGACACTCGTATACGAGCCAGGTACAGACACTCATATACGAGCCAGGTACAGACACTCGTATACGAGCCAGGTACAGACACTCGTATACGAGCCAGGTACAGACACTCGTATACGAGCCAGGTACAGACACTCGTATACGAGCCAGGTACAGACACTCGTATACGAGCCAGGTACAGACACTCGTATACGAGCCAGGTACAGACACTCGTATACGAGCCAGGTACAGACACTCATATACGAGCCAGGTACAGACACTCGTATACGAGCCAGGTACAGACACTCGTATACGAGCCAGGTACAGACACTCGTATACGACAAGGTACAGACACTCGTATACGAGCCAGGTACAACACTCATATACGAACAAGGTACAGACACTCGTATACGAGCCAGGTACAAACACTCGTAAACCTCCTTCAATTCAAGCTAAGTTAGCTATTTAAAGCAAAATCCCTACGGCGCTATTTATATACATAAAAATATATTGGGAAATTTAATTTGTCCAAAAGAACCAGTAGAGTATATGAATATATTGGGTGACCGATTGGTCCCTAGTTTGATTCCCACCCAGGTTGAGCCTTTTTGGCACGTTACTTACACCTATTGCTCCTGTTCACCTAATAGTAAATAGGAGTTACGTAATTGCAGTAGTTTACAAACTAGTAAAGGCCAGTCGTTGGCAAGAGGAAGCTCGATAAGCCTATCAGGCTTAAAAGGAAGCCGAAGGCTAAAATGAACAAGTTTGTGTGGTGTACTCACCTAGTTGTACCCACCTAGTTATGCTTACGGGGATTGAGCTCTGACTCTTTGGTCCCGCCTCTCAACTGTCAACCAACAGGTGTACAGATTCCTGAGCCTATTGGGCTCTATCATATCTACATTTGAAACTGTGTATGAAGTCAACCTCCACCACATCATTACTTAATGCATTCCATTTACTAACTACTCTGACACTAGAAAAATTCTTTCTAATGTCTCAGTGGCTCATTTGGGTACTAATTGTTGTCCTCTAACTCCCCTTGCCACTTCGGGGGGGGGGGCGGGGGTATAGGGTGTTTATGTAGCTTCAGGGCACCAACCCCCCAGCCACAGAGCATGGCCAGAACGTTTCCTTCTGTGTCCCCTTGTTCGTGTTCCACCCGTGCTGAAGAGTTTGTCTTTGTCCACCCTGTCAATCCCCCTGAGAGTTTTGTAAATGGTTATCATGTCTCCCCTTACTCTTCTGTTTTCCAGGGATGTTAGGTTAAGCTCCCTTACCCTTTCTTCGTAGCTCATACCTCACAATTCCGGGACTAGTCTGGTGGCATACCTCTGAATCTTCTCTAACATTGTCTTTTGTTTAACTAGGTATGGACTCCAGGCTGGAGCTGCATATTCCAGGATTAGTCTGACATAGATGGTATAGAAAATCCTGAACGATTCCTAACACAAGTTTCTAAAGGTCTTCTAAAGAAAAATATCAGTCTCCGTGGTGTAGTGGTAAGACACTCGCCTGGCGTTCCGCGAGCGCTATGTCATGGGTTCGTATCCTGGCCGGGGAGGATTTACTGGGCGCAATTCCTTAACTGTAGCCTCTGTTTAACGCAACAGTAAAATGTGTACTTGGATGAAAAAACGATTCTTCGCGGCTGGGATCGTATTCCAGGACCTGCCCGAAACGCTACGCGTACTAGTGGCTGTACAAGAATGTTACAACTCTTGTATATATCTCAAAAAAAAAAAAAAAAGGCAGTTCTTATGTTGGCTAGTCTAGCATATGCCGCTGATGATATCATTTTGATGTGGGCTCTGGGGGACAGGTTCGGTGTGATATCAACCCCCAGATCTATCTCTCTGTTTGACTCTTACAGGATATCACCTCCCAGATGGTACCCTGTGTTCGGCCTCTGCTCCCTTCGCCTAATTTCATTTATTTACACTTTCCTGAGTTGAACTTTAGTAGCATTTTCTAGACCATTCCACCAGTTTGTCCAGGTCGTCCTGTAGTCTCTGTCTATCTTCATCTGTCTTGATTCTTCTCATAATTTTTTATCATCAGCAAACATTGAGAAGAATGAGTCTATACCCTATATCTATGCGTGACGTCAGTTGTGGTGTGTGACGCCAGTTGTGGTGTGTGACGCCAGTTGTGGTGTGTGATGTCTTCTTCTTCTTGAGAATAGGTGCAGTTTGCATGAAGGGTTAACCCTCCCGATGACTGCACCAGGACAGACGTAAGGAGATGCGTTGACGGTTAGGATGAGAAGAAAGTCAAAAGCGGTAGATGTGATGGGCGTAGAGAGAGGAGAGGCGGCGAAAACTGAGTCGAACGTTAGAGGGAGACCCCCGCACCGGGGGGCGGGGCGTCGCGGTCACGGTGGCAGCCACGCACGGCTTAGCAGTGTGTGCAAGACGGGAACTAATACTTCTCCGGAAACTTGTATATCGGAAAGCGCAAGCAGTACGCTTCCCAAATCACCCGCTCGTCAACGGGCAGCCGGCCACTAGGCAGCGCCCTCGGCTGAGACATCCTATCCGGCACCCGATACACAAACTCCTTCACCCGCGACACCCAGATAGTGGACGAGCACCACGGGATCGGAAGCACCCGGGCATCTCGATAAGGGCCCAACTCCGGACCCTCACAGGGCACGACTCCAGCAGACGGAACCAGGCAATCCCCAGACCGGAGCAAGGAAGGAGGGGATACAGCAGGGGATGCAGGCGCGGCACCGACCCCACCACCGGGCACAGGACCCGAGGCCCCCCGGCGCACATCTTTCCGCAACATCACGACGAGGTCCCGATCATCAGGGACAACCCCCCACTGCGGAGATCCAACAGCAGGAGACGCAGGAGGAGAGGCACAGGTAGCAACTTCGGAGTCTCGCACAGCACCAACATCCTCGGAGGGGGGCGCCAGATCATCATACTCCCCCACCTCCTCCCAAGGCACACCACGAGGGGGAGACACACTCCGAGCCCGCCGTGAACGCTTCGAGACAGGTCGCACCACACCACGCCCAGCAGGCCCCGCCGCAGGCACGGCCACCATCTTCACATCCACACAGGTCACACCAGCACTGTCCGAAGAGTCCACAGAGGCCACATCACCCACACTGTCCACATCATCCAGGGAAACAGCCTCAGAACACTGACGCGCACGCTTCGGCAAAGGGATGGAAAGAGCAGAACTACAGTTGTCAGCACACACAGGCACGGCAGGCACAGCAGAACCCGTATTCCCGGGAGCCGGTATCACATCCACAGGCGGGACATGGACCTCCACCGGGACATCCTGCACAACACGCAGCTCAGGCGACGGCCCAACACCCACACACACCGGCTCAACATCCCCAGGGGCCACAGCAGGCACCAGACGGGTCGTGCAGGCCGTAGAATTCACCTCAACAGGCGGAGCAGCAGACAGGCAACCAGGCGCCGCAGGCACAGTACCCACTCCATCCTCAGAACCGTCCGAAAGTAACAAGGGTGGGAAATCCTCCGCACGAAAAACATGCACCCGACCAGCTGCTCCCACGTCGCACGCTGCAGCCAGATGACCCTCGTGACCACACCGATAACAGGTGCGCGGTTGACCCCGATACTGGCAGTGGAGCGTGTATCCCAACACGGATATCGACGACGGTACACTACACTTCAGCGACATCGTCAGGGTGCGGGAGCCGTCAAGCATACCAACACAGTGCCCGGCAACGACCCTGTTCCAACGAACACTTAACACTGTCCCAAACCGTTCGAAACAGGAGGTCAAAAAGTCGTCCTGAAATTCGAAGGGGGCGCCATGCACCGCCACAGACGTCAAGGTGACACTAAGATTCACTACCTTAACGGAGCCAGCAGTATCAGGGAGAGGGTAAACACGCCCCTCACACCGCTCGAGAAACGCCTGAAAGGCAGCCTGGAGGCGGAACTTTACCACAGCACGGTTGCCCTGAAGCAGCTGGATGCCCACCAGGTCCGACAGCTGCACATGAAGCACGTCCACCAGGGCGACACCAACCAATGGATGGTCTACTGGTACCGTAAACGCCAGACCAGCCGACAATGTCCTCTTCACTGGGGGGCGAGAAGTCCCCATGGCTAAGCAAACGTCACCCTGTCAGTGGCAGACCACCACCAGCAGGGCAAACCAGCAATCACCCAACGTAAACACTAGCCAGTGCGGAGAGACCTCAGGAGCGTCCGACCTGGCCGGTGGTCACCACGCAACTCCCTGTGTGATGTCAGTTGTGGTGTGTGATGTCAGTTGTGTTGTCGGACTCATTACTCATAAGTCCTACTCTTAATGCCTGACTGGTGGTACGTCCCTTGCAACCTTATACAGCAACCTCACAACTCACCTCCTCACATCTCATGCTGGAGATTGGTTTTACATTAGACTGCTAAAGCGAAATCTCTTTGGGTTAATATAGTTGCTCAAATACCTGTCAAATTCCAAGTATTTGAGGTGGGGTTTGATGTAATCGCTCAAAGCAACATCGGGAACTAATAAATACCCAGAAACTCCTGATTCTCAATGACTTTTGTCAGCTATTTTTATTTATTTTTTGCAAAATAAAATCATTAAAATCGCTATGAATAATACTTGAAGACAAAGTGTGAGAAAAATAATATCTGGCGACTAACATTTCTCTTTTGTTAATTTGTTATCAGTCTCATTCAGAACTGTTTGTTGTGTTCAATTTAGGATCTATCATGTACAATGCACCACATGGCTTGTGTGCAATCCATATGCAGGACCTATCATGTATAATGCAGTACCTGTCCTGTGTACAATTCAGCACCCATATTGTGTACAACTCTGAAACAGTTGAAATAACAACTGAAAACTTCAGTTTTCAGTTGTACCTAAAACAAAAGTTGTTTCAGAACAACTCTGAAACACAGCAGAAGTTGTGTACAACTTCTGGGAACCTAGGAACCTGATAAAGGTTTCCGGGTTTACATAACCTGGGATCAGTTTTCTTATAGGCTTATCACAAATGGCATGATGCTTGTAAGAGCTGGTTAGAAGTCGTGACAATTTATTTCTGATTTTATTAAAATAATAGATGTCAGCACGTAACTTTTTTTATTATTGAAATCGTTCTTTTTAATAACCAGCTCTTACAAGAATATCACTTGAATAACCTTTAATAACATAAGTCTCGATGTACTGCTGGCTTCATTCTAAAGTAAAACCTTTTCCCCTTAAATTTATATATCTCTCCATCATTATCTATCTTCTCAAATTATATCTATCCTTCCAAAAAAATTCTATCCCATCAAAAAAAATGAACGAGGAGCCCTTACTAATATTTTTGTTTATATTTGTTTATATATGGTGTTCCTCAGGGCAGTATACTTGGCCCTCTCCTCTTTCTCATCTACATTAATGACCTTCCAAATGCCTCCCAACACCTTAGACCAATTCTATTTGCTGATGACACAACCTTCATTTACTCCAGTCCTGACCCCCTTGCTCTAAATGCCACAGTAAATACCGAGCTTAATAAAGTCCATCTTTGGCTAACTGCCAACAAACTCACCCTTAACATTGACAAAACTTTCTATATTCTGTTTGGCAATAAATCCTCTAACCAAATAAATCTCGAGATTAACAATACCCAAATTTGTAACAAATTAGATGGCAAATTCCTTGGCGTTCTCATTGATCACAAGCTTAATTTCCAGGGACACATTCTAAATATATCAAAAAAAGTTTCAAAAACTGTTGGCATTCTTTCTAAGATCAGATATTATGTACCCCGCCCTGCCCTGGTGACTCTCTATTACTCCCTCATCTATCCATATCTCAACTATGGTATTTGTGCTTGGGGTTCTACTACCCAAAATCATTTACGTCCTCTAATTACTCAACACAAAGCTGCTATTAGGACAATATCCAACTCTGGCCCCAGACATCACTCGGTACCCCTACTCAAATCTCTCAATATGTTAGATATTAAGTCACTGCACATTCTCTCATGTGTATTATACATATATAAAACGTTGAACTGTAATGCCAATCCTGACCTCAAAAGCTTCATTGAAAGCTGTAACAGAACCCATGAGCACCACACCAGAAATAAATACAGTTTTGATATTCCAAGAGTACGACTTAACCAAACTAGAAATGCTCTACAAATAAAGGGACCCAGAATGTGGAATGACCTTCCCAACCATGTTAAAGACTGTACCTCTCTCAACCAGTTTAAGATTAAAACTAAACACTACCTGATAAACTCCCTGTAACCTACCTTACCCCTCTATTGTCAACCCATGTCTTATTTTTTTTTTATTCAACGCTGTTTGTCTACATATTGTATTTGTGCTGCTTCTCAGTCATGTTCCCCCCTTTTTGTTGTACCTTTAATTGTATCTATTCTCAAAACATTTTATTCTTTTGTCCAATTAGTATTAAGTTTTAGATATTAATGTTTTCTTGCCCGAAACGCATTGCGTAATAGTGGCTTTAGGCATTGTATGTACTAGCTCTATCTAGAAATTGATCCACTTATGTAAAATCTCTCTATGTATGTACCTTTCCTGAATAAACATATATTATTATATTATTATTATTATTATTTATTCGCACGAAGTTCCGAAGTGCGGAACCACCTCAGATATAAGTTCTTATTATTGAACTTCTCTCACGTACTGTGACTAGGCCTTGGATGGGTTAGCTTCGCGACTTTTGCTAAGTTAACAGTATGTTATATTTGCAGCTCACTGGTCGTCCAGATATTTATACATAA
>WNGS01162949.1:11845-33803 GCA_020271785.1 Procambarus virginalis | reverse complement strand
CCCAAATGAGCCACTGAGACTTTAGAAAGAATTTTTTAGTGTCAGAGTAGTTAGTAAATGGAATGCATTAAGTAATGATGTGGTGGAGGTTGACTTCATACACAGTTTCAAATGTAGATATGATAGAGCCCAATAGGCGCAGGAATCTGTAAACCTGTTGGTTGACAGTTGAGAGGCGGGACCAAAGAGTCAGAGCTCAATCCCGTAAGCATAACTAGGTGGGTACAACTAGGTGAGTACACACACGCAAACTTGTTCATTTTAGCCTTCGGCTTCCTTTTAAGCCTGATAGGCTTATCGAGCTTCCTCTTGCCAACGACTGGCCTTTACTAGTTTGTAAACTAGTGCAATTACGTAACTCCTATTACTATTAGGTGAACAGGTGCAATAGGTGTAAGGTAACGTGCCAAAAAGGCTCAACCTGGGTGGGAATCAAACTAGGGACCAATCGGTCACCCAATATATTCATATACTCTACTGGTTCTTTGGACAAATTAAATTTCCCAATATATTTTTTATGTATAAATAGCGCCGTAGGGATTTTGCTTTAAATAGCTAACTTAGCTTGAATTGAAGGAGGTTTACGAGTGTTTGTACCTGGCTCGTATACGAGTGTCTGTACCTTGTTCGTATACGAGTGTTTGTACCTGGCTCGTATACGAGTGTCTGTACCTGGCTCGTATACGAGTGTCTGTACCTGGCTCGTATACGAGTGTCTGTACCTGGCTCGTATACGAGTGTCTGTACCTGGCTCGTATATGAGTGTCTGCACCTGGCTCGTATACGAGTGTCTGTACCTGGCTCGTATACGAGTGTCTGTACCTGGCTCGTATACGAGTGTCTGTACCTGGCTCGTATATGAGTGTCTGTACCTGGCTCGTATACGAGTGTCTGTACCTGGCTCGTATACGAGTGTCTGTACCTGGCTCGTATATGAGTGTCTGTACCTGGCTCGTATACGAGTGTCTGTACCTGGCTCGTATACGAGTGTCTGTACCTGGCCCGTATACGAGTGTCTGTACCTGGCTCGTATACGAGTGTCTGTACCTGGCTCGTATACAAGTGTCTGTACCTGGCTCGTATACGAGTGTCTGTACCTGGCTCGTATATGAGTGTCTGTACCTGGCTCGTATACGAGTGTCTGTACCTGGCTCGTATACAAGTGTCTGTACCTGGCTCGTATACGAGTGTCTGTACCTGGCTCGTATAAGAGTGTCTGTACCTGGCTCGTATACAAGTGTCTGTACCTGGCTCGTATACAAGTGTCTGTACCTGGCTCGTATACAAGTGTCTGTACCTGGCTCGTATAAGAGTGTCTGTACCTGGCTCGTATACAAGTGTCTGTACCTGACTCGTATACGAGTGTCTGTACCTGGCTCGTATACAAGTGTCTGTACCTGGCTCGTATACGAGTGTCTGTACCTGGCTCATATACAAGTGTCTGTACCTGGCTCGTATACGAGTGTCTGTACCTGGCTCGTATACAAGTGTCTGTACCTGGCTCGTATACGAGTGTCTGTACCTGGCTCGTATACGAGTGTCTGTACCTGGCTCGTATACAAGTGTCTGTACCTGGCTCGTATACAAGTGTCTGTACCTGGCTCGTATACGAGTGTCTGTACCTGGCTCGTATACGAGTGTCTGTACCTGGCTCGTATACGAGTGTCTGTACCTGGCTCGTATACAAGTGTCTGTACCTGGCTCGTATACAAGTGTCTGTACCTGGCTCGTATACGAGTGTCTGTACCTGGCTCGTATAAGAGTGTCTGTACCTGGCTCGTATACGAGTGTCTGTACCTGGCTCGTATACAAGTGTCTGTACCTGGCTCGTATACGAGTGTCTGTACCTGGCTCGTATACAAGTGTCTGTACCTGGCTCGTATACGAGTGTCTGTACCTGGCTCGTATACGAGTGTTGTACCTGGCTCGTATATGAGTGTCTGTACCTGGCTCGTATACAAGTGTCTGTACCTGGCTCGTATACAAGTGTCTGTACCTGGCTCGTATACAAGTGTCTGTACCTGGCTCGTATGCAAGTGTTTGCACCTGGCTCGTAACAAGTGTTTGCACTGGCTCGTATACGAGTGTCTGTACCTGGCTCGTATACGAGTGCTTGTACCTGGCTCCGCCCACCTGACCGTCTTTCACTCACAAAAATCTCCCTCAGAGAGACATATTGTCTACCTTTATAATTCGGGTAGAAAACATGCCAATTATAGATAATTGTAGCAGTTTTAAATAAGGTTACTGCAGGCTTGAGCTAACTCGCAGTATGTTAACGGATAAGAAGACAACAATAAACAATTTGCACTAACATACTTTTGAGTGTCTTGCCTCACAGATAACCGCTCCGCTCTTTTATACCAATAAAGATATAGTTAAACTGCCCATTTAACTATATATCTCTACCTAACTTAATATTTTTGAAGAGTGGGAGACAAAACAAAGCCATCTTGACTCTGAATGAAGCCCTGTGTATGTGTAATCTTTCCTCACTACTCCAGGATAACTGGCTGGCTGTGAAAGGATACGCTTATTGGTTTAGGTAACTATATTGACTGACCGGGGTTATAGTGTTAGCAAAATCTTCAGGGTTTAACTAAGAATTATTTGTTGTATCTTGGGCCAGATTCACGAAGCAGTTACGCAAGTACTTAGGAATGTTTTTACTCTTACGATCTTCGTGGCGGCTACGTCGGGATTAAGGTAGGCATTTAAGAACGAAAATTTTGTTAAGTATGAGACCTGGCGTGTTCCAATATCCAGGAATCAATTTCTTTGGCTTAAGTAGTTTGACCTGCTAATAGTAATCCACTTTTACTAATTGATATTTATGTAATTCATTTAAGATCGTCACAAAAATATAAAGATATAATAGCTGTCTGTCCACTCTTTAATTTGACGAGACTGATAATTATTGTAACTCGTGTGTATTAATACACCTCGCGGACTACTATTAAGATGTACACACACACACGGGATAAAAACCCATACTTGTGTATTTGTGAAATTTATGTAAGGAATTTATATCTAGTCTTTCGCACTCTCCTGAGTGCTTTGTCAAGGTCTGAGTGTGCGGTTAGGACGAGACTTACATCTCAACGTCTAATGAGGCTGCTATCCTGGGTACAGTCTTCTTATTCTTCATGGATAGCAGCCTCATTAGACGTTGAGATGTAAGTCTCGTGCTAACCACACACTCAGACCTTGAGAAAGCACTCAGGAGAGTGTGAAAGACTTGGTGTAAATTCCTTATATAATTTCACAAATACACAAGTGTGGTTTTTTATCCTATGTTATTATGTCTGGGAGAAGACATTACTGTACCATTATTTATGCATATACATTATACATTACTTAGCATGAATTTATCTATGTTAATGTTATTTTATCTCTGGTTGGATCATAATTCTCTATCCCATTGCCTCGACGAACCTATGGTCTTTTCGTTCGAAAAGAATGTACATACATACGTACATACATACATACATACATACATACATACATACATACATACATACATACATACATACATACATACATACATACATACATACATACATACATACATACATACATACACATGTGTATGGGGTGCACACACGCATGAATGTATGATTTTCCATCTTAGAAAGGGACTAAATTTATTTCTAGATTTAAACTGATATTTACTCAAGTCTAGTTTAAAGGACGTATGTTGAATTAGTGCCTTGGGGGTACTCATCAAATTTTGGCTATTCATGGTAATCCTTCACAGGCGCTCACTATTCAACTAAGTGAATACTTGAACAACAAGGAATGTCACGTCAGAGGGAGACATTACTACCTCTCGTACCTGTTTCACTGGGCACCCTGAGAGTAGCCCCCTGAGATGAGCACCCTGAGATGAGTACCATAACATGAGCACCCTGAGATGAGTACCATAACCTAAGCACCCTGAGATGAGAACTCAAAGAAGAGCACCCTGAGATGAGAACTCAAAGATAAGCACCCTGAGATGAGAACTCAAAGATGAGCACCCTAGGCTGAGCCTCCTAAGCTGAGCACCCTAAGATGAGCATCCTAAGATGAGCCCCCCAACGACAGGTCCCCAACAGTTAATTCATAAATTCGATAGTTACCCCACTAACTAATACATTTACGTCCCCATGTCAATCTAGTTTTCGATACTACCCTTTGTGGCATCTGTGTATAGCTGAGCTAGTCTTGGTAGTAAGGTTGATGTAAAGTCATTTCTGGTTACTGACTTTAATACTTAAACTGATTACATGACTTAGAGTTCCCAAGCTGGTGTCGTCCTGTATGCTTTTGTTTACCTTCTCCACTGGCGTCCAGCCGCCGCACATAGAAAACGGATGGTACCATTTTCTGTGAACATGACACCCTTCACTGTAATGATAGACCTGATGAGGTTAGGAAAAATACTAGATCTCATTGATCAATTATATTTTATTTTCAAGCGAGGCGGTCTTCATGAGCCGCCCGGGAATACAAGCGAACCGAAAAGGGCACCGTGAAAAAAACAAGGCCCGTTGACTTGAATGCTGAGATCAACAACAGCAACGGCTGTAGACAGCAGCTGACGGCTGATTCAGCTGCACCAGCAGGAGAAGGCAGCTACTAGATCTCTGAAGCCTCAGCAACAGCAAAAGGCGGCCGCTACTAGATCCCTGATGCCTCAGCAAATGACAGCACCTTCCAGATCCCTGACGCCTCGGAAATAGCAAAAAAAAGGACAACTACTTGATCGCTGAAACCTCAGCAGAAGATGGCAGCTACTAGATCCCTGAAGCCTCGGCAACAGCAGCAGCAGGAAATGGCCACCATGACATCGCGAAGCCTCAGCAATAAGACAAAGACATATTAAAATCAAGACGACAGAGCAGCAGAAGGACGTCGCATCAACCGGGCACCAGACGACAGCTACCAGACGGTGGGGCAGCAGAAGAAGCGGACGTCGTTGAGGGCCGTGTCGTCGTCAGAGACCCCCAGGTAAGGTTCCACCTTAGTCTGGATGCCACAGACGGCTGTGTCGGGGGGGCATGAGGCCCAGTCACCCCACTCCCCCCACGTCTCTCCTCCTCCACTCAACACTTCCTGAAACAACAGACTGGATTTCTGAAACTTATACTATGTCATGAGAGAGAGAGAGAGAGAGAGAGAGAGAGAGAGAGAGAGAGAGAGAGAGCGAGAGAGAGAGAGAGAGAGAGAGAGAAAGAGAAAAGAGAGAGAGCGAGAGAGAGGAGAGAGAGAGAGAGAGAGAGAGAGAGAGAGAAAGCGAAAGAGAAAGAGAGAGAGAGAGAGAGAGAGGAGAGAGGAGAGAGAGAGAGAGAGAGAGAGAGGGGAGATAAGAGCGGTGGATATGGAGTGGATAGGGAAAGGGAAGGCAGAAGGGTTGATAGGGAGAAAGAGGAGGGGTAGAAGTGTTAAATGTCACATATGAAAACAACATTGAAAAATACTTTAGACAGTAACATGATGGGAAGCAAATTAACTTTTGTTATCAGACTACTGTCATAAGTATTTGATAAATGGTCAGAATAATGTCATAAGGTGGTGCAATAAGTACTGGTATTATATAGCTTTTAAATGTTAATGTCTAATTAACCCTGATGACTTATAGTATATACAACAAATTAAAATAACAACCAAAGGACATTTGCGACCTGAAATAACAATCTAACTGTGTGGACACCTTGACCTGACCATGCAGACCCGTTGATCTGACCAAGCAGACCCGTTGACCTGACCAAGCAGACCCGTTGACCTGACCAAGCAGACCCGTTGACCTGACCAAGCAGACCCGTTGACCTGACCAAGCAGACCCGTTGACCTGACCAAGCAGACCCGTTGACCTGACCAAGCAGACCCGTTGACCTGACCAAGCAGACCCGTTGACCTGACCAAGCAGACCCGTTGACCTGACCAAGCAGACCCGTTGACCTGACCAAGCAGACCCATTGACCTGACCAAGCAGACCCGTTGACCTGACCAAGCAGACCCGTTGACCTGACCAAGCAGACCCGTTGACCTGACCAGGGTCACCTGACCCGACCCGACACATTACCTCAGGGTAGTGGGTACAGGTGAACTTGATGTCGTTGACAGCCGTGTCGTCAAAGGCATTCTCAGGTTCCACTCTTAACTGAAACTGGTCGATGTACTCTGGAACTGGGCAGTACTGTAGACCTACGTCCATGGATGAGTGGAAGAAAATGACAGACTGAATGCGACTGTTCACGTGAGTATGGCATTAATTATAGATACAGTATTTCAGAGTAGAGTTACAATGAGGAGAATTTTTAAACAAAAATTCCTTTCGTTGTCTCCTTCCCTAATTTTATTTTTTAAACTAAAAATGGGGACCTGCTGCTTGGGTGACAGCTTCTCCTCCATATCAACCCACCCTGGCTTTGCGCCTTGGAGAGGCTACTCCAGACCAACAACCAGAGCGCAACTTCATAGTCTCTTATGACCGATGGATGCCTACTGTCTCTTGCTCTGAGAGGAAGCCTACGTACCTCTCCAAGTACCGAAGTCCCCCATGGTGCTGGTGATGGCGGTGGGCAGCTCGCCTCCCTGTTGCCGGCACGGCAGGAGGAGTCCATTGGCAGCCGTGTTGTCCCCGGTGGTGGGCGCCTCGGACTGGCGAGAGACACACACACGGGTACTAAGCTTACAACACGGGACCCGCCCGTCTGCCACCGCTCGAATTGAATTATTTCATTACAAGGTTCTTATTGCATTCTTACTGGATTAACCAAGTATGATAACGAGCTAATTGGATTAACTACGTATTTTCCCTGTCTTTACCCCCCTTTCCTATCACTCCCTTACCGTTTACTACCTTCCCTACCATTCAACACATTTCTTACTATTCACCAACTTCCCTACCCTTCACCACCTTCACGATACTCGCCACTTTCACTTCATCCCTGTAATCTTAGTGAGGATGGAATCTTTTATTTAGCGTGAATGAAAATTAGCATGATTTGTTATGTCCTGTCAAGGGGGGTGTTAAGGGGATCGACCCCCAAACCACCTGACCATCCCCAGACAAAGACCAATCACCCTGCAACGTGTTATGAGGCAAGCCCTAGGCGTATGCCCTCCAACCTCGAACAAACAGATTCGCTTTTATAGATACTGTATATATACATTCTTTCAAAACATTGTAAATGTCATTTATGCAAAACTGTCATTTCAGTTGCATATAGTCCTGGGGACCATTCAGGCTTGGTCGCATTTGTGTTCCTCACGTGTTGCCCCAAAGAATGAGGAGATTTGATAAAATGCTATGCCCAAGATTACCATCTGAGTGCCGGCGGGGAATTGGTTCAAATAGCTTCGGCTATCACTTCCTTTTGTCCGGTCGTGATGGTCAAGCAGATTAAGGCGTCATGTATATACCAGTTGCGTTGCTCCTGGCAGTATGGGTTCGAATCACTTCTGGGGTGTGAGTTTTCAGTTGCATATAGTCCTGGGGACCATTCAGGCTTGTTCGCATATATATATATATATATATTATATATATATATATATATATATATATATATATATATATATATATATATATATTGCAATATACTGGACTACAATATGTGGGCCAGTGTTCTAAGTGGTAATTAAAGCACTGGGGTCATTTGCAACAGTAAGTGTTGGGCAGTGCACTAATATATATAGTTTGATTTAGTGTACGTGCCGTGTGTGTTATTGCAAAGGGGTTGTCATTGATGGTGATTGTTGCTAGTGTTGATCAATCACCGGGGTGTGTTTTACAGTTCAGTAAATAATTATGGGGCCGTGTTCTTGAGGGTTCATGTCCTTAAGGTTATTTACTGGGGTTCTCCAGTATTGTCATTGCAACCGGATTGTAACGTAAATTACTGTGATTTGTTAGTGTGATTTATCATTGTCGTGGGTGAACTCGGCTGACGACGAGTACTTGTGTTATATTCTCCTGTTATCTGGTAGGACATCGATGTCCAGTATTCAGTGAGGTGATTGCGAGGCAATTAACATAACGTAACCAAGGGAATACCCATTACTTTAGGAGAATTTGTTCTTTTACAATTTGAGTAAAGTAAGATACGTTTGGGTTAATTATTCTCTTACAAGCAGCTACGGTAGTGTCAGGGTAGCCTAGCCATCGCCCAGACAAGATTAGAATATTGTCTGTCGTAATTAACGGTCAGTGGGCCGGGAAATTGACGTGTTTCAGGAAGTCAAAGTAATTAACTTCGATCCGTGTTTGATCGACTCACACGAAGGCTCCATTGTTCCATTAACGTAACGTTGTTATTTATCTGTCCGGAAGTACCGTCACTTGATTGACTCGTGGGAGAGTAACGTCATTTTAGAATAACATAAACGTGGTGGTTAGCGTCCTTAATCACCTGAATTGGTCTGAGTATGGAAGGCTCGGACGGAATTCATACCTTAATGTAAATTGCTGAGCCAGTGTGAAAGATTGCGTTTTTAATTGATGAATTATTGATCTTTTGGATAGTAATTAATTGCTCTAAGCGTAATCATGAGTGATTACCGTTCTCTTAGCACTTTGGACATTGTAAAATTAGAGTTTACCATCGTTGAGTGTTAGTAACCGATAACGTAAAATAACGTAACTAGTAAAGAGATTAATCAGTTGTCTGGAAGTACAGGGATTAATGGGATTTTCTCACTGAATGCTCGACGGGTAGAGTGTTGTGTAATTTCCGCGTTACTAGTGGCAGTTGTAAGAGTTATTAAATTAACGTAAATGTTACTTTGGTTGCTGGAGTTGCCAGTGAACCCATTAGTTATTGATGTGTCATTGACAGGCTACTAATTTTATTGCATTGCAACCACTATTGCAGGTGTAGACTGCAAGGAGCGTAGGGCACGAATAGGAGGTTATTGGAGACGTTTCTCATAGCCTACCGTGTTAATTGTTGTATTTGTGATTAGAGATTAGATTGTCTTGCTTGATTGGTTTCTCTGTGTTCACGCCTTATGTTCCAGTTAGTTCATTATGCAGTCCGAGGGGCTGGTGTCTAGCTGTCATTGATAGTGTCACAGGAAGGATTTCGAGTAACGTCATTGATATTTCTTTTGTTTTTGTTGTAGTAGTTAGTACTTTATTGAATAAACTAAGTTGTTATGTTGAATATTGTCTTTTCCTTACACCCCACACATTCATATTGCCCTGCAAGTGTACTGTCACACTCGACTATTAAACTGAGACTGATTCTTGAGTTTTGGACTAAATATTCGGCACCACACAACAATAAATTATTGTTCTGAGAGCCCAGGACCTACTCGTTAGATCCGCTTCGGCAAATGGCGAAGGTCAGCGACCTAAGTGGAAGGGATTTCAACTTTTGGGGGTCTCGGCGTTTGGTCGCGCCTAGTCAATTGTTCATAAATGGTCCCAGAGTGAGGAATGAGCTGCTTACTACACTGGTGTGTTAGCCAAGCAAGTCCTTCCTCAGGCGACCCAATTGAATATCACGACAGAATAAAGGTTAAAAGAACTAAAGAAAATTTTTAGAAATTTTCCGAGCTCAATTCTTTACCATTCCATATTCCATTTCTCTTAAACTCTCACAATGGATATATATATATATATATATATATATATATATATATATATATATATATATATATATAATATATATATATATATATATATATATATATGTCGTACCTAGTAGCCAGAACGCACTTCTCAGCCTACTTTGCAAGGCCCGATTTGCCTAATAAGCCAAGTTTTCATGAATAATTGTTTTTCGACTACCTAACCTACCTAACCTAACCTAACCTAACTTTTTCGGCTACCTAACCTAACCTAACCCATAAAGATAGGTTAGGTTAGGTTAGGTAGGGTTGGTTAGGTTCTGTCATATATCTACGTTAATTTTAACTCCAATAAAAAAAAGTTGACCTCATACATAATGAAATGGGTAGGTTTATCATTTCATAAGAAAAAATTAGAGAAAATATATTAATTCAGGAAAACTTGGCTTATTAGGCAAATCGGGCCTTGCATAGTAGGCTGAGAAGTGCGTTCTGGCTACTAGGTACGACATATATATATATATATATATATATATATATATATATATATATATATATATATATATATATATATATATATATATATTATATATATATATATTGTCATATATTGTTGATACAGACAACTTCTTCAAAAAGGTCAGATGTAACACAAACAAGGAGCAACAGTTTCAAGCTCAACAAGCCAAGCAAAGACTCAAAACATATGTTTTTTCATCCACGAGTTATAAATCCACGGAACCGCCTACCCGCCGGAGTCGTAAATACCAGAACTCTGCTGAACTATTAAACCTAGCTCGAAAAAAAATCATCAAGACAATGGGGGGGGGGAGAACTTTGACAAGCCGCTGGCTTCCTGTACTCGTTGAGGTCAATAGAGTTTTAGTGGCCCTCAGATAAATTCAGGTAAATGTGTGTAACCTTCGCTTGAAACAATCCAACGCTCCCGCCTTTATAATGTAACCCGGTAATTTGTTCAATAAATGAATAATCCCTCAACTCTACTCCCCAATCAAATCCCACGTCACACTTGTTCTAACATTCCACCGTACGATACAGCTCTCAGTCTTAAAATAATATCAACTAATAATTGTTGTCATTATTACTTATGTTATCACAACTGCAGTTTCAAACTTACATTTCATGAATAAGCACTCTGAACTGTAACTCAGGAAGTCATTCATTTACTCCATCTTTCTCTTCGTTCATTGTTTCATCAGTCTCTTCATTCATCAGCATTCATTGCTCCATCAATCTCTTCATTCATCAACGTGTTACACCCTTCTTATATTTGTCATTCAATTTTAATTAATTCCTTCTTTATAATATTTTCCCTGGTGCTCGCTGTCTGTTCACAACAAAAGAATCCGGATTCAACTTCCATGACAGGACAGAGACGTTTGGGCACGTTTTCTTTCACGTAATTTACCTGTTCACATAAAAGTAAATAGGCGAACCCAGGAGTAAGGTAATTATGAGGAGAAAGCGCTGAGCCATTAAGACTATATAGCACTTGAAAGGGGTCAGGATAGAGATTTGGAATGGGACGGGGGAAAGGAATGGTGCCAAACAACTTGGACGGTCGGGGATTGAACGGCGACCTGCATGAAGCGAGGCCGTCTAGTTCAAGTGGTTAGGAAAAACCCTGGAGTAAGGCAACTGTTGTGGGTTACATCACTGGGAAAGTGAACAGTTGCCCTAGGACGGACTTCAGTAAGCCTAACAGGTCTTCTGCTCCCCAACATTGGAAAACCATAAGCCTAGCTGATAAAAATATAATTCCTTAAAATCTTTCAACCTTCCCAGTTTCTTGAATACTCTATTTCTGTAACATTATATACGGTCGTATTATCCTGCCTCTGCTTCCTTTGGCCTGGGCAGGTGCTGGCCCAAGAGCCGAGATCAAACTAGATGGTTTGTGAGGTGAAACATATCTAGATAAACGTTTACATAATAGTATATTGTATGATGGTATGTTATATTTTACATTTTAAATTAATAATATTAGCAAATGGTGATGGAAACCGTAAGTTTTTAACACTTTACCTGGTAACAAAAATGACTGATTTACCTTGAGATCGAGGGAGTCAGCGAAGGCGTTGGCCGGGCAGAGTTGGACTTCGCCCACTCTCCCCACACTCCTGCCAGGGGCGACGACACGTTGGCTACCACCCCCGGCCACGACGACACCGCTAGGTCAAGCATACGTGGCTAAGTATATTGGCATACTGGTATATTTTATGGCGGAAGGGAGGAAATGGGGAGGGTTTACGTTGGAGTATACATGGGCGTCACGTTGGAGCACTGATGACCTTGCAGANTCGGCCTTTGGTCAGCAGTGATAGTTACGGAACAGCATCTGGCAGCGCAACGGCAACACGCTCGCCCCGCGCCCGCGCAATAGATTTGGTCTGGTTCGAGTCCTGACCCAGGAGGATTACCAGGTGCCAGCTCTTACCTGCTCGCCTCTGTTGCCAAGCAGCAGTTCTGTACCTGGTTGCTACCCGATTGGCGGGGTGGTATTACTGGGAAAACTATAGTAAAATTAAGAACCTTATCACGAGTTTTGGAAGGGAGAGCTCTCAGCCTACTAACATGAGTCTGAAGTCGTCTGTTCCTGTACCCACCTGAGGTAAAACAAAAAAAAAAAACGTGAGATTGAGCTGCGCCTCACAACAGCGGCGTCAGTAGATTTATCAAGGGAATGGTCATGAATGAAGAATGTCACGGACATGATGGAAAAGCATCCACAGAGGCAACCAATATGTTAGTCCATGGTGGAGAATGGCAGTCACAAAGAAACAATTTACACTATCATCCGTAGATATCATACTAAGGCAGGAGCTGTAAATATAGATATAACTCTAAGACAGGAGCTGTAAATATAGATATAACTCCAAGGCAGGAGCTGTAAATATAGATATAACTCTAAGGCAGGAGCTGTAATATAGATATAACTCTAAGGTAGGAGCTAAACATCTTTCACGTAGCTGGACGGCCAACAATTACTATGCTGGTCTCGGTAACAGCTGGTGTAAGGAGCTTCAGGGTTTTAAACAAGGTAAGCTATCAGGAGAAAGCGCTAAGTCATTACAACTATATAACACTTGCAAGGGATGAGATGAGGATTTAAGATAGGACGGGGCGGGGTGCCCAACTACTGACAACCCGTCCTCGACTCAAGTCCATTACATTCAGCGGTCGACCCCACAGACGCATTCATAAATTTTAACATGCTGTTCATTCAAAACGGGAAATTTCTCAAGTATGAATTAATATTATAATATATTAGCATATTGTGTATATATAGGCATAGGATAGGTTAGGTTAGGTGTTTAGGTTCTGTTGGCGATTATTTGTATTGGTAGTACGTGGGTGAAGCATTTATCAACCCATCCTCGACTCAAGTCCATTACATCCAGCCGTCGCCCCCACAGACGCATTCATAAATTTTAACATGCTGTTCATTCAAAACAGAATTTTCTCAAATATAAATTAATATTATAATATATTAGCATATTGTGCACATATAGGCATAGGTTAGGTTAGGTTAGGTGTTTAGGTTCTGTTGGCGATTATTTGTATTTGTAGTACGTGGGTGAAGCATTTACAGCGTTGTTTCGAACGAAACTCGTCAGTGAAGCACTTGTTCCGGAAGTGTTCGAACGAAATCAGTTGTAAGTCGTGTGTAAACCGTTTTTCATTCATAAACAGGGGTTTGGCGGGTGGATGGAATCACTTTTGGATCTTTGTTTGGAGGACGGGCTGCATTTATAGCGTTGTGATTCGAACAAAATTCGTCAGTGAAGCTTTTGTTCCGGATATGTTCGAACGTCAGCAGTTGTGAGTTGTGTGTAAACCGCTTTTCATTCATAAACAGGGGGTTTGACGGGTGCATGGAACAACCCGTCCTCGACTCAAGTCCATTACATTTAGCGGTCGACCCCACAGACGCATTCATAAATTTTAACATGCTGTTCATTCAAAACGGGAATTTTCTCAAGTATAAATTAATATTATAATATATTGGCATATTGTGTATATATAGGCATAGGATAGGTTAGGTTAGGTGTTTAGGTTCTGTTGGCGATTATTTGTATTTGTAGTACGTGGGTGAAGCATTTATAGCGTTGTGATTCGAACAAAATTCTTCAGTGAAGCACTTGTTCCGGATATGTTCGAACGTCAGCAGTTGTGAGTCGTGTGTAAACCGCTTTTCATTCATAAACAGGGGGTTTGGCGGGTGCATGGAATCACTTTTGGATCTTTGTTTGGAGGACGGGCTGCATTTATAGCGTTGTGATTCGAACAAAATTCGTCAGTGAAGCACTTGTTCCGGATATGTTCGAACGCCAGCAGTTGTGAGTCGTGTGTAAACCGCTTTTCATTCATAAACAGGGGGTTTGGCGGGTGCATGGAATCACTTTTGGATCTTTGTTTGGAGGACGGGCTGGCATGGAATCACTTTTGGATCTTTGTTTGGAGGACGGGCTGGAATCAAAACTGATGACGTTCAAACACTTCCGGAACAAGTGTTTCATTGACGAATTTTGTTCGAACCACAACGCTGTAAATGCTTCACCCACATAATACAAATACAAATAATCGCTAACAGAACCTAAACACCTAACCTAACCTAACCTTTGCCTATATATGCACAATATGCTAATATAATATAATATTAATTTATATTTGAGAAAATTCCTGTTTTGAATGAAATGTATGTACAAATTTATGAATGTGTTTGTGGGGTCGACCGCTGGATGTAATGAACTTGAGTGGAGGACGGTTTGGAAATAGTTGAGCGCATTTTCTTTCACCTAATGCATCTGTTCACCTAGCAGCAAGTATGTACTCAGGATCGAGTTAGTCAGCTTGTTATGGGGTTGCATCCTGGGTTGGGTCAGTAATTCAACCTTAAAGTGAGAGGAAGACCTCGATATAAGCCTAATGCCAATTGTGAGCCACGTGTTATTTTTTCTTTTATCTTTTTACTTGTTTGGTAAGGAGGGGACAGTGAGTGTTGTAGAGGCTTAGAGTTTTGGAGAGAAAGAGGTTAATTAATGAGCTTATATCCTGTGTATTGTTAAATTCAGATTCCCAGTTAATATTGTGAAGTGCATTAGAGAGATTGCCTAGAGCTGATTCACTGTGTAGCCTGAATGAGAGTTTCTTGGTTTCTGGTGGTGTAAATGGCGATAAGAGAGGTTCAGCCCAAGAGCTGAACCTTCTCCTGCAATCACATATAGTTGAATACATAGATGTATGTATTACTAGTCTTAGTGAATGTTTAAGTAATAATAAATTCAAGCATCGTCAAACTCACCTGCAACAACAGCAACAAATGTCCACAAGGTCGTCAGTCCTCTCTTGCTATAGCTGCTTCCTCTTATACACTAAACAGAGAACGCCAAGAAATATTAATAACAAGAGACGAGCCACACACACATATATATATATATACACAGAACTGGATTTGGTGCGCATGCTCAGATGTCAACAAATAATTCCTGGAAAACGCGCGCGCATGCTCCGGGGTCAACAAACAGTGGTGGAAACGGCGCGCACAAGCTCGGATGTAAACAAACAGTTTGCCAGGAAATCCGAGCCCACAAGGAACATAAACCTCGAGACGAGAATGTTTCTCCTGTCTTTGTCCTTCATATATTTGTTTAGCGACAGCTAATGTCTTCTCCTATGTCTATCTGCACGTAAAAATCTTTTTGTTGTTGTCTCAGAGTTTCAGCATTTAACTGGCTCTTGTTCTGCCTTGAAATTGTTATAATTTGCAAATCCGATTTATTTTTATCTAGTTATTCTGCTGGTTGGATTTGGTTTTTATCTCGGGTTTACATATAGTTACAGAGGAAGACTAAGAAGGAAAGTTTTTAGTTTAGTTCATTTATTATGCACCCCATACCCATCTTGTGGGCGGTAGTGGAAAGGGTTACAGAGGCACATAATGGGCTCAGGGACTGTTAGGAAGGAAAGAGATGCAAAATGCTAGAAATATTGAGACTTTCATTGGATATTATATATATGGATGATAATATTCGTAACGACAGCCATATAGAGGTTCATAATGGGCGATGGATAAATCATACAGTGGACGTGGAATAAAGATATGACTGTAGATTATCGCCGTGGACCATATGCAGGTTATACGTATGAGACAGAAGGGATGTCGAGAGTGGGTAAAGAGAGGGAGCAGATCACGCCGGGGTCGAGGGAGTCCACCGCAAATATTGACCAGTCTGATTGTTTCCTGACCTGCTTAAGTGGCCGACCCTCTCTTGTGTTGGGTCAGCACACAGTGCAATTTGACCCCTTGTCCCGGGCTGTCCGCGTAACTGTCCCACTCCAAGCTACACTGTCCCAGCCATTGTCTCGCATTCCCAACAAATGGTCCACTGTCCAAATTAATATTTACAGGACGTCTTTGTTCAATGACCCCTCCTTACAACGGCCCATCCTCATAAACAATGACCAAATGCTCGTTAATCCAGCCGCCAAGCACCATGTTTATCAATAAACAGCCCTTTACAACGACTCGCAATTGATTACATTCGAACTTTGCTTAAACAGTGCTTCACTTTCTGCCTGTGTTCGAATCGCACTTTAAATGTCTCACCCGCGTATTGCAAAAACATATAATTGCCAACACAACCAAGCCACCTAATCTAACCTATCCTAGGCATACTTATACTCAAAACTATAATATATCTTTGAGCTGAGCTACAGCTTGGACGAGCATACCATGAGAACGGTCTGAAATAATCTATAAAATCAAATCAAAATTAAATAAAATAAAGTACTTTATGTATAAATATCTGGACGACCAGTGAGCTGCAAATATAACATACTGTTAACTTAGCAAAAGTCGCGAAGCTAACCTATCCAAGGCCTAGTCACAGTACGTGAGAGAAGTTCAATAATAAGAACTTATATCTGAGGTGGTTCCGCACTTCGGAACTTCGTGCGAAATATAAACAAAAATATTAGTAAGGGCTCCTTGTTCATTTTTTTTGATGGGATAGAATTTTTTTTGGAGGGATAGATATAATTTGAGAAGATAGATAATGATGGAGAGATATATAAATTTAAGGGGAAAAGGTTTTACTTTAGAATGAAGCCAGCAGTACATCGAGACTTATGTTATTAAAGGTTATTCAAGTGATATTCTTGTAAGAGCTGGTTATTAAAAAGAACGATTTCAATAATAAAAAAGTTACGTACTGACATCTATAATTTTAATAAAATCAGAAATAAATTGTCACGACTTCTAACCAGCTCTTACAAGCATCATGCCATTTGTGATAAGCCTATAAGAAAACTGATCCCAGGTTATGTAAACCCGGAAACCTTTATCAGGTTCCTAGGTTCCCAGAAGTTGTACACAACTTCTGCTGTGTTTCAGAGTTGTTCTGAAACAACTTTTGTTTTAGGTACAACTGAAAACTGAAGTTTTCAGTTGTTATTTCAACTGTTTCAGAGTTGTACACAATATGGGTGCTGAATTGTACACAGGACAGGTACTGCATTATACATGATAGGTCCTGCATATGGATTGCACACAAGCCATGTGGTGCATTGTACATGATAGATCCTAAATTGAACAATACAAACAGTTCTGAATGAGACTGATAACAAACTAACAAAAGAGAAATGTTATTCGCCAGATATTATTTTTCTCACACTTTGTCTTCAAATATTATTCATAGCGATTTGAACGATTTTATTTTGAAAAAAATAAATAAAAATAGCTGACAAAAGTCATTGAGAATCAGGAGTTTCTGGGTATTTATTAGTTCCCGATGCTGCTTTGAGCGACTACATCAAAACCCACCTCAAATACTTGGAATTGACAGGTATTTGAGCAACTATATTAACCAAAGAGATTTCGCTTTAGCAGTCTAATGTAAAACCAATCTCCAGCATGAGATGTGAGGAGGTGAGTTGTGAGGTGCTGTATAAGGTTGCAAGGGACGTACCACCAGTCAGGCATTAAGAGTAGGACTTATGAGTAATGAGTCCGACAACACCACAACTGACATCACACACCACAACTGACATCACACACCACAACTGACGTCACACACCACAACTGACGTCACGCATAGATATAGGGTATAGACTCATTCTTCTCAATGTTTGCTGATGATAAAAAAAATTATGAGAAGAATCAAGACAGATGAAGATAGACAGTGATTACAGGACGACCTGGACAAACTGGTGGAATGGTTTAGAAAATTGCTACTAAAGTTCAACTCAGGAATGTGTAAAGTAATGAAATTAGGCGAAGGGAGCAGGAGGCTGAACACAAGGTACCATCTGGGAGGTGATATCCTGTAAGAGTCAAACAGAGAGATAGATATGGGGGTTGATATCACACCGAACATGTCCCCCAGAGGCCCACATCAAAATGATATCATCAGCGGCATATGCTAGACTAGCCAACATAAGAACTGCCTTTAGAAACTTGTTAGGAATCGTTCAGGATTTTGTATACCATCTATGTCAGACTAATCCTGGAATATGCAGCTCCAGCCTGGAGTCCATACCTAGTTAAACAAAAGACAAAGTTAGAGAAGATTCAGAGGTATGCCACCAGACTAGCCCCGGAATTGAGAGGTATGAGCTACGATGAAAGGGTAAGGGAACTTAACCTCACATCCCTGGAAAACAGAAGAGTAAGGGGAGACATGATAACCATTTACAAAACTCTCAGGGGGATTGACAGGGTGGACAAAGACAAACTCTTCAGCACGGGTGGAACACGAACAAGGGGACACAGAAGGAAACGTTCTGGCCATGCTCTGTGGCTGGGGGGATTGGTGCCCTGAAGCTACATAAACACCCTATACCCCCCCCCCCGAAGTGGCAAGGGGAGTTAGAGGACAACAATTAGTACCCAAATGAGCCACTGAGACTTTAGAAAGAATTTTTCTAGTGTCAGAGTAGTTAGTAAATGGAATGCATTAAGTAATGATGTGGTGGAGGTTGACTTCATACACAGTTTCAAATGTAGATATGATAGAGCCCAATAGGCGCAGGAATCTGTACACCTGTTGGTTGACAGTTGAGAGGCGGGACCAAAGAGTCAGAGCTCAATCCCCGTAAGCATAACTAGGTGGGTACAACTAGGTGAGTACACACACGCAAACTTGTTCATTTTAGCCTTCGGCTTCCTTTTAAGCCTGATAGGCTTATCGAGCTTCCTCTTGCCAACGACTGGCCTTTACTAGTTTGTAAACTACTGCAATTACGTAACTCCTATTTACTATTAGGTGAACAGGAGCAATAGGTGTAAGGTAACGTGCCAAAAAGGCTCAACCTGGGTGGGAATCAAACTAGGGACCAATCGGTCACCCAATATATTCATATACTCTACTGGTTCTTTTGGACAAATTAAATTTCCCAATATATTTTTTATGTATATAAATAGCGCCGTAGGGATTTTGCTTTAAATAGCTAACTTAGCTTGAATTGAAGGAGGTTTACGAGTGTCTGCACCTGGCTCGTATACGAGTGTCTGTACCTGGCTCGTATACGAGTGTCTGTACCTGGCTCGTATACGAGTGTCTGTACCTGGCTCGTATACGAGTGTCTGTACCTGGCTCGTATACGAGTGTCTGTACCTGGCTCGTATACGAGTGTCTGTACCTGGCTCGTATACGAGTGTCTGTACCTGGCTCGTATACGAGTGTCTGTACCTGGCTCGTATACGAGTGTCTGTACCTGGCTCGTATACGAGTGTCTGTACCTGGCTCGTATACGAGTGTCTGTACCTGGCTCGTATACGAATGTCTGTACCTGGCTCGTATATGAGTGTCTGTACCTGGCTCGTATACGAGTGTCTGTACCTGGCTCGTATACGAGTGTCTGTACCTGGCTCGTATACGAGTGTCTGTACCTGGCTCGTATACGAATGTCTGTACCTGGCTCGTATATGAGTGTCTGTACCTGGCTCGTATACGAGTGTCTGTACCTAGCTCGTATACGAGTGTCTGTACCTAGCTCGTATATGAGTGTCTGTACCTAGCTCGTATACGAGTGTCTGTACCTGGCTCGTATATGAGTGTCTGTACCTGGCTCGTATATGAGTGTCTGTACCTAGCTCGTATACGAGTGTCTGTACCTGGCTCGTATACGAGTGTCTGTACCTGGCTCGTATACGAGTGTCTGTACCTGGCTCGTATACGAGTGTCTGTACCTGGCTCGTATACGAGTGTCTGTACCTGGCTCGTATACGAATGTCTGTACCTGGCTCGTATATGAGTGTCTGTACCTGGCTCGTATACGAGTGTCTGTACCTAGCTCGTATACGAGTGTCTGTACCTAGCTCGTATATGAGTGTCTGTACCTAGCTCGTATACGAGTGTCTGTACCTGGCTCGTATATGAGTGTCTGTACCTGGCTCGTATATGAGTGTCTGTACCTAGCTCGTATACGAGTGTCTGTACCTGGCTCGTATACGAGTGTCTGTACCTGGCTCGTATACGAGTGTCTGTACCTGGCTCGTATACGAGTGTCTGTACCTGGCTCGTATACGAGTGTCTGTACCTAGCTCGTATACGAGTGTCTGTACCTGGCTCGTATATGAGTGTCTGTACCTAGCTCGTATACGAGTGTCTGTACCTGGCTCGTATTCAAGTGTCTGTACCTGGCTCGTATATGAGTGTCTGTACCTGGCTCGTATATGAGTGTCTGTACCTGGCTCGTATACGAGTGCTTGTACCTGGCTCATATAGGAGTGTCTGTACCTGGCTCGTATACGAGTGCTTGTACCTGGCTCGTATATGAGTGTCTGTACCTGGCTCGTAACAAGTGTCTGTACCTGGCTCGTATACGAGTGTTTGTACCTGGCTCGTATATGAGTGTCTGTACCTGGCTCGTATATGAGTGTCTGTACCTGGCTCGTAACAAGTGTCTGTACCTGGCTCGTATACGAGTGTTTGTACCTGGCTCGTATATGAGTGTCTGTACCTGGCTCGTATACAAGTGTTTGCACCTGGCTCGTATACGAGTGTCTGTACCTGGCTCGTATATGAGTGTCTGTACCTGGCTCGTATACGAGTGCTTGTACCTGGCTCATATAGGAGTGTCTGTACCTGGCTCGTATACGAGTGCTTGTACCTGGCTCATATAGGAGTGTCTGTACCTGGCTCGTATACGAGTGCTTGTACCTGGCTCGTATACGAGTGTCTGTACCTGGCTCGTATACAAGTGTTTGCACCTGGCTCGTATATGAGTGTCTGTACCTGGCTCGTATACAAGTGTTTGCACCTGGCTCGTATACGAGTGTTTGTACCTGGCCCCGCCCACCTGACCGTCTTTCACTCACAAAAATCTCCCTCAGAGAGACATATTGTCTACCTTTATAATTCGGGTAGAAAACATGTCAATTATAGATAATTGTAGCAGTTTTAAATAAGGTTACTGCAGGCTTGAGCTAACTCGCAGTATGTTAACGGATAAGAAGGCAACAATAAACAATTTGCACTAACATACTTTTGAGTGTCTTGCCTCACAGATAACCGCTCCGCTCTTTTATACCAATAAAGATACAGTTAAACTGCCCATTTAACTATATATCTCTACCTAACTTAATATTTTTGAAGAGTGGGAGACAAAACAAAGCCATCTTGACTCTGAATGAAGCCCTGTGTATGTGTAATCTTTCCTCACTACTCCAGGATAACTGGCTGGCTGTGAAAGGATACGCTTATTGGTTTAGGTAACTATATTGACTGACCGGGGTTATAGTGTTAGCAAAATCTTCAGGGTTTAACTAAGAATTATTTGTTGTATCTTGGGCCAGATTCACGAAGCAGTTACGCAAGTACTTAGGAATGTTTTTACTCTTACGATCTTCGTGGCGGCTACGTCGGGATTAAGGTAGGCATTTAAGAACGAAAATCTTGTTAAGTATGAGACCTGGCGTGTTCCAATATCCAGGAATCAATTTCTTTGGCTTAAGTAGTTTGACCTGCTAATAGTAATCCACTTTTACTAATTGATATTTATGTAATTCATTTAAGATCGTCACAAAAATATAAAGATATAATAGCTGTCTGTCCACTCTTTAATTTGACGAGACTGATAATTATTGTAACTCGTGTGTATTAATACACCTCGCGGACTACTATTAAGATGCACACACACACACGGGATAAAAACCCACACTTGTGTATTTGTGAAATTTATGTAAGGAATTTACATCTAGTCTTTCGCACTCTCCTGAGTGCTTTGTCAAGGTCTGAGTGTGCGGTTAGGACGAGACTTACATCTCGACGTCTAATGAGGCTGCTATCCTGGGTACAGTCTTCTTATTCTTCATGGATAGCAGCCTCATTAGACGTTGAGATGTAAGTCTCGTGCTAACCACACACTCAGACCT
>WNGS01162945.1:7698-23228 GCA_020271785.1 Procambarus virginalis | reverse complement strand
TGTGTGTCCCTCCCGTCCTTTATCCCGTCCTGTGTGTCCCTCCCGTCCTTTATCCCGTCCTGTGTGTCCCTCCCGTCCTGTGTGTCCCTCCCGTCCCGTGTGTCCCTCCCGTCCCGTGTGTCCCTCCCGTCCTGTGTGTCCCTCCCGTCCTGTGTGTCCCTCCCGTCCCGTGTGTCCCTCCCGTCCTGTGTGTCCCTCCCGTCCTGTGTGTCCCTCCCGTCCTGTGTGTCCCTCCCGTCCCGTGTGTCCCTCCCGTCCTGTGTCCCGTCCTGTGTGTCCCTCCCGTCCTGTGTGTCCCTCCCGTCCTGTGTCCCGTCCTGTGTGTCCCTCCCGTCCTGTGTGTCCCTCCCGTCCTGTGTGTCCCTCCCGTCCTGTGTGTCCCTCCCGTCCCGTGTGTCCCTCCCGTCCTGTGTCCCATCCTGTGTGTCCCTCCCGTCCTGTGTGTCCCTCCCTTCCTGTGTGTCCCTCCCGTCCTGTGTGTCCCTCCCGTCCTGTGTCCCGTCCTGTGTGTCCCTCCCGTCCCGTGTGTCCCTCCCGTCCCGTGTGTCCCTCCCGTCCTGTGTGTCCCTCCCGTCCTGTGTGTCCCTCCCGTCCTGTGTGTCCCTCCCGTCCTGTGTGTCCCTCCCGTCCTGTGTGTCCCTCCCGTCCTGTGTGTCCCTCCCGTCCCGTGTGTCCCTCCCGTCCTGTGTGTCCCTCCCGTCCCGTGTGTCCCTCCCGTCCTGTGTGTCCCTCACGTCCTGTGTGTCCCTCCCGTCCTGTGTCCCGTCCTGTGTCCCGTCCTGTGTGTCCCTCCCGTCCTGTGTGTCCCTCCCGTCCTGTGTGTCCCTCCCGTCCTGTGTGTCCCTCCCGTCCCGTGTGTCCCTCCCGTCCTGTGACCCGTCCTGTGTGTCCCTCCCGTCCTGTGTGTCCCTCCCGTCCTGTGTGTCCCTCCCGTCCTGTGTGTCCCTCCCGTCCTGTGTGTCCCTCCCGTCCTGTGTGTCCCTCCCGTCCTGTGTCCTGTCCTGTGTGTCCCTCCCGTCCTGTGTGTCCCTCCCGTCCTGTGTGTCCCTCCCGTCCCGTGTGTCCCTCCCGTCCTGTGTGTCCCTCCCGTCCTGTGTGTCCCTCCCGTGTGTCCCTCCCGTCCTGTGTGTCCCTCCCGTCCTGTGTGTCCCTCCCGTCCCGTGTGTCCCTCCCGTCCCGTGTGTCCCTCCCGTCCTGTGTGTCCCTCCCGTCCTGTGTGTCCCTCCCGTCCTGTGTGTCCCTCCCGTCCTGTGTGTCCCTCCCGTCCTGTGTGTCCCTCCCGTCCCGTGTGTCCCTCCCGTCCTGTGTGTCCCTCCCATCCCGTGTGTCCCTCCCGTCCTGTGTGTCCCTCACGTCCTGTGTGTCCCTCCCGTCCTGTGTCCCGTCCTGTGTCCCGTCCTGTGTGTCCCTCCCGTCCTGTGTGTCCCTCCCGTCCTGTGTGTCCCTCCCGTCCTGTGTGTCCCTCCCGTCCCGTGTGTCCCTCCCGTCCTGTGACCCGTCCTGTGTGTCCCTCCCGTCCTGTGTGTCCCTCCCGTCCTGTGTGTCCCTCCCGTCCTGTGTGTCCCTCCCGTCCTGTGTGTCCCTCCCGTCCTGTGTGTCCCTCCCGTCCTGTGTCCTGTCCTGTGTGTCCCTCCCGTCCTGTGTGTCCCTCCCGTCCTGTGTGTCCCTCCCGTCCCGTGTGTCCCTCCCGTCCTGTGTGTCCCTCCCGTCCTGTGTGTCCCTCCCGTGTGTCCCTCCCGTCCTGTGTGTCCCTCCCGTCCTGTGTGTCCCTCCCGTCCTGTGTGTCCCTCCCGTCCCGTGTGTCCCTCCCGTCCTGTGTGTCCCTCCCGTCCTGTGTGTCCCTCCCGTGTGTCCCTCCCGTCCTGTGTGTCCCTCCCGTCCTGTGTGTCCCTCCCGTCCTGTGTGTCCCTCCCGTCCCGTGTGTCCCTCCCGTCCTGTGTGTCCCTCCCGTCCTGTGTGTCCCTCCCGTCCTGTGTCCCGTCCTGTGTGTCCCTCCCGTCCTGTGTGTCCCTCCCGTCCTGTGTGTCCCTCCCGTCCTGTGTGTCCCTCCCGTCCTGTGTGTCCCTCCCGTCCCGTGTGTCCCTCCCGTCCTGTGTCCCGTCCTGTGTGTCCCTCCCGTCCTGTGTGTCCCTCCCGTCCTGTGTGTCCCTCCCGTCCTGTGTGTCCCTCCCGTCCTGTGTGTCCCTCCCGTCCCGTGTGTCCCTCCCGTCCTGTGTGTCCCTCCCGTCCTGTGTGTCCCTCCCGTCCTGTATCCCGTCCTGTGTGTCCCTCCCGTCCTGTGTGTCCCTCCCGTCCTGTGTGTCCCTCCCGTCCTGTGTGTCCCTCCCGTCCCGTGTGTCCCTCCCGTCCTGTGTGTCCCTCCCGTCCTGTGTGTCCCTCCCGTTCCGTGTGTCCCTCCCGTCCTGTGTGTCCCTCCCGTTCCATGTGTCCTTCACGTCCCGTGTTCCGTATTATACTTTATTTATACAAGTCACAGTGTCTGACAACAACGACTGACTGGTCAGGTGTCCCCCAGTACCCACCAGTCCTCCCTGGCTGCTGGTGCAGGCAGCTACTGACTGGTGCAGGCAACAACATGTTGAATAAAAATACCTGTATAATAGACAAAACCCAAGACGCAAGAAGATTACAAATTCTTGAAGCAATTCACATAAGAATAGAACAACCTACCATGAACACCCAAATCCCGGAACTACTTACTCTACCCACCATGTGAGTAAGGACAAGACCAGAACATAACGATGCCAACACAGAAGACACTAGACAAAATAACAGGCCAATTTATTAATCTTTTTATGTAGATAGGAGCTGCCTCGTATGGGCCAATAGGCCTTCCGCAATTACCTCTATTCTTTTGTTCTTATGTTTCACCCCTATTTATCCCTTATGTATTCCCCCATGTTTTCACCTTTATTGTCTTATCACCTGACCCAGTGCAGGTATAAAATAAACCAGTCCTGAAATTTTTTTTCACTTGAGAATGAACCATGAAGGATCGAAAAGTTGTGCAAATTGTATAAATAAGTGTAATACATTCTATAGTAATTTACTTCTTTTCTTCACCTTGAAATTACGAAAATGAGTTTTGGAGAACTCCTATTTCAGCTAAGCCCTGATGCTAAGAAAATAGTTAGAGGGATAGAAGCCCTAAATCAAAAGATAGTAAATACAGAATATGCGGTCATATTCAATGAGACACCTGTTTAAATGATAGTATAGTAAAACTCTGTTTAGTGTTTGCAGGTTAAAGTTGTGTGTGTGTAAATTAAAGTCTTTCAAAATGTAATAAGTTATTACGAAACACGGTCAAGTGTCGCATCAGACTAAAAATAAAAAATGAATTTTGGAGAATTGATTTTTCAATTACCATCGACAGTGAAAAGAAACATAAGAAATATTGAGAAAATTCGTGTTAGAATTATTAGTCTTACTTTTTCGGTCATATTTAATAACATATATATTAAAATTATATATATAATATTGATTTTCCATGGTAGCCTTACTAAGTACTGTCCATCATGGTACTGTAAATATCTAAGTACTGAATGTATGTACAGACATCATCAGGACTTGGTTGTTCAGGAATTATTCCTTATGCATCAAGTTCCCACAATTTACGCACAGATTCCAATCCATCATCAATCATGTGGGGGATATTAAGTGGTGACTGTTCTTTGCCTAGTCAAGCCACAATTAGTTTCTGTATGGTGTGATATTTCAGGAATTGAAAGTTTAAGATCTAGTACTCTTATTTGAATGCAAACTCCTTGATTGATTAGTTCCAGCTGTGCAGTAGTTAATGTATCTGAAGTAATGTGTATCTACATTATTTATGATGTGATGAAGCATTTTGCGTTTTAATTTTTTTCAGCATTGCCTTTTCTATTAAGTAGATCTCTTTGAGATGCTTAATTGCCTTCAGATTTTCTGTGGCTGCTTTCACTCCAATGAAACCATGAGAATAGGTGATCAAGATTATATTCTTGGATTAAGATAGTTATCTTAGATGAATGATAATACTTAGATTGACATTTTCAATGGGGTGTTAGCCCTTAAGATTGTAGATTAGTGATGTGATGATTAAGATTGGTTTTAATCCCCAATGGTAGACTATTGTAGCCAAATGATGATGCCATTTGTCTGTCACCTAAATTAAATGGCTTGTAGTCTGTAGATTAAGATTAATGATTTGTTGTTTAGCCAAGTGATGACTTTGTCATTCAACTGATAGAAGTGGCCAGTAGGCCTTCATGTTTCTTGATTAGTATCCACTGTACTTATCATGTAATAATTGTATGGCTTGATTATAATCTTCCTCTGTGAATGACAAATTAGCATTGATCTACAATGCCTTTCCTCTTATTTGGCCTTGTAAATACAAAAATTTAATAGCCTTGGTGAGAGAAGCATTTGATTGTATTAAATAATCAAAGGATCTCCAGAAGGCATTCTAATTTTCTTCTTCCTTGCCCTCAAAACATGGTAATTTTACCTTTTGGGAGCTCGGCTGCTACATGTGGGATAGTTGAGGTACCAAACTGAGTGGAGGTGCTCAAATTTGGTTGGGCTACTGCTGGTAATGCAAGTTTGATTAAAGGATCTAGCTAATCCTGGATTTCATTTCATAAATGGCTATTTTAGCTCTGATATCCTGAAGTTCTCTTTGGGTTAAATCAGCATTAGCTCTTTCTGCTAAATAAGTCTCAGAAAGGTGTTTGATTTGTTCAAATCTTTCAACAGCAGTTTTTACTGTTATTCAAAATGATTAAATCAAGAGATACTTGATTAGCTAACTGTTGACATCTGTCAAGCTGTAGAGTCAAGTGATTTTTTTAGACACTTTATAAGTCTTTTTCTGGGGGGGAGCCCCGTCGGCTCCCCGGAGCTTTACCAGGCTGATATGCTAATGTCAGACTTTGGCATCAGTCATGTGTATGGAGTTCTAAGGCCTACCGGGGACCACGGCCAGAACCTCAGAGAGGCAAGGGGAGGAATGGCCTATAGAAACCCCCCGTGTGGTTGGAAGCATTCTATGTCTGCCATCAACCGGGTCAAGCATCCAGAAAGGTAAGCATTCCAAAACAAACCCCTATTCTGGTGAAAATTGCTACCTAAAGCCGAACTAGTGGACAAAACTCCTCAACAGAAAACAAGCAAACTAGTATGACGTCACACGTCACCGCGCCGCTGTCTGCACAGCTACCCCCTCCCCGGGCGGGGGAAGGGGGAGCCCCAGACCTCCCACGCTGGCTATCCACCCATCAGTTCTTCGGCTGATGCTATAGGCACCGGTTACGTGCTCCGGCTCCAGTGGTTGTTTCAGCACTGTACCTAGAGTGTGGTGTCTGTTTTCTAGGTGGTGCGTGAGCCGGGAGTGATTCTCCAGTACTCGCTTCGGCAGTACATATACTAAAATTTGAATGATACAGAGAACTAAGCGGGTGCGGGCAGCAGGGGCGTTGCTCTTAAGAGCCTTGGTGGTGGCAACGCTCTCGTGATTTACTCCCCGGGAGCCCCGGGGCTGTCCCGTTTTGGTTCGTGTTGGGACTTGGGGGTGTTGGTTACTTCGGTTCCTTCCACGCCCCCTTGTCTTTCCCTGAATCCCCCTTCCTGCCTGCATCCGGTTCCTTACCGTCTGTAAGTTCGGGGCGGGGTTTGATGGTGTTGAGACTCGGGCAGTCTCGGGGAATTCCCATTTCGGGGTAGTGACGGGGGCATTTGAGCCTGTTCCTCCAGCCGTGTTTTAAGAGTCTGCCAGTGGGCTCCCTTCCTTAGTGTTTTCGCAGCTGTCCCGGTTTTCTGGTACGGCCGGGGCTTTGGGGGGACGGCTCGGCCCCGGCGCCTCTCGTGTAGGTTCCCGAGGCTGGGGAGGGGCTGCCTTGGGGGCCTTGGCCCCGTAGGCCTCCGTGGGGGGGGGGGTTTATCCCCCTCTAGACAGGGCTTGTGGTTACGCAGAGTGGAGTCTTTCCTCCCCACTCGCCGTACGTGCTGTTGGGCGTCGCCCCTCCCCGGCCTCGGTTCCTTGGCCTTTGGGTCGGTTGGTTCCGTCCTGTGGGTGCTTTTTTCCTCCCACCCTTTTTGGGACGGTGTTTTCGTCATGTTTCCCCGTTCTTGGGGTTCTACGTGACTTCTGGTCTCGGGTGCGCCTGCGCCTTTGTGTGCCTTCAGGACTAGTGTTGGCTTCTGTGTTCTCGAGGGCTCTGGACGGTTTTCGCTACTTCCCGCGTTATTGGAACGTCTGTCGGCTCCTCGTTCTTGTCGCCGTTTTGGGCTACTTGCAGTTGGGCTGCTTGTGGCCAGTGGCCCGGTTTGGGCTACTTTTGGCCCGGTTGGGCTACTTGTGGGCCGGTTGGGCTACTTGTAACCCTGTTGGGCTACTTGTAGCGTTGTTGGGCTGCTTGTGGCCCGGTTGGGTACCTTTTTGGGATCTGTCTTCGCTTCGTTGGCCGGTTTTATTGTTCCTGCTTCCTCTTTTGGCTACGTTTCTAGTGCAGTAGTCCTGGTTGGTGCCTTCCTGCGGAGCAGGTTGTGCGGTTCGGCCAGAGTGTCATGTGCATGCGCCGTGGAGTTTGTTTTGGTCTGGGCGGTGTGTTTCAGTGCTGGTGTTTGAAGCCTTTTTTGCTCAAGTGTTTCGCCTCTGGTTCTTCTCCCTTGCTGCGATATGTGCCCCTTCACTCCGGGGGTGTCCTGGTTTCCAGTTGTGGGGAGGCCGCCGAGGTTTTCCCTGTGTCATGGGTGTGGGCCGCTTCCTTCGCCTCTACCCTGCTCTCCTGCGGGACAGGCACTGGTTCTTCACCTGGAGGTGCTCCCAGGTTCTTCTGGGCACGGTTGCGTCGTGTCACGTTCGCGCCACCGTTCGCCAGGTGAGTTTCTGCAGTCAGGGGTCTTCTAGCAGGGCGCTGGATGCAGTGTTGTTTATATACCTGTCTTTATTTAGGTATAATTTTGTACGACTGAGACCGTTCGCACACCAGTGACTGTCCCTTTTTCAACCCTTCCTGTCCCACTCATGTGCATGTCCAACCCATGCTACGGTCATTCAGGGGACCCACCTTTTTTAGTATTATGAGGTGTGGGGGTTGTGGTGTTGGTTCTGTACTCACCTGGTAAGGCTCCTGGCTGTGCTTGCAAAGTTTTGAGCTCTGGCTCTTGGGTCCCGCCTATCTGGTAGAACTTGCGGGATAGTACCAGTGGAGTGCAGTGGTGCTATATGCACAATCGGGGAACACTGTATAACCATCATAGGTCTGCAGTTGTTACACGACCTACTTGCAAGCATACGCCTTATTGCTGGTACGTCCGTGGATTTCCGGGGCACACTAGCTTGTTTTCGAATAGAAGTTCTGGCCCATCCTGGTGTGGGGGGTATGTGGGCGTGCGGGCCACTCCAAGCGACTGCCTGGTAGGCCACCCTCTGGCCAGTCTAGCCTGGCCTCGGGGTGTAAATGAGCTCCCAGTACCCCATCCAGCAGGTATTGAGCGGGGTTTTCCCCGCCGTCGGTCGCCTGGTGTGCGGGTTTCTGGGCCTGCTGGGTTCTGTCGTGTCTCCGTTGGCCCTGTCTGGGGTCTGCCTGCTCCGTTCTCTGCCTTTGCAGTAGCGAGTTGCTATTTACATGTTGCAAGTTGTGGAGTGGCACTTTGCTGCTGTTTTGTGCCTAAGGTTTGCGTATGGGGGTTTGCTTGCAGTTTTTCGTGGTTTTCGGGTCCATGGTTTGGCCCTCTCATGTGCGTGGGGTTTTTCTGTCCCTGCCTGATTGTCCACCCCTGGTTGTTTTCCTGGGGTTTTTGTGCTTCTGCTCTTTCATCCTGCCTCTCCCCAGTCGTTTTCCTGGCATCTCCTTCGGTCGGTTTTACCTGCACTTGCTGCTATGTAGGGGGGCGTGGTCGGTTTCCGCCGCTTCATTTCCTTGTGCGTTCCCTTGTTTCCTCCTCTGCCGCAGGGGTGTTCTGCGTGTGTGCCTTGGCTTCTTGGGCGTTTTTTTGGCCTGTGTCCTGTGGTGTGCTTTTTTGTCTTGGTCTGTTGCAGTTGCTCGCACCACTTGGTTCGGGTACTGTTTCTGGCGGCAACCCTTCCGCTTTCTTTGGTTTCCTAGCTTGCCCTGCCGGTTGTTTTTTCGGGGTCTTGCGATGTCTCACGTCGGACCCATCGTTTCTGAACTCCTGGCGGGCTTGCTTGCTTTGGAGTTTTTCTGTTGGGCAGACGTTCAATCACCTTGTGCCGCTTGAGTTTCGGTCGTCGCGCCTGAGATCTTCCTGTGGCTCCGCCTTTTCCTGGGCTCGGAGGGGCCTTATCGGGGCTGCTTACGTTCTGCCTCGTGGTCTCGCCTCCGGTTGGTAGTCGGGTGGCTTCGTGGTAGGTGTCCCGCCTGCGTACTTCTCCTGGCGGCAGTATGGGGTATTTTGGCAGTCCTTCCTTTTCCTGTCCCTTCTTAGGTGGTTACTCTTGTTAGCGTCGGCTTGGTTTTCTGGTGGGGGTTGGGGGCCGTCGTCATGCCACATACTGTCGCCTCTTTTCGTGCGGCGCTGGCGGAGCCGCTTTGGCTTGCTTTCGGTCTTGGTGTTGCTTCTGCACCGTTAGTAAGCTGCCGTGTGCATCGTTTCACCTCTGGCCTGTTCGTGCGCCGTTTGCACCATCCTGGTCTCTGGTCAGCGTGCTCTGTCTTCTCCTCGGTTGGTAGTGCCCCTTCGGTTCCGGTTTGTTTTTTGTCGGCTCTTTTTTTCCTTTTGGCATTTGCCTCTGGGGGTCGGGTCGCAGGGTTTTCTTGCTCCTTCGGTTTTAGCGTTTTGGTTGTTCGGTGGCAGCAGTCTCCATCTTTTCTGGCGTGGGGTGGGGCTGCTGCGTTCTGGAGAGGTCCATGGTTTGTTGGTGCTTCGTTGGTCGGGCCGGGGGGGTGTCGTGTTTTTTGTTCAGTGGCAGCCCTCCGCTGTTGTTTGCGTGCCACAGCGTGTGTGTCCGGAGCGTGTTTTGCGTTGATCCAGTTCTGTTCTTCCCGGTTCGCGGGTGATGGTGTCCTGGGTTGTCAGCCATGTTCTTGCGGCTCAGCTGCCTGTGTTCTTCCCTCATGCCCGAGGCGTTCGTGGCTTTGCTGTTCTCACTGCCATCTGGGCGATGTGTCCTAGCAATCTTTCGGGCATGGATCTTTGGTATTCGTATGGGGGCCTTGCTGCTCGTTGTTCTCGTGTTGTTCCCGGGACTTTTGGGGGCTGTGGCGCCTTGGGTTGGCGTTTGCTGGCAGTTGTCTCGCTTCCGTGGGGGGTGCGTGGTGTCCGCCTCCCAGTTCTGTCCCTTTCACCTTCCTCTGTGGGTAGTTAGCTCCGGGGAGCCGACGGGGCTCCCCCAGAAAACCAGCGTTGAATGTAATGAAACGCCATTTTCTGGGTGAGACCCGGAGGCTCCCCGGCAACCCTCCCTCCCTCCGGTCGGCGGTTTTTCGTATGTTTGACATCCAGCCTCAGAACTGATGAGTGGATAGCCGGCGTTGGAGGTCTGGAGCTCCCCTTCCCCTCCCGGGGAGGGGGGAGCTGCGCAGACAGCGGCGAGGTGACGTGTGATGTCATACTAGTTTGCTTGTTTTCTGTTGAGGAGTTCTGTCCACTAGTTCGGCTTTAGGTAGCAATTTTCACCAGAATAGGGGTTTGTTTTGGAATGCTTAGCTTTCTGGATGCTTGACCTGGTCGATGGCAGACATAGAATGCTTCCAACCACACGGTGGTTTCTATAGGCCATTCCTCCCTCTTGCCTCTCTGAGGGGGCCAGGTTCTGGCCATGGTCGGTAGGGCTTAGAACTCCATACACATGACTGATGCCAAAGTCTGACATTAGCATATCAGCCTGGTAAAGCTCCGGGGAGCTTCCGGGTCTCACCAGAAAATGGCGTTTCATTACATTCAATGCTGGTTTTTTCTTTCATGTTTCTGTAGCAGGTGAAGAATTAGAAGTCATCTGGATTTTCCGGGTTTTGGAGTTTCCGAAATATTTTCTCTTTCTGGTAAAAATATGTATAATGTTAATGTATTTTGATAAATATTTTGATACATTTTGAGGGAGCAGGTCGGCTGAGCGGACATCACGCTGGACTTGTGATCCTGTGGTCCCGGGTTTGATCCCAGGCGCCGGTGAGATCCCAGGTGCCGGCATGGGCAGAGTTTCCTTCACCCTATGCCCCTGTTACTTAGCAGTAAATAGGTTCCTGGGTGTTAGTCAGCTGTCACGGGCTGCTTCCTGAGGGTGGAGGCCTGGTCGCGACCGGGCCGCGGGGACACTAAAGCCCCGAAATATCAAGATAACCTCCTGTCTACTTAGGTAATGATTCCAAAGATCATCCTTCCTTTCCTCCCTGGAATCTGGATGTAACAGGTGCTCAATTATTAAAAGTAATAATTTTGGTTTGTCATCCAAATGCACCAAATCGGTAAATTTTATAATATTTTAAAAAAATAGTAAATGGCAGTATTTTTGCAAAATCATTACAAGATCTATTATTCTAATAGGGGTTTGATAAAATACAGTTGAATGCCTACTAGTTTTGCCTGTAATAGCGATTGATACAGTTGATTATGGATATTTTGTAATGAAACACTCTTATTGTGTTAAAAACACTTTTTTAAAGAGTATTTTGTAATGAGCATCTTTGAAAATCAGTTGATTAAAGATAATGCAAGATAATACACTTAATGTGTGTATATGTTGCCATAAGTTAGGTAAATGGTATATATGAGATAAGAAGCAGTTGTGTCTGTGGCAACTGATAAAAATTAAGTACTGTGTTTTTTTAACACACAACAGTTATTAGTATGCTCTGAATGCTTACTAGGTAATGGATATGGTGACTTAAGCCACTGTAAACAATTTGTTCACTTAGACATACAGATATAATATTGGCTGTTAGCTACGTTAGGCTATAATATGTAAAAATTATTCCAATGCAAAATCAAGAAGTTTCTTATGTATTTTGCTATTGAAATATTTGGTAAACGAATGACCATGAATATGGTCTGAAGTGTACTGAAATAATCATCTGGTTCGAAGGACCATAAATGTGGGGAAACCTGCCGGGATTGATATGAGAGGAGAACTACTAGGGACTTGTTCTGTACTAAATTAAAAAATTACTGTTTGTAAAATTAATTCAACTAAAGTCTCTAGCTAGGGTCGGGTCGTAAATCCTAGCTCCTCTTTTTCCTAATGACAGACTGTGTGCTGTAAGGGGCAGGTAGGGGTGAATGAAGAAGTTGACTGAAGCTTCACAATCTACCTGCAGGCAATTATCTCACATCAGCTTGTATATTTAATTCAGGATAAGATTTTAATTAATTCAGTTCTATGACTGAACACTGGTTCTGTATAAATCAGGGGATTTAAACATGTACATAATCCAGCGTAGCACCATAACTATCAATAGCCAATATTCATTTACTATAAACACAACAATTTAAATTGTGGAAGTATATTAAATGACCTTAAATGTGGTCTAAGTACTATTAACTAAGTACAAGAGATTATATTCAATTGGATGAACTCATATGACAACTAAGTAAGCAATTGTTAACTTAATTTATATGTTCAAGTATATATATGTAGATATATTTAATTTATATAAAGAGATTCTTCGCGGCAGGGGATCGTATTCCAGGGACCTGCCCGAAACGCTACGCGTACTAGTGGCTGTACAAGAATGTAGCAACTCTTGTATATATCTCAAAAAAAAAAAAAGATTCAGCCAGCCTGGCTGAAACTCTTCCCAGACTGGGGACACTTATGAGACAGTAAACCTCATGAGTGTCTAGGGTTCTTGAAAAGATTCAGTTGCTGCAATATTAATAAACTTACTGAAATATGAAGTGTTGCTTCAACCTATAACCGACAGACAGACTTATTGGATATATTAAAGTTATACCAGCATACAATTGGCCAATTAATACACTAACATTCAATATACTTCTCTGAATGCCGGGTGCCTGTCTGACAAATGTGCCAGACCTGATAACTCTCTTGTCGAGTTTAGGCACGATATTTTTATATCACAGCTTTGCTGTATAATGTTCTAGTAGCATTGCTAATTAATTATGTCCTTAATTGCAGTTGCAATAGGTTAGATAAGTGATGATGGTGGAGGTGGAGACAGCGATACTTTGTGTGCTCCACTCTACACTTTAGATATGTTCTAGGAATTTTTCCATGTAGATATATTGTCCAGGTACTCCCACCAGTTGTAGAGAGTAATCACTGGTGATAAAGATAATTGAATAAGGTGTCCTAAGCTAATTAATGTTTGCTTATAACCATCACACATGTTCACTGTTTGTAAACAAATGCTTTCTCCCTCGGGCGTCCCCGTAGGTTGCTTACTCCCGAGTTGGCTCCTCCCTTCTTTTTGGAGAAGGTAGTTTTCAGTGAATATTGATTGATTATGTATAATGTTCTAGACATATGATTGAGATAAGATGTGATTATAATATAATTAGATATAGGATTTAAAGATTATAAGTAGTACTGGATAGTACTATTGATTCTTATTAAGGATTTGATTTAATCCCTACTGGAAATCGATTCAATTGTTCCAATAGTTTTTTTAAGAAATCCTTCTAGAAGCTTCTGGATCCTTGAGAAATCATGCACAAAGTCACATAGGCAACCAAGGGCCCAATGGTTGTATGTGATCATAGGTGGCATTTTCTTGTAGGATCCAGATGTATAATGAATCAGTAGTGATTCTGATATGATTTTGATATGATTTTGTTATGATTTAGTTATGATATAGATATGATATAGAATTAATACATTTCTTAGATAATAATAATAGATATAGCGGGTAAAAATTTCCCACAACTTCTTACATTTTCAAAGACACTTTTTACAAGCTCTGTTTCATGCTTATATTCTTTATTTGGATGAGGTGATATCACACAAATGGTTTTGGATGAGGTGACAGAACACGAATCAATGGGTAAAGACAATTTTACACACTTGGAACACGAATCAGTGGGTACATTGCAAGTTTTATCTTCTTGCTTCTGTGTTGGTTTGGGGTCTTGAAATGGGTAGAATGTAATTATGTGTTAATTGGCTGTTGATTAATTGTGTTGACTTTTTGATGTGAAGGGCCTTGCTGATGTTGAGTCTCATGCTGTCGCTGTATCTATCGATAATTTCTGGGTTGTTTGTTAAGATTTTTCTGGTGGTGGTCTGATTGTGTGAAGAGATTATATGCTCCTTCATGGAGGCCTGTTGTTCGTGCATTTTTAATCCCCTATGAAGAGACTTTGTTGTTTTGCCTATATACCTATATCTATATAACATATCTACATTTGAAACTGTGTATGAAGTTTGCCTCCACATCACTGCCTGAAGCATTCCACCTGTTAACTACTCTCACACTGAAAAAAGTTCTTTCTAGCGTCCCTGTGGCACATTTGGGTATTCAGTCTCCACCTGTGTCCCCTTGTTTGCATACCACCCGTGTTAAAAAGTTTATCATTATCTACCCTGTCAATTCCTCTGAGAATTGACAGGGTATACGAGCCGGACGAGGCGTCCGGTTCGTATATTTGTATAGTCTGGAACCTCGCCAGTAGTTCTGAAATAACTAAGCAAACAGTTCCAGAAATCTGTGAAAGAGACACATGGACACACAAGGTGCAGCAACCAGGGCGTTGTGAGTTTTGTTGATTCTCAGCTGGATTAATATGGCATTTTCCTCTCATCGGCCCTCGCGAGCGTGAGGCAGGAAATTGTATTGATTTAATATAATCAGTGATTATTTACCAATATGTTCTCAGTTTTAATACATGATGTAGCATTAACTAAGGCAGTTTTGGTAAGTTATAGATGACTGGAGATCGTTAGGGGGACGTCCTGAGGCGCCCATGAATGGAGGTCCACTCTGGGAACTCCATTTAGATATTTAGTTGAGGCTGTGGATTATTTTCCAGAACGGTTTTTGCACGTATTTGTGTTTATTATTACACATTTAGGTACATGTGCATTTGTGCAGCTACCCTAGACTATATGAAGGGGAGTACAGTGTGTCACAAAACTAGCTGCGTGATGCTAAAAATCCCCATCACACAGGATGGTTAGTCATACAGAGGCATGTGATAAGTGGTCTGCACTGGCAGACTGGGTGTATTATGAGGATATCAACACAAGAGTGAATAAGGCAGCAGTGACACTAAAGGTCCCCATCTCGCAGGATAGTTAGTCATATGGGGCCATTACCCACTATATACATACGGAGCAAATTTTGGGTGCAATATGAGGATAACGTCAAGAACATGAGAGTGAATAAAGTAATTGCAAAGCTCCAGGTACCTCATGCCAACGGTACCTCTAATAACTGGGCATTCAGTGATGTAGTGTGGGAGATCATCTCGCAGTTCCTGCTCACAGTGTTTGCACCTGGAGTGTTCAGGATTGGGAGATCCGTCACCTGTAGTCACCTGCTACAGGTAACGGTAACCCAACCTGATCCCGGCCACCACTGTGTCGCACAGTCTGGTGGACGTTTTGTGCTGCCCTTAAACATGGGTTTCAGATATGAACAAATCATAGTTTTTTATACTGGTGCTTTCAGGTTGTTGGAAGTCAGTAATTTCTCTCCTATCAGACCTGAGTGTTTGGAACAATATAGTTTTGACAGCAGAGATGAGGATACCTAGATCTAATTCATCTTTTTTTACACACTAATTTGGCTGCAATGTCTGTGTCATTATGATGGTTTATATTTGTGTGTGATGGTATCCATACGAAGGAGATTCGAAACCCTTTACTCTGTGCAGGAATTAGGTAATTTATAATTGGTAGTATGAGGTTCTTGCTGTCGATCTTCCAGTAGTTTGCAAGTGCTTGAAGAGGAGACATTGAATCACAAAATATTATTCCTCCTCTAATGTCTTTTAATGTACTGGTAGCTAGTTGTAGTGCCGCTAGTTCTGCTTCTTTGGAGGTCAGCTAGTTTTTTAACCTGACACTGACAGTCTGTGTGCAAATATTATTTCTACAAAACCTACATGCTGCTGCAGTCCGTCCAGTAGAAGATTGGACTGAACCGTCGGTGTAAACACAGTGCTCGTGAGATCTTAAATTATCGATGGAGGAAGTAATTGTTTCAAGTGTTACAGATTGCAAGTAATGTCGAAAATCGCGATAAAGTCTACAGGATTTTCGTACCTCTTTTCAAAACAACAAAGAAATTGCAAGTAATGTCGAAAATCGCGATAAAGTCTACAGGATTTTCGTACCTCTTTTCAAAACAACAAAGACTAGGAGAAATTAAAACCGCTTTTCAAATCACGATAAAGTCTACAGGAATTGCACACCACGCACAGGAAGGCTTAGTACCTCTACGTCACGTTTTACCCTACTAAACTGTAGACCCGTTCTTAACACCAGAAGCGCTCAAAGAATGACATCAGCGGTGTATGCAAAATTTACAAATCTACACAAGGAATCAGTGGTGGAGCCGTATGGAGCTTTCGCCATACACACGAGAGGTTCACCACCACACTGGTCCAAGAACTGAAAAAGACAA
>WNGS01162944.1:82494-94870 GCA_020271785.1 Procambarus virginalis | reverse complement strand
TTTTGCATTCCAATTCATGAAGGTTAGGGGAGCCATTTAGGATGTGGGGTTGGATGTGTCTGTTTTCCTTGGTATGCCAGTAGTAGTACGTGTTGGATACCTCGATGTGGGCTGTGTCTTACTCTTGGTACTGGCGGTTTGGGTTTGTGGCAAGTCAGCCTGGGGAATGATTTTGGTAAGGCGCTCTAAGGAGTTATTAGTGAGTTTTTCCATCATCTGTTCAAACAATGTGTGTCCAGCAATGGTGTCTTTGTTTGGGCGGATGTCAGTGTCTGTAGCTGTTGATGGGATGTCTTTTGGGTCAGCCTCAGGGGTGAGTTGTGTTACTTGTGTAAAGAATTTAGTTAGATGTCGGTCCAGCGTCTTTTCTAGTGCACTTTCGATGCGTGTGACAAAAGTCTCAACAAGATCATTTTCAATGCGAGTGACAAGAGTTTCAACAAGATCAGGACTCAGTTGAGCATTTTGTGAGAGATGGATGGACCCTGGGGTTGTGGGAATGTCGGTGACAGATATATCAGGTACACGCAAAGGCTGTGTTTGAGTGTGAGGTAGTGTTTGATGATTGGACTGTGTTAGGTTGTTTCAAAGCACTACTGTATAGCAGGTTATTGGTAGGGACAACCTTAGTTTTTGCTGCTACTGCTATGTATGAAGGACATTGTTTGAATGTAATGTTGTGATCGCCACCACAGTTTGAGTAGGTAAGTGTATCTGATGTACAATCTTGCGTGTAATGGGAACCAGAGCATTTCCCACATTTAATGTCTTTGGTGCAGCCTTTCCAGGTATGGTTAAAACCTTTACATTTAAAACACTGAGTGGAACGTGGTATATACACCTCTAGTTTATGGAGGAAGCCGTTTAACCAAATCCTCTCAAGTGGAATGTAGTCTAGAAAGGTAAGCAGAGCAGTGCCTGTATCACTCAGTTCTCCGTTTGTTCTTCACATAATTTTTTTTATTCCATGGATCGGGATGTCATGTGTCTGAAGTTGTGCTTTGATGTCGTCTACACTGATGTCTACCACATGTCGGATTACATATTTTGTTAATCGGTCCCCTAGTGGTTTGTAGCACTTGACTTTGTGGCCACAGATGTCAGTAATGTCTGAAAGCTTTATTTCTTCGCCATGTTTGTGGTCCACTGCAATCAAGTTTTTTTGTTTATTTGGTCTCATATCGTGCACGTTGATCCCGAATATCTTGGGAATGGCGTTATATAAGATACTTTGTGCCCGGCTATTTCTGAACACATTTTCCTCTGCCCCATCAAAGGCAATGAGGAAAGTTTGCAAATCAGAAGAAATTGGCCTAGCTTGGTTGAGCGGTGGATGTTGATACTGAGGCCGCGTGGTGCCGGCATGGTCTCTGTTTACCTCTGTAAGTTGGCGGCGTTTCGCCTCCAATCTGTTTGCCTTGCTGTGATGTTTGCTGTCCAGGAAATCTCCATCTAGATCATCTTCTAAGACCGGGTGACGTTCATGATCAAAATATGTGGTATGCAACCGTGGTTTCCCAGTGTCCTCAAAGGTATCATCAATATGTGTAGGAGAGACACTGCGTGAACCTCCACCAGTCGCCATGACGCTCCTCCGTCCTGCTGACACCAGTAGAGTAAATGATGACGGTTCCCTTCATTCCAGGTATGGCGTGCTCTTCCTGTAGAATTTAATTTAATTTTAGGGGCTGGAATGTAGATCGTCCCCTCCATTCAGGGTATGGTATGAAATTTCCATAGACTTTAAGGTAATTTGAGTAAATACGACTTTATTGTGTTTTGAGAAAATTGTGCATATGTCGTAGTTTTTTTAGAAGATCAGAGCAAATGCCGTAGACGTTTTTGAGAAGATATATCCAAATGCCATAGACTTTGTTGAAAATATGAGTGAAAGCACCTGTATAAAAAGCTATGATTTGTTCAGATCTGAAACCTATATTTATGGGTAGCACAAAACGTCCATCAGACTGTGCGACACAGTGGTTGCCAGGATCAGGTTGGGTTACCGTTACCTGTGGCAGGTGGATACAGCTGACGGATCTCCCAATCCTGAGCACTCCAGGTGCAAACTCTGTGCGCAGGAACTGCAGCATGATCTCCCACATTACATCACTAAATGCCCAGTTATTAGACCATTCAGTCCCGTTGGTATGAGGTACCTCGATCTTTGCAATTACTTCATTCACTCTCTTGTTCTTGAAGATATCTTCATATTGCACCTAAAATTTGCCAGTGCAGGCTACTAAACAGTGCAGACCCTGTATGACTAACCATCCTGTGAGATGGGGACTTTTTGTATCACTGTTTCCTTGTCACTCTTGTGTTGATGATGATATCCTCATAATGCACCCAGAGTTTGCCAGTGCAGACTACTGATCACATGCGTCTGTATGACTAACCATCCTGTGTGATGGGGATTTTTTAGTACAGCATAGCTAGGCTTTTCACACACTGTACTCCCCTTCATATAGTCTAGGTTAGCTGCACAAATGCAGATGTACCTAATATATTTAAAAAAATCCAATAAAGCTTAATTAACTCTTAGGCAGGTGTCATCATCATATTTTTGATTCACAAGGTAATGCTGTTATCATCTAATGACGATTTAAATCATTATTTCCTTGGTTTTACACATATGATACAAATAGGAATATAATAGATTTATGTAGATGTAATGGACTTTACCTTGACACCAGAAAAATTTCCTGCTGTCATTAGCGACTAATAAATCCTGTTACCCATTACTTACTACATGAATGCTGGTATCGTCATTTGATAATTTATTATTATTGCCTGGGTTTTACATGAATAATGCAAATAAAGATATAATTCGTATATGTGGATGAAATGGAGTTTACCTTGACTCTTGAAAACCTCCTGCTCTCATTAGTTAGCCTGTTACTAGGTGAATGTGGTTGTCATCATATATCGAGTATCATCTGTGAGTGCAAGTTGGTGGCTTATGTCTTTGTTCCTTTCTGTACTCTCGCCCATATGGTGCCAATTAGGTCATGTGTCATCACTCAGACCCCAACACCATTTAATATGATGTTCATACATTTCACTACTCTATATTGCCCCCCCCCCCCTCCCTGTTCAGCCCGTTGACGCATGAGGGGGGCTTAGTGGGCGGCTGCCGGAGTGTGATGCTCCTTGGGACAGTCCTCTGTCCTTTTGTGGTCTTGTGCTCCTGCTGTTGTCCTCTCTAATTGTGATGAACTACTTTTCCTTTTCCTTCCGTTACGTTTTTCTCCCCCCTCTTCTCCTATCTGCTTGTCGTTTCCTGCCGACCTTTTGCTTGTTTTGGTTATTCCTTTGGACTTCTTCTATTTTGACGCCCGGGTGCTTGAGGAGGCATACTCTTGCACCCGTAGAACTGTAGTACCCAACGTCTCGAGCGAGGGGAACCTTTTATTGTCAATCCCCCTTTCGTCGCTGAACCCGATCTCGACGGACTGACGGTTCTTAAGGTGGCGTTTGTGGGGCGTATACTCACGACGCACCCCTAGGGGGCCCCGGCATGATCGGCGATAGCTTCCTGTTGGGTGTCCTGCCTCTAATTGTGGCTCCATGGTGGGTATGGGGGCACATTCGTGGATGAATTTGTCACTCTTCGTCTGTATGTCGTTGAATGTTTCTGTTGTACCCTCTCAGGCTCGTGGGGTGGGCGACCAAGCCCCCGAGTCGGCCTGTATTGGAAGACCGGGCTCTGTAGCCCCGCTGCGTTGGGCCCCGACCTTGCTCCTCCTTTGACCCTCCTGACTTCTTCCCCCAGCTCCCCTCCCTCCTCTGTGGTTGGGTCGAGCCTCAAGCCCCCAGTGGTGACCACTTCGTCCCCTGGTGCGGCTAAGTCTCTCGTTGTGACTACTGCGCCTTTTAACCCCTCTCTCTCTGGGGGTTCTCAACGCCGTCCGCGCCACGGCCGCACTCGCTCGATTCCTTCCCGTACTGATGCGTATCAGGCCTTGTTTGGTCCCGCTTCATGGGCCAAATACTTTGATCTCCTCCCTCTTGATTCTGCGCCTCCTGACGATTTCTCCCTCCATCGGCATCTTGTTGATTCCGTGGATGCCTCTGTTACCTTCAACCCCACTCGTCTCGGTACACGTGTCGTTGCTGCTCCTTCTCAGGATGCAGCTTCCCGCTTGGCTGCCTTATCCTGCCTTGGCGAGATCCCTGTTCGGGTCTCAAAGAACGCTCGGTTGAATGCCAGTGTTGGCACTATTCTCCTCCCGCCCCATGTTGCGACCGGTGTTCGGAATCTGCAGGACTGCCACGATGATATTCGGCATATCCTTGATGCCCAAGGCCATTCTGTCCTCCAGGTAGACTCGTTTACTCGTCCCCCTCGTGGTCGTCGCCGTCAACCCCTTCGGGTTGTGAAGATTACCTTTGATGGTAGGACCCTTCCATCCTCTGTCATTCTTGCTGGTGCCAGGTGCTCTGTCCAGGAGTACATTCCTTCTCCTCGGCTTTGTAACAAGTGCTGGAGGTTTGGGCATGGTGCCCTCCGCTGCTCTGGGACTGTCTCTCTCTGTCCTTTGTGTGGGGGCGAAGGTCACTCTAAGTCGGAGTGCACTTCTCCCCAGGCTCGCTGCCTCAACTGCGGTGAGGCCCATCCTACCTTCTCCCGTGCCTGTATCCATTACAAGCTTGAGGCAGCCGTCCTCAACTTGAAGCACCGGGAGCGTTTATCTTTTCCTGAGGCGAGGCGCCAGGTTCGCCGGCTCCCGCCTTATGCTAACGTCTCTTATGCTCGCGTGTTGCGCTCTTCCTCTCCTCGTCCTTCCCACCTTCCTCAGACTCACAACCGTTTCCGGGCCTTGGACCCTGATACGCCCACTGCCCCCTCCTCTGTTCCTTTGAGTTCTGTCCCGAAGGGTCCCCCTCCTGGTCCTCTGTCTGGGGTTCCCCTTCTTTCTACCCGGTCTGTCATGTCTCCTGTGTCTTCTTCCTCGTCTCCCTCCGATCCTCCTTCCCATCCTTCTCCTCCATCTATTGACTCTCCCCGCCGCCTGTCAGTGCGGGCTGATGTCCATCGCTCTCCTAACGGCCGTCGTGTGTGCTCTCGTTCAGCTTCTCCTGTTGAGACGCTGGAATCCGTTGCCCAGTACGTAGTTGCTGGGACACCTGTCTCTTTAAGTCAGAAGCGTAAGCCTGGCTCCTCTCCTTCCTCCTCCCCGGCGGGTAAGAAGGCTTCGCTTTCTTCCTCGGCCCCTACTTGACTCTATTGCTCCTTCCCTCCCATTTCGGTGGTTGCGCCCCCTGTTCCTGCTATGGAGGTTTCTTTGGCCCCTGCTTCCCTCTCGGTTGCTGCCCTTGCTGAGGTGCGCTCCCCTCTTTCTACTCCCCCTCTTCCTGCTGCTGTCCTTGACTGCTCCTCTCGGTTGCCTCCTCCTCTTCCTCCTCCTCTCGGACCCCGCCCGTCCACCTCTGGTCTGTTCTCCCGCTTCCTTCCCTCCGTCTTTGCTCAGTTTACCCATGCCCCCTAACCCTGACTTTGCTGACCCTGATCCCGACCCTGATCTTCTTTAACGTGCTATGTTGCTCTTTCGCCTTTGTTTCTTCCTTGTTCTCTGTTGTTGTCCTTTCTCTTCTCGTCGATGTCTATTCTTCAATGGAACGTTCGGGGTTATTACGCCAATTTCCTTGAACTCCAACTTCTGATTTCGCGGTTTTCGCCCCTTTGTGTCTGTCTCCAGGAGCCGATGCTTGGTGCTCGTCCTGGTCGCTTTCGTGGCTATTCCTTTCTCTCCCCCCCCCCCCCAGCTGTTGCTGGGGCTCCTAACTCTTCTGCTCTCTTGATTCGCTCTGATGTTCCCTTTGTCCCCTTACTTTTTCCTTCGCCTCTCCATTGTTCTGCTGCTCGTATCTTTGTGGGGAAATGGTACACAGTTTGTTCCATTTATCTCCCCCCGAGTGTCCCGCTTTCTCTTCCTGATCTGAAACACCTACTGGACTCCTTGCCGGAGCCTGTGCTCCTGCTGGGTGATTTCAATTGTCGTCATTCCCTTTGGGGTGATGTTCTGACGAACACCCGGGTCGCCTTCTTGAGCCGTTTATCCTCTCTTCTTCCCTGTCTCTTCTGAATTCTGGTGAGCCCACGCATTTGGACTCTCGGACTCGCACCCTTTCCTGTCTTGATCTTTCTCTTTGCTCGTCTTCTCTTTACTTAGATTTCACGTGGCAGGTTCTTGATGACCTCCATGGCAGTGACCATTTCCCCATCCTTGTTACCTTTTTCTCTTTTCGCCCTCCCTCTCCTTCCCTAGGTGGCAGTTTGCTAAAGCGGACTGGAACCTATTTACCCTCAGTGCTGCTCTCTCTGACCTCTCCCTTCTGCCTCTCCCTCGCTCTCTCCTCCTTTTTCATGACACTGTCTTCGACGCTGCCCTCCGCTCTATTCCTCGCTCTTCCTCTCGGGGTCCACGGAAGTGCGTTCCCTGGTGGAATGCAGACTGTGCTCGGGCTGTCCGCTGTAAGCGTGCAGCCTGGAAGAGACACCGCCGTCGGCAGACGGCCGATTCTTTTCTTTTCTTTCGGAAAGCGAGTGCGGTGGCCCGTAGGGCCATCCGTACGGCTAAACGTGAATGTTGGGCATCTTATGTCTCCACCATTACGTCCGAAACTCCTCTGCCACAGATCTGGAAGCGTATCCGCAAGATAGCGGGTAAGTTCGTTCCCGATGTTTCACCGGTCCTTCACCTCCGTGGTACTCTTGTGGCGGACCCGTTGCAGGTCGCTACCGAACTGGGTTCCCACTTTTCTTCTGTTAGCTCTGGTCTTCATCTTCCCCAATCTTTCCTTCTTCGTAAACCTGTCCTTGAGTCTCGTCCTTTAGATTTCTGCACTCGTCTTCGACTTCCCTATAACGATCCCTTCTCTCTCTCTGAACTTCGTTCTGCCCTGGCCCTCTGCGGTTCTACGGCGGCGGGCTCCGATGGTATTCATTATGAGATGCTTCGCCATCTCCCTCCGTGCACGTCTCAGTATTTACTGAGTCTGTATAATCGGATCTGGGAGTCGTCGTCAGTCCCTGAGGACTGGCTCGATGCCGTTGTCCTCCCTGTTCGCAAACCAGGGTCTCTGGGAACATCCCCTAAAGACTTTCGCCCTATTGCCCTCACAAGTTGTGTCTGCAAACTCTTTGAACTTATGGTTAACGTTCGTCTGATGTGGTTCCTGGAACGCCATCACCTCCTCTCCCCTTCTCAATTTGGTTTCCGCAAGTGCCGCAGCACGACAGATGTCCTGGTGAACTTGGAGGTCTATATTCGTACTGCTTTTGCTGCGAAGACCTCCGTTGTTGCCGTCCTTTTTGACCTGGAAAAGGCTTACGACACCACTTGCCCCCAACGACTGTTCCAACGAATTCGCACAACAACAACCCCAGCCCTCGATAGATGGACCCCATCCCGAGCATACATTTTATCTCTTCATAGAAGTGTTCCCAGTTGTATATGAAGATATTGCATTTGATTTGCAATATCTTTCCAGCCGGCAATTGACACCAGTGCCCTCGACAACCATTCATTTCCACTCCCTTTCTTGGAAGAATGCCACATATGATCGAGATTCCTCCCTTGCTCCTAACTAAATTCTCGACTATCTTATACCTCTGCATCAGTTCCTCACTTCTAACTCGTTCAACATCATTTCCACCTGCACTAATGCATATAATGGGTTTGTTCCCATTTCCCAACCCGTCCTCACACAAGACAGCACATATATGACTTAATGCTTAAAGTCTATATGTTTAATGTGATTTAGTACATATGTGATATATTCCCAGTTACCTTTTTTACCAAGCCCAAACTTTTCCTCGCGTACCAATTTACGTCTCACAGTACCCGTCCATCAACGTAGATAGCAGAATAGTCGTGATTGGTTCAATTATAACGAAAATTGTAGTTTTCAGGACCCACATGGGTTGTGAAATTTACCTACTACTATTGTCCATGCTCTTAGAATATTACAGATCAGCTACATCCTATTGAAGGCTCGTAGTTTTGTTTTGAGAAATATTAGTTGTTCTAGTAATTATAATAAGCACTATAAATTATTACATAGAATACAGTGCTTCACCAATCAATATTATATACCATAGTCTGTGCTTTAAAAATATTTAAAGAATGTTTTGTAGGAACGCTAACAGAAACGATGTTACGTTGGATGTCTATGGGGCAAACTACGGCAAACAAGATGGTATGGTGTCTACTATAGCAACTATAGGGGTGTTATATTGTCCACTACCACCTGTTAGGTGAGTAAGGGGTCCAATACCACCCACAGGATGGGTATGGGGGGTCACATCCACCCGCAGGATGGGTATGGGGATCACATCCACCCATAGAATGGGTATGGGGTCCAATAACACCCACTGGATGTGTATGGCGTCCATTGCCGCCCACAGGATGAGTATAGGGTCCAGTATCGCCCACAGGATTAGTATATAGGGTCCACTGCCGCCCACAGGGTCGGTAGGGGGTCCACTACCGCCCACTATCGCAGAGTGCACTCCTGGCATTGAACGCACATAGCAGTGACACCCATAAAATAGTCAGTGATATTCGAATGAGTTTTAGCTGCTAAAGAAAACAGATTTGAAATTAAATTCCTATGGATACCATCACATGTTGGCATCTCGAGGCATGACACTGTTGATATGCTTGCAAAGACAGCCTGTAGAAAACCAGTGGTAGAAATTGATATGGGTGTTTCATTAGCAGTGACAAAGAGAATACTTAAACAAATATCTAATGAAGATCTCACCGACCTAACAAATTCACAAAGACCTGAAAGTTGTAGCATTAAATATTATGATAGATATCGTGAGGAGACATTCACATATGGGACTAATAGAACAAGAACCCGGCAATGTGATGTTATAGTGGCCAGAATTCGCCTGGGATATAGACGTATCTGGCAGCTTTCTCAAAACTCAAATGTCGAGTACAAAAAATAACATTTGATTTGAGTACACAATGTGTCAACTTTGTGAAAGAGAAAACATGCACTCTCTTGAACATTATATTGTAGAATGTCCCATATTGTCTGACTTTCGCCCTCCTGGGCTGAGGTATGCTGAACTGTGTAATTACTATATGAGTACTGGAACACTTGATGATATATTGGACTTGTATCCAAGATTGACCATGTAATGTATCATTTATACAATGTATGTATGTGATGTAACTATATAACCTGAGCTTGTAAAAGCACCTTAATCACCTTCAGTGATTAAGTGCTTAATTGCACACTAGTTTCTCTGTCAGCTATCTCACCCTGTCAGAGTAAAAGAGACAAATGTATGTGAATGCATGTGTATATATATGCATGTATATATGTATATGTACGTATATATGTGTGTGTGTGTATGTATATGTATGTGTATAAAGTACATATGGAAGCTGATCAGAATTGCATTTCACCTTTGTAAATGCACATTCATGACACTTCGAACACTTTATGTAGGGCATACGTAATCTGTGTATCTATGTATTTAGGTATGTAGGTTAGCTTAGCATTTTAAAAGTAACAAATGTTCCGAACCATAATGGAAACAGACCCAACTATGGGATGGGTTAACCCAAGTATCGCGTTTCCAAAAGGGTCGCCCATGTTGGAAAAGACGAACGCCGAAAGAATATTGTTGAAAACATCTTGATGACTTATTAAACCAAAATTATTTATTAATCAGAAAAAAGACAAAAACGCGATCTATCTGTAAAACGTCTACCAGACAAATATTTTAAGTAAAACCGAAGATATTTGTAGTTGTATAAAAGGGCAGTTTTCATCGCTCGTCGAGCTCGAAAACCGCAGCATTCATCTCAGAACCATGCCTATTTCACGCAGATTCCTTAATAAACGTAAGAGTTTTTATATGTCACAAGAAAGATAGAAATATAAGCTTCATTCTAAATACTTTACCATGGGCATATTTAAATTAAAGCGAAGATAGGTGTACTTTTATAATAGCCGAGCTCCGACCCCGGACAGATCGATCGACCGAGCAACTCTCTCTCAGAACAATGTATATTTCACGTGAATTCGTTAATAAAATATATGTTTTATATGTCTCAAGAGGCAGACATATAAGCTTCACTTTAAACACTTTACCATAGACATATTTAAAGTTCTAATGAAGATACATGTATTTTAAAATTACGGAGCTCCGACCCCGTACAGACTGAACGACAGAGCAACTCCTCTCTCAGATCAATGTTATTTCACGTAAATTCGTTAATAAACACAAATGTTATACATGTCTTAAGCAAGATAGAAATATGAGCTTCATTTTATATACATTACAATAGACATATTTATAGCTCAAGTGAAGATACATATGTTTTTATAGTAGCGCTCAGTAGCTTGTCGGCATGGAGTACAGACGCCTACGCACTTGCCGAGATATTATATATTAACAAGATACGCTAATAAAGCCTAAAGTCTTATATGCCTCCAGAAAGACCGAGATATGAACATTATTATGATTGCACCAAAAAATATATCATGTTCGAGGACAAAGATATATCAATTTTAAATTAAGTTTCGACTCTTGCTCGGGCGAGAGAGATGGGCGACTCTCGCCCCATCTATTGGAGATTCTGTCCACTAAAGACCCAAAGCTACTCAACCCTCCTAGCATTATTTAAGTAATGAAGTAATATGGTATATTTACTCACTATAATGTGGGTGCTGAATGCAGGACATGAAAAACATATATTTACTCCAAACCAATATTTCATTATGAAATAAGTAAATAAGTAGCATCAAAGGAATCGACGGTCCAAGGTCATGTTTGTGGAGCGACTTATCCAAGATATATCGTTGTTTGGAAAGTGTTTGTTGCATATCCAGTTGTCGCCTTCTCTGCACAATTATCACAAATTAATTATAATTTAACAAGTAGAATACGTATTTTTATTAAAATCTAACATAACTACCAGAAAACATTTAACATTTATTAAAAAATATATGTTAGAAGTTAAATCGACTTCATAAGACAATAGTTTGTTATATTACTCGTTTTGCGTTGACATGCGTTCGCTACTTAAACTACATTGTGGGAGTATGTCTCCCAAGATCTCCCACAGCTGACTTGAATGGCTCATTGCAGTGCACAGATCTTCGTGCACAAAGCCTATTTCCCTTAATCCTGGAAAGTTTCTTGCATGTTGGGTATCTCCAGAATGCCCACTTAACCAGGAACACTTTTAATGATACGTAGGCCGCCTTATGTCCAGGCAGGAAGTAGATACAGGAAGTTAATCATACTGTCCACCAGGGTCCGTGAGTACATGGCTGGTGCCCGCGTGAGAGACACAGGGAAGGCGCCAGCAGCGTCTGACCTCTGGGGTCAACCGGCGCGATGTTGAATAACAGCTATGACGTGTTCATGACGTCACTCCTGCTACTGCTCATCGAACGAGCTAATGTGATTGGTTCCCGCTCATTTGCTGCAATGCTATTGGTCAAATTGTAACTCTTTTGTGTTGTGTGCCACGAGATGCCCGGCACCCTTGCAAACTCTTCACGTGAGAGAGACCATACCCAAGGACGTGTTCTGTTCTACCACCAATAGACTGATCACCGTCTCCCTCACCGTCAAGTTAACTCAGCGTCTTTGCGATATACCACACACTCGCCAGAATCACGAGTGGGAATATATTGTTTAGAAGCCTAAAGTGACAAATCTCCAGAGCGAAACAGACTGGTATCAGGTAACCCCTGGTGACCAAGATCGTCGTGAGTGACTTAAGATGAACTAAGGCAGTGCCGCCGCCTAAGTAACTGTGTGTGACATTACCACAGTGTACCTAGGTGTACCGGCATGGTACCGCCACTCATCCTGAGCGTGTACCTCAGTACCCTCGAGCGCCCGCCGCCGCCCAGCCGCCGCCGCCCTAGCTCCTACGTGACGTCACCACCTCACGCACCGTCAGTGCCAGTGTGTGCGCGTGTGTCTGTCTGTTAAGCATACAGCACGCCCTACTCACGAAATCATCTCAAATACTGCGAGTACCCTCCGTGTCTACGAGCGAACCAGCTGTCAGGCCACCTACGAGTGCTTGTATAACGAGTCTGAGTGAGGCGTAAGGAAAGGTACCTATCTGTAAGTACAAGATCTTGTCATTGTTTATTGTGTCTGTGTTGATCTGAGGGATCAACACAGTTCTCACCTTCTTATACCTGTCGCAGGTTATAGGTGAATCGACGGTGTATGCGTGTTTATCTGTGTGGTATCACAGCATTTCCTCGTCTGTGGATGTGAGCTTCACATACACCACACATTTAGTTATGTTTATTGCATATCATCTTTACTGAGTATCCGGTTGGAAATCTTGTGATACCTTTGCATAACGGCAGTTAG
>WNGS01162944.1:22836-57433 GCA_020271785.1 Procambarus virginalis | reverse complement strand
GAAGGGATATAAAATATAATAAATTACCATTCTATGGCACGATTAGTTTTTCTGTAAGGAGTCGTCTGAGGAAAAATGTTGCAGCATTGGTTATCCTCAAGTAGACTTTAGATTTATCTTTGTCAACACTAATACCATAGGCTCTTATTTTAAATTTAAAGATAAAGTGCCTACTCCCCTCTGCTCTAATATCGTATATATGTATAATTGTTCCAGCTGTAATGCTGGATATATCGGGAGGTCCATTCGGAACTTTAAGATTAGGATACTTGAGCACCGGGAGTTTCTTTTAGGACTGGATTACCATTGTCTCAACCACCATTTTCGGAGATTAGAAACCATTGTTATGAGTTAATCATTCTCTGCTGGAATCTGATTTTAAAATTTTGGACACTTGTATAAGGGCCAGTCAGATTTGAGAATATGGAATCCTTTATATATAAAGGAGCTGCGGCCTTTTATTAAATAGCAACCTTTCGGCTGTTCAATTGTACACTGTGTAGTGCACAGTAGGCCCTGTAATGTTTGCTTTATAGTTCATTTCTGGTAGTTTAATTTTATTATAATTTTGCTTTAGTCTACCATGTTTTTGCCTTTTCTTACTTATGTCGGGCTTGACATTGTACATTATTATAATCTTTTTATTTAGGATACATACATTTTTTGTTATTTAGTTTTATTTAATATTTGAGTTTTTATACGATTCTGAGTAGTATTTTATAGTTGTCGCTTACTCTGTTTGTATTTTTATATACATTTTTTGTAGATTTGTAGTCATGATATAAATTTTGTTATAGTGTTTAGTATATATGTTGTAGCTATCAACTCTCATTCCAGTTGATCACTTCACGTAAGTTTAATAGTATGCTTTGTTGTAGTAGTTATAAAATTCTTGTTGTAATTGAATGTTATTGAATTAGCTTTTATCTATGTGACATTAATAAGTTTTATTTGATTGATCACTTTAAGTAAGCTTAAGTGTTTTTTTTAATAATTGTTCCTTTCTTTGATATGGCCAGTCATATTCAGTATGAGTTCTTTGTTTACCAGTTATTTGATTGTGATTTCTATTTTCTTTTAGATCTGATGATGAATACAAGAAGTATTCGAAACGTTAGGAATTTTAAAGTAAAGAATCTGAAACAAGATGTTCAGTATATCCTTGGTTTTCCTATTTATCTAAACATTAAGAGTTCCCGAAGGGAACATCGATCATATATATATATATATATATATATATATATATATTTATATATATATATATATATATATATATATATATATATATAATATATATATATTTGAGTTTTTATACGATTCTGAGTAGTATTTTATATTTGTCGCTTACTCTGTATTTTTATATACATTTTTTGTAGATTTGTAGTCATGATATAAATTTTTGTTATAGTGTTTAGTATATTTGTTGTAGCTATCAAGTCTCATCCAGTTGATCACTTCACGTAAGTATACATATATATATATATATATATATATATATATATATATATATATATATATATTATATATATATATATTTCCTTAAGTACTTTCGTATATTAATACATCTTCAGAAGGAGTGATTTTACAGATCGAGTACTGGACATACAATAGGGTACAGTGAGGTGAGGTACAATACGTGGACACGTACTGCAGACGGCATATTGGCCCAACTGATGCAGCCCATTGGCCATCTGATGCAGCAACCACACACAGGTCAACATCTAGGTAATTATAGCATAAAATAGTAAATATTACAATGAATTAGTGAGACAAATGTGTTCCAATGATCCTACTTAAATCGCCCTTTAATTGATCTATTAAAAATGGATCTAAGTTATATAGACCGCTGCTAATGTTATTAGCAGCGGTCTAGAAATTAGCCATTTTTAATAGATCAATTAAAGGGCGATTTAAGTAGGATCATTGGAACACATTTGTCTCACTAATTCATTGTAAATATTTACTATTTTATGCTATAATTGCCTAGATGTTGACCTGTGTGTGTTGCTGCATCAGATGGGCCAATGGGCTGCATCAGTTGGGCCAATATGCCGTCTGCAGTACGTGTCCACGTATTGTACCTCACCTCACTGTACCCTATTTATGTCCAGTACTCTATCTGTAAAATCACTCCTTCTGAAGATGTATTAATATACGAAAGTACTTAAGGAAATTCCTGTTTCGTTTTTCCTCCGTGGTCTGACATTGTCACATTTTTAATCACGTGTTTATTTTCGTGATATACACACACACACACACACACACACACATATATATATATATATATATATATATATATTATATAATATATATATATATATATATATATATATATATATATATATATATAAGGCCTGCTGTACTGGGATTGGATCCGAAGAAATAATTATATTACTGATAATTGTAGCTGTCCTTTGTGATATTCTTTCCTGTAGAGAGGGCAAACCCGTCTCCAGTCTAAGTGTTTCAAGCCTGGTCCACATGGGGGCTCCCAGTGCGGCTCTCATAGCATTGTTTTGGGCAACTTCAAGCTTTTTCCACTGTTGGTGTGATAGATTTGTGAGTGCAGGTGCGGCATAATCGATCACTGATCTGACTGCCTGTACATAGTATGTGCGAAGGACTTGCAGATTGGCTCCTCCAGAGAGGGAGGTTAGCGACCTGAGAATTGCCGTCCTGGCTGCAGTTCGCTCTCTCGAGTAAGTGACCTCAGCATTAAAATTCAAGTGTGTGTGTCCAGGATTATTCCTAGGTACTGATAGGTGTCCACCCATTCATTTGGTTAACCCTGTACTGTGAGTTGGATGTTGGGCTTCGCTATTTTTATGGGCATGGCTTTTGACTTTGAGGGGTTGAGTTTGATCCCAATCTGTTTTGCCTCTTTACTGACGCAGTCTAAGCATTTGGGTGCAAGGCGCACCGCATCCCTTCCTTTTATGATGATGACAAAGTCGTCCGCGTAGTTTAGCAGCCTGCAGTGATGTGGAAGTTTCAACCTCATTATTCTTTCCATTAAACAGTTGAAGAGAAGGGGGCTGAGAATACCTCCTTGCGGTGTACCATTTTCATGTCTTTTGTACTCAGAGACTGTGCCATGAAGTTTTACTCTTGCTTCTCTGTTTATGAGACAGTTTTTGGTCCAGGAGAGCAGGTTGCCTGTGACCTTTTTGTCGATGAGGCAGCAGAGAATAGCTGGGGCGCTAGCCAGTTAAAAGGCTTTTTCGAGGTCCAGGAATATCAGCATTCCTGGTCTGTCATTCAAGTGGGCTAACAGAGTTGTAATACATTCCACTGTGCCAACCCCTTTTCTATAGGCATACATATCATGGTGCAGTTTAGGCATTTTTCACTCCAGTCTGTTGAGTGCCATTCTGTCAGCCGTCTTGGCTGCACAGCTTTGGAGAGAGATGGGCCTGGGATTAGCTGGATGTTTGGGTTTTGGGATCGGCACTATGTCTGCTCTATTCCAAGCTGAAGGTCTAGTTTGAGAAGTCCAGGCTAAATTAATTAACCTTAGGTATGCAGCGTCTCCCTCTGGGCCGAGGTTTCTAATCATTTTATAGGTTAATTTGTCGGCTCCAGGGGATGTATCCTTGGAGTTTTTCTTAGCCCGATTGAGCTCATCCAGTGTGAAGGGGGCATTAGTGTCAGAGACTTCTTCACATGCTGTAAGGATTCTGTGCCACCTTTCTTCCTCTAGTCCGGTCTGTACTGCTAATACATCTGGTGGAAGCTGATTGCTGGCTGCTCTCTCTGCAAACCTGGTTGCCAGTACTTCGGCTTCCTGTTGAGGATCCTTGGAGTGTGGGGCTTTAGGTGTTTTATTCCCTTTGGCCCGGTGGATTTGCTGCCACATCTCTCCAAGAGAGGTGTGTTCATTCAGGTGTGAACACCATTCCAGCCACTTTTGTTCTTTTATTAGTCTGGTCTCTCGATGTACATGTTCCTTGACCTCACAAAGAAGGTCCTGTTGCGGTCACTTGGCTGCTTTTTGTATAGCTTTCTTGTTCTGTTGAGTCCATGGTTGAGTCCTTTGACACGTTCGAAATAGTACCAATGATCTTTATGGTGTCCGGTGGACTGTTTTTTCAGTGGGATTGAGTGGTTGGCTGCACTTTGAATCGCTTTGACAAATTCTTGTTCTGCCTGATTAATGTCTTCGGGAAGATCATAGTTTCTATGCCACTCTGAAATGAGGTTTTGAAATCGGTCCCAGTTTGCTAAAGCAAAATTCCAGGCTTCAGATGGAGGTGGGGTGGGTAGATCTAACTTAAGATCAATTTGGACCCCATAGTGGTCGCTTGTGAGTGTGGGCTCAACTGACCATGTTGCTGCATCTCTTAGGGAGGCTGAAACGAAGGTAAGGTCTAATCTGCCTCCTTGGATGTGGGTAGGTTCATTCTTGTTTAGGATTTGTATTTCTGGAAGCTGGTCTAGTAGATGTGCAATGTGAATGCCGGCTTCGTTTGTTGTGTTCGAGCCCAGTGCCAATCGATGATGGGCATTAAAATCTCCACAAATGATTGTTTGTTGTCGCGTGTCCAAATAACACAGAGAGATCCATTTCGGCATGTGGAGACCTGTACACATTAAACACCTCAAGTGTGTCGTGTCTTAGCTCAATAGTTACTCCCATTACCTCTGTCCCTGCTCCACAATCGGGTGGGCTGGTTATGGACTTGGAGATCAGGTCACATTTTACATAGATTGCACATCCCCTGGATTGCCCATTGATCCATGGAAGGAAGAAGCCTCGATAGCCTGAGATTTTAGGTTCTAATCCGGCTCGAAGCAAGCTCTTCTGTAGTATCAGGATATCTATGCCCTTGGTTACTGCTATGCATTGCAAGTGTTGCAATTTAGTGCGCATTCCATTGCAGGATCTTTAGACCTCTAAGTTCTTGGAATTTGCTGATAATACCGTGGTATCCATGGAGTCTGATGAACACGCCATGGAAGTTGCAATTGGTGTATAGGTTCTTAGTGGACCTGAAATTGACTCATCAATGTCGCTTTCCGACGAGCTGGACTCTTTCTGTTTTTTAGGGGGGGCAGGTCTCCTGCCCTGCTGTCTTGAAGGTGAGGATATTACATTTTCGAATTTCTTGAGCTTGTGCTCAATTGTCTTCCGAGTCTCTGTGGTTCGCTTGATTCCATGTGATGACAGCAGACTTTCGATCAACTCGGTGACCAAAGTTTTGAGCATTGGCCAGAGAGCGTCCAGTTCTGTGGGAGCACTATTTAATGCTGTGCAGGTTTGGGGCCTAGTAGCTTTTAGACCCTGCTCAGTGGTAACTTTGACACTAGAATTGTTTCTCCTAATGGCCCCAGTGTGCTTACTGGATGAAATGGGAGGGCGACTGCTTTGAACATGATTCTTGTGTCCTCCATCTTTCTTTTTGTCCTGTACGGGGGTCTTCACACCCTTCACCATGGCGGATGGTGAAGGGCGGTGTGCCCCCTCTTCCTGAATGGGTAGACCCCACGCGGTTTTAGTGGGCAGGGGAGCTGGTATTAGTTTTGGTGGCTGCTTCGGCTCTGCTGCAGGCGTGGTGGGGTTCGTTTGAAGCCTTTTGAGCCTTTCAGGGCATTTCAAGTTTCAGGCGTGATGTGCCTTGGAGCAATTTGGGCACTTTGCCTGAACAGGGTGGTTTGCCTTGTGTTTATCAATGCATATTTTTGTGTCATGGGGCTGGCTGCAGACTCCGCACCTCACTGGGCGTTGGCAGCCATCTTTGTGATGCCCAAATCTCTGACATCTGAAGCATCTTAGGGGCTCTGAGGTGTAAGGCCTGTGTTGGAACACGCCCCAGATTCCAAGGTCAAGTTTCTCCGGGATTCGTCCTCTTACTGCGAGAAGGACTTGTCGGGTTTCCTGTTTTGTGGTTCTTACTTGGCATGTCTCTACTGACACCACATAGTTCAGCTTTTCGAGATGGTCAAGGGCCATATGCAAGGGATAGTAGAGGACAATGATTTTTCGTATTTTATCCTCTGGTTTCAGTTCCTCACATTTTGTGTAATTTTTCAGAATCGTAGCGGCCGACTCGTCTTTGGGCCTCAGAATGTATTCTCCTGTGAGATTTGGTTTTGCTCTGATCTGGAGCTGGGGGTACTCTTTTTCGAGGTCCACTACAGTGGCGTAGGAAGACTTACCTTCGGTGTGCTGCACCTTGAAGATTGGCAGTGTAGATTTAGTCTGAGGAGCTGGAGTCACTATAGGGCGATGGGTCGTCATGGAGTGGCTTGTCCTGTTAGCCTTATTCACGTGATGCCACTCGCCGTCACTTTCAGAACTTGTATCCAGTATAGATGGTCTTTTCCAACACTGAGCAGCATTGCTGGAGCGATTACAATTCAATTGGAATTCCATGATGAAATTCAAATGATCACTTGTGGAGTGGTCTGGTGAGTGAAGGTGATGCTCTGTGCTACTGGAGACAAAGTCAGCGTGGAGTTGGCTCACTGGGTGAACTGTGCAACTACATTTATAAAACCCTGTTCTTATACGCAAACCCTGCTCAGAAACTCTCCCTGGACAGATGTAATAGGACTCATTATCACCACACCAGAAGTAAATATCTCTTTCATATCCCCAGAGTCAAACTTAATCTGTGTGAACACTCGATGCAAATAAAAGAACCTAGTCTATGGAACTCACTCCCTAATGAATTGAAAAGGTGTCTAACTTTTGCCTCATTCAAAAACAAAACCGAAAAGTACCTAATTTCATCTTCACAGTTTCCTACTTTGTGCTTTAAAATTGCACTGTATCTAGTGCTACCCAATCTCCCAATCTTTATTAACCTAATCCAAATAACTTTCCCATTGTGTTCAGTGCTGTCTTTTTATATGTGCTATCAATATGCTGTCATGCGCCTATTAATCTTTGTTAAATTACCAATCAAGCTGTCAATGCAATCAATCTGAGCTACCTATGTGCTTTAATATACATACAAATCTCTCTCATCTCATTTTTCTTTTTTTTCCTTCTTGCAATGTACTTGTTATCATTATATAAATTTTGCTAGAATTTACCTACTTAAAATTATCTGTTAGATTAAGATGTTAGTGCGCGAAATGCTGTGCATACTAGTGGCTTTAGAAGAATCTAATCACTATGCTATGTATCCTCACAAACCCAATGTACCTTCAGATATATATAAATAAATAAATAAATAAATAAATTAAAATTAAATAAATAAATACATAAATAAATAAATTGTAAGGACCCATATTCTCAGAGAAGAGAATAAAGGGTACACTAATTTGATTTCATTCATGTTTGATGGTAAAGTGACTATTGGGCTGTACAGAGTAAACACAAAAAAACAGAGAATTATGGCTGGTGGCAAACCATAGTTGGGCAAAGGATCGAAATTTTAATTTTACCAAGTGTGAAATAATCAATAAAAGTAATAATATTTAACAAGAAGGATTTTAATTAATACTTTCCCTGGAAACAAAAGCTTTACTTCCGGGAACAGTTTTACCTGAAAAGTGATTCTGAGAAAATTACAATTAGGTTTGAGTAGGTGGGTAAATGAAAACAATGCCAACAGCCGCTCTCCTTTGTGTATGGCGGGAGTAACGAGGGACGCCATCCGGACGGAGACCTTTATTATTAATTAACTTAACAACCATCCCAGTTCTCAGAAACCCAGCATGACAGAAAGGTCAACTGATCGTCATACCCACAGCAGCCATCGCTTCCGGAACATAGGCAGGCGGGGACGGTGGTGACCTGGTCAAGTCAAGACGCATCACAGCACTGGGGCCAGATTCATGAAGGTACTTACGAATGTTTTCCTTCTTAGCGCCATCGTGGCGGCTACGTCGGTATTCAGGTAGCTACACTAAGGCGAAAAACCTTCGTAAGTTTGGTCCAGCATCTAAGTGCGGTGTCGACCACTCGTAGCTTTACGTAAAATGGATATAACTCAATTTTTCTCTACTACATAACACTGGGATCGATTTTAAGATTTTGGAACATAAACAAAAGATTATATCTATTGAATCTCGTGAAGAGGAGTCCTTCGTGTTAGTTATATATGCATTCTCTGTTTGAAACTTTGAGTAAATATGTCTTTTATGATATTAGATTTAGTTTTATAATAGCAAGATATTATACCCGTAGTTATTAAGTAAATAAACACTGGTGAACATGAAATATGAGAGGTGATGAGCCCTGCCTGATGGGATCATTTACTATCACCAAATGCTCCTGTTCACCTAGTAGTAAGGGTGTACCTTAGCTATACATACCCATTTCAAATTTATTTAGTTTGGTTTTATTTTGAATTTAAATCTGGTGAGACATAAAATAAAAATATGCTGCACAAATGATGTTAGGTAAGGAGAAGGGTAAAAAAGGCAAAAACTTTATTCATTGAATACTTAAAGCTATAATTATGACTATATAGACTATTAAAAAAGAGAGAGGGAAGTAGGGGTCCAAGACCTCTTCCTGTTACACAACTTGGGTGTGGAACAAGTAATTATCAAAAGAAGGCACCATGTCGGGAAGGCTATGTAGCAGTAAGGCAGTGAGGTGAGGCAGCTACTTATTTGAGAAATGCTTATTTTATTTACCTTATAAGCTGAGGCAACTTATTTTATTTGAGGAATACTCGGCTGATTCCTCAACATTTAGCATGGAACAAATTTGTGTCCAAGACCTCTTCCTGTTACACAATTTGGCTGTGTGTAACCAGACTAGAAGTGCTCTGCAAATCAAGGGACCCAGAATGTGGAATGACCTCCCGAATCATGTCAAACGCTGTACCTCTCTCAACCAGTTTAATTAAGAGTAAAACCAAGTACTACCTAATTAACTCCATGTAACCTACCTTACCGCCTAAATGTCAACCCATGTCTTGCTATTTTTTAAACAATGCTGTTCACCAACATGTAGAATTGCTGATTTATGCTATGTTAACCCCCTTTTTTATTTTTTATTCCTTCTTTCAACACAATTTATACCTAATCTCGATTACTATTAAGTATTAGTCTAAGTGTTTTTTTCCCCACACCTTGCCCGAAATGCTATGAGTATTAGTGGCTTTAGGTATTGTATGTACTAGCTATGTTTATAAATCCAACATTATGTTTGTAAATCAACTGTATGAACTTTTTCTGAATAAAATTTATTTATTATTTATTTATTAATCAGTAAGTATTAAAAGTATGCAGTCTCCGTGGTGTAGTGGTAAGACACTCGCCTGGCGTTCCGCGAGCGCTATGTCATGGGTTCGTATCCTGGCCGGGGAGGATTTACTGGGCGCAATTCCTTAACTGTAGCCTCTGTTTAACGCAACAGTAAAATGTGTACTTGGATGAAAAAACGATTCTTCGCGGCGGGGATCGTATTCCAGGGACCTGCCCGAAACGCTACGCGTACTAGTGGCTGTACAAGAATGTAACAACTCTTGTATATATCTCAAAAAAAAAGTCACCAAGCTGGGAAGGCTATGTAGCACCATTGTGTGTAACAATAAACCAAATTGTTTCTAACAAGTAATGCACCTGTATGGTAAAACAAATCCTGTCAGCTGTAAAAATATTGATGCAGTTATTTAAATAAAAAATAAAATGAAAGAAATATTACTGGTTTATTTTTATCTTATCTTTTTGTACTGTACAGTATATCCAAGGAAGTGAAAAATTGAGACATAATGCACAATTTAATGAATGATTAAAAAATGATTAGCATGGATTAGCCGTTCAAAAGAAATATGACTATTACATATCAACATGAGATCTTAATGATCCATGGTCAACATGATTTAATAAGGATAATACAGTACTGTATTTGTAATACAAACTATAATTTAAAATCTTTATTACTGATTTTTTTATTAAGATTAGGTATACACAGCAATGTGCTGCTACCCTATTCTATATGGAATATTGCACAGTGTAGATAAAAAATAGCTATAAGTTTATCTAATACTCCCATCTCACAGGATGGTTAGACATACTGTACATGGAATCAATTTAGAAAATGCCAGCCTCAATACAAAAACAAATCGACTCTGACTAAACAACTCTTCACGATTTTCACAAGAGGTAAGCACTGAATCATGGAAACATTATATTATAATTACTCTTACCAATTTCTACAAGACTCCTCTCAAACAATGCTTTTTTAACATGTTTAGGTATACACTGCAATGTGCTTCTTCCCTATTTTGTATGAAGGACCACACAGTGTAGATAAAAAAACAGTTACAAGCTCATCCAACATCCTCACCTCACAGGATGGCCAGTCATACATGTAATCAGGAGAGAACAAAATACTTAATGCTGATCTATTAGCCTCCACTGGCAAAATCTGGGAACAGCACAAGAATATCTTCCAATATTCCTGAGTGTATGAAGTAATTACAGAGCTCAAAGTACCTCATACCGTATGGTAAAGTCACTGATAACAGGGCAATCACAGATATAGTGTTGGAGAGTATGTTCTCTCAAGTAGGACTGAAAACATGTTTTTTCCACCAAGAGGGTTATAAATCCATGGAACCGCCTACCCGCTTTAGCCGCAAATGCTAAATTCCAGCTAAAAAATATCATTAAAACAATTGGCGGGCCCTTTAACAAGCCGCCAGCTTTCTGTCCTCTTCGAGGCCACTACATAGTTAGTGGTCCTTGGGTAAATTCAGTAAATATATACAATAATTGTCAGCGCATCTTCCGAGCAACAAGGACAGCTACACAGTATCTCTTAGAATTACGTAGGTAAACAACAAATGTAACATATTTGTTTACTACAGTGTCGGTGCTGCCTGTACAAGTTGAAAAAAACATTGTTTTACTTCGAAATATACTAATTTTATAAGAAAATTCTACGTAAATAGAAGGCAGTAGAGCTCCGATAAGACAGCGTATCTTCAATATGAAGAATGTTGCTGCTCTTTAATCTATATGCTCCAGCAGGAAAGTTAAATTATATTGATCTTCCGGCCTGCGCTCAAGCAGAGCCAACCATCATTCTTGGTGACTACAATGCTAGACACAAGGACATTGGCGGCTCTCGCTTCAGTAACGGTAATGGGAATCAACTGCTGTCGCTACTAAATAGTCACCAAGATGTGCAGATTGTGGGTGACCTTGAACCCACGCATATTTGTGAAGGCATTCTAGACCTCTGTGTTGGTTTCAACGTCTCTCACGTCTGGTGCACATCATCTATTGTAACAGATTTGTTGTCAGATCATCACCCTAGATTGACTACTCTATGTATAGGAGATACCATCCTGCCCGGTGGAACTTTCAAACGCAAACGGCTCAGTGTTCCTCCTGCTCGACGTGAAGACTTTGTTGCTCATGTGTCAGAGTGGTACAGCACTTATGATCCCTCCACAGTCCAGACATTTAACGACGATCTAGTACAGAGCATTCAGATGTTTGCTGACCCTTTAGGTCGGCCCCCTGCACCATCCAATAGTCGGAACGACATGAAAGGTAATAAACGTCATGCCTATTACAATGACCCCAAACTGCGTACTTTGAAACGCACTGCCAGACGAGTTGGACTTGCATATAGGGAAACACGTACGCCAGCAATGCTCAAGCTCTTTCAGAAAGCCCTAGCCAAGGCGAGGGAGCGCATGACAGAGCTCAGGCAAGATAACTGGGAAACTTTTGTTAACAGTCTCAACTCTCACACCCCCTCAGCCAGGCATGGAAGGATATTAAAAGAATTAAAGGCGATAAGATCGGCCAAGTAGCACACCCTCACCCTCTACACAGAGCAAACGAGTTAGTCGATGCTTGGGCAACCACCTCTAGCTTCAATAATCTTCCCCCAGACATACAGTTCAGGTTACGGAGATCGAGAAAGGCTCGTTGACTTCATGCTCCACAAGGAAGATGAATGCAACGTGCCATTTACAGAGTTTGAATTACTCGCGGCCCTAAACAAAGACAAAGCCACATCCCCCGGTGAAGATGGTATCACTTATGACATATTGCGTCTGCTCCCTTTAGTACCAGGGAATCCCCTGCTTGAGCTGTATAATATGAGCTATGTTACTGGGGAACTTCCTATCTCTTGGACCAACAGTATAATCATTCCAATTCCCAAGCCAAATCAAGAGAATGCTTTCCGCCCAATTTCCCTTACTAGTTGCATTTGCAAAACATTCGAGAGAATGGTCCTAAACCGTCTCCTCCATAGAATAAGAACCATGCTATCCCCCCAGATATATGGCTTCATGCATGGAAGGAGTGTGCATCATTGCATCACCACCTTTCTTACCCTGCACACTGAAAAGTCATATACCACCTTCCTAGATCTTAAGTCTGCCTTTGATATTGCAAATAGACATGTTATCTTGAGTGAGCTTGCAAGAATGAATGTTGGTGGTCGGCTTCTTTGTTGGATCAGGGGTTACTTATCCAACAGGAAGTCATCTGTATTTTTCCAGGGGCATAGGAGTGTAACAAGAGACTTTGAACTAGGTACCCCGCAGGGTGGTGTCCTCAGTCCTACCTTATTTAATATCTTAATAAACACGCTGTTAAACTCTATACCGAGCAAACCCAACGTCCACATCATTAGCTATGCTGATGATATAATGATACACACCACTGGGTATGCTAACACGCAGAACACTCTTAACTCTGTATTAGATTCATGTCAGGACCTAGGTTTAATTATCTCAGCAGAGAAAACAAAGATACTAAATCGGCGCCCACCCAGGCAGGGAGGAGCTGTTCGCAAGATGCAACTATCTGATGGCTCCCAGCTTGACTATGTAAACAGATTCAAATACCTTGGCCTTGAGGTGCCACTGTATGGTCCTGTTGTATTCAGACTCTGTCGTCAGTATAAAGAGAGGCTCCGAGCTCTCAAGGCTGTTGCAGGTTATCACTCAGGCTATGGTGCCAATGTCAGAATTGTCAAAATGATGTACCTTGCATACATCAGATCTTTAGTGGATTATGCTGCACCTCTGCTTGTTTTGATGCCTGAAAGAAAGCTTGGAGGGCTTGAAAAATTGCAGAACGAAGCCCTGAGGATAATCCTTGGGTGCCCTCGTACCACAAAGATACTTAATATGAGAAAGGAACTTAATATTCTGAGCGTTGTTGATCGTGTTACTGAAATTAACTGTCAAATTGGTATAAAAATGCTTAGGCTAACTCATCCTAATCCTTGCACAGAAGCCCTCCAGACTTACTTTATTGAAGATCAGCATTGTTCCAAATGGATAACAAAAACTGGAACTCAACTCAGAATGTATGGGGTTCATGATTTGTACCAAGAGAAACAACAACGGCACTTTCCTGCACCGTGGGAGGTTACACCCTTTCCAGTTTTAATCCCTCCCTTTCCACCCAAGAAGCAAATTAGAGATAAGCCCAAGCTTCGTCTTGAGGCAAAGCTCAACGCCTTAAGCCATATTGATGCTCTGTCCACAGAGCATTCTCTCTCTCAAATCATATACACTGATGGTTCCCTACACCGCACCACGGGTGCAGCTGGAAGTGCAGTTGTTCTGACAATGGGCGATGGCTTGTACTTTGAGTGGGGAGTCCGTATAAACAATTGGGCCTCTACCCTTCAGACCGAACTATTTGCCTTGATCCTTGCACTGAAATGTGTACAAGTCTCCAAACTTGATACATTAATTGTAAGTGACTCCTTATCATCCTTAAATGCTCTCAACTCTTTAAGACATAACTGTAACATGCTCGTGTCCGAAGCTAGACACAAATACAACAAAATTATTAAGGATGGTAACAGAGTCCATTTCATGTGGTCTCCATCTCATGTTGGCCTCCGAATGCATGATAGAGCTGATAAGTTAGCCAAAGAATCTGCCTTTAAAGGAGCCGTTGAGTGTAACCTTGGATTGTCAATGAGCAATCTGAGAGCAGCAGTACACCGAGAACTTCAACAAGATCTTGTAGATCTGAGGCAAAGTGAAATTGACACCAGTAATTCCATCTATCATCATACTATCATGCAAGAGGAGCCACACATCTATGGATCATCCAATAAAATCAGCAGACTTCTAGATGTTACTGCTGCTCGGCTTAGACTCGGTTACAAGTATCTCTGGGAATTCTCATTATCTGCCGATGTAGACCTGACCAAATGTAAACTGTGTCAACAAAATTATTCGCACACCCTCCGTCACTATGTGATGGAGTGCGAAAAGATACGTGAATTTAGAGACAATTCTTTAACCAATGTTCCAGCGATGTGTAAATATTTCATTCAAAATGATCTGCTACCAGAAATTTTAGCCAAATATCCCCAGTTTGCTAACTGTAGGTAGTAACTGAGTGATTGTAACCTATCCACCGCTGCCCACTGGATGGGGGGCGGTGTGCAGGACAAACATATAAATTGTGACACTAGCTCTCCACATATGTCAGTTGCTTAATTTAGAACCTGTACTTGAGGTCGATCTTGAACCCATTGTTGATGTGACGACTTATATTGAATTTTGTAACTAGCTCATCAAGATTGTAACTTGCTTAGCTAAATGAATTGTGGGGTTCAGTCCCTGAGCCCATTATGTGCCTCTGTAACCCTTTCCACTACCGCCCACAAGATGGGTATGGGGTGCATAATAAATGAACTAAACTAAACTAACTCTCTGATTGGCCAAACAAAACAGCAGCGACCTCTATCGGCACGCAGGTGAATCAAACCCAGAACCCAAATATTTTCCTAAGTGGACCTACATGAATTGCACCTAAGCATCTTCTTAGGGCATACTTAGGAACCTTCGTAGCAAACCTACTTACGAAGAAATACATGGAGCTTCGTGAATCTAGGTCCTGGATCCATCCACTCAGACTCTCATAAGCACTCAGGAGAGTGCCAAAGTCTTGGTGAAGGTCAAATCTTTATGTAAATGGCCTCAATATATGTTATGGGATTTAATTGTTTTATAGCTGGTCTTAAGACCGTGCAAACACTGGAGGGTTATTAAGGCATATCAGCCTCTAGAGTGTTATTTAGGCCTAACACCATCTGAAGGCTCATAAATGCCAATCAACATCTGAAAGGTTATTAGGCCTATCAACTTCTGGAAGGTTATTAGGCCTATCAACTTCTGAAGTTATTAAGGCCTATCAACATCTGGAGTGTTATTAAAACTTATCAACATCTGGAGGGCTATTGAGGTCTAACAATATATGGAGTTACACACAGAAACTGGAAATATGGAGTTACACACAGAAACTCTCCGTTGTGGAGAGGCCACTCCAGACCGACAACCAGAGCGCAACTCCATAGTCTCATGAGCCTGATGGGTGCCTACTACTACTACAAAGAAATCACAGTTGTGTGATGCATCAAATGTACAAATCCACAAGGGCTGGGACGAGGATTTGAACTTGCATCCGAGAGCATCCCAGAAGCTGCCTTAATCGACTGAGCTACAACATGGTCAAAAGGAGTCGAAACCGAAGTTCTACTGAACTTACTGGATCCTGCAGCCTCTCCGAGGCACAAACCAGGGTTTTACACAACTCCCCCCATGCACTCGAGCTATGTCAATAGGCCATTCTCCCTCTTCGCCCTTACTTCATTACACACAGAAATCCCAATTGCGTGATGATGGGATGCTCTCGGACGCAGGTTCGAATCCTCGTCACGGCTCTTGTGGATTTGTTCAATATTTGGAGTGATATAAACGCCTCCACAAAATATTGCTGACCAACCATATCTTATGTCTTCAATGAAACGGGGTGTCGACACATTCTTGTTTATTATTGTATATAAAATAAAAGGGCATTAATAGACATGTTGGGTTTTGTAGGTGTGAAAGTTCTGACAGTTCTAAATATTCTCGAGGACCTGAAGCCTTTGCTTGGTTGAAGGTCCTATTTCCCTGCCAGGCGTAGGGCACAAACCTTGTTGCTCACAGGGCTAGTATACTCTGTAATAATTGAATGCTAGTGTAATAAAAGCTAGATGTTAGTTATACCTAGAACTGATTGGTGACAAGTAAATGTTTGTATTAAAGAATAAGTATGTTACTGTACGATCAGTTAGTCATTCAGGGAGCGACCTCATGTTTGGGGAAAGTCTTCTCGACTGGGTGACGGCGTGGACTGGACGTGTGAGGCTATCTATCTCTTTTACCTTCTTCCTTCTACTCTTTCCTTATTCTTTAAATAACAAGATAAGTACCTGTCTAGTGTTACCGTGACATTAAGTGTTCTTAGTGTACTTGCTTGTGCCGTCTAGGCCCGTGTTTTGAACCCCCCAAGTGTACGCCTTACTGGGGGAGGCCTAGTGTGAAAACTTGTGTGTTAAAATTATCAAGTGCCGAGTTCTGTCCCTTAACCCTCAAACCACTAGGGGTCCAGATGGATTTAACACCCACAGTCGCAAAAAAAAAAAAAAATCTTTCGTCTTATAGAAGTGTTCATTTTTGTTCCCTGATCACCGAAAAAATAAAAAAAAATCGTAGGTGGCATATTTTAGCCACAATAGGGTAGGGAAGTCTGGCAAAAAAGGGGCGTTGACAGAGTCTTCGCCAGACGAGGTCTACTCCGCCCGAGCTGTCAGGCGGCAGTTGCCACAAATATATTATTACCTAATTATTTCAATGTCTGATTTTTTCTTAGTTTTTTTGCAGTAATATTATTCCATAGAGTGAATTGTGATATATTTATATAATAAAATGTGTGAACCATCGCTGTACTCAAAATTGTGGTGTGCATATTAGTGATTCAATTATGTTCATAAAACAATAAACAAATAGCTTTGCTGTTATTACACTATATACACAGGTTATATATAAGTATCTGCATGTTTTGCTCACCATAACGAACCACTAAGTTGATATTGTGAGTCAAAATGAAACATGGAGTGACCGCCACACACCAGCCTGCCACTCCCTCCCTCAACAACACCTCGCTCGCCCTCATTCTCCTCCCACAATACTATTTTTGCATTTATTCACTATACACAGACATTATATATAAGTATTTACATGTTTTGTTCACCATAACTGTACATCTAAGCTTGTATGGTGAGTAAAGGCACAAAGACGTAGCTATACTCACACAGTCAGCTGGTGGCAGCCGCTCTCAAGTCCAGACGCACTAATTTTCCTCCAACAATATTGTTTGTGGTGTTATTACGCTATATACACACATTATATATAAGTATCTACCTGTTTTATTCACCATACCTGTACAAATAAGCTGGTATGGTGCCCAAAGCCCATAGTGGCCATCAGTAAGTATCATGACAAGTCGTGCAGACGACGCACCTCCCTCACCAAAATGGCGGCTCCTAACCTACTCCTCTTGCTGTTATTACACTCTATACACACGTTATATATAAGTATCTTCATTTGTGTTCACCATTGCGAACCACTAAGCTGGTATGGTGAGTGCAGTCAATAAAAGGTGGCCACACACAGTCAGAAGACGACGCCACCACCCTCCCTCCCACAGCATTACTCCTCCCTCCATGGAGCACAGCACTAAATATCACCACAATCCTGCTATTATCAAAATTCTGGTCAGTTTTATCACAGTCAGGGGTCTTCTGTAATACTATCATCGCTAAATAATAGCAGTATCATATATATTATGGCATTTGTAGGCCATGCTGTGGTCACAAGCTGAACAGCGGTGCTGTAAGCTCCTGCTGCGTGCACCAGCCTTGGTGGCTTGCTCAATACTGAAGCTCTTACACCCAAAAATGTTGGCCTGGATTTTCTTTTCTAGGTGGCATCTGGCAACTATCGGTCGTGGCTGCACTATAGCTGCCCCTATCCCATGCGGGGTGTTTAAATTATAGCGCTAGACACGAAATCATATATATATGATGTGCACGGTTTCGGTTTTGTCACTGAAATCATATATATATGATTTGTGCGGTTTAAGCACAAAGGTTTTTATCACATTTTGATAAATGTGACCATGGTGTTATTGCCCATAAAATGCGCTCAAAAGGAATTACCGGAAAAGTAGGCAGATGGATCTACAATTTCCTGACCAACAGAACCCAATGTGTAATAGTCGACAAAATAAAATCCAACCCGTCAACCGTTAAGAGCTCAGTCCCCCAGGGTACTGTGCTTGCTCCAGTACTTTTTCTCATCCTCATATCGGACATAGACAAGAGCACAACCTATAGCACTGTATCATCCTTTGCAGATGACACTAGGATCTTCATGAGAGTAGGCAACATAGAGGACACGGCGAACCTCCAGTCAGATGTAGATCAGGTCTTTCTATGGGCTTCAGAAAATAATATGGTGTTTAACGAAGACAAGTTCCAGCTCATGGGCTATGGAAAAAATGAAAATATAAAAACGGAAACCACGTACAAAACTCAGGCAAATCATAACATAGAACGAAAAGGCAATGTAAAGGATCTGGGTGTACTCATGTCGGAAGACCTTACCTTTAAAGAACACAATAAAGTAGCCGTCACAACTGCAAGAAAAATGACAGGTTGGATAACAAGAACTTTTCACACTAGAGATGCTATACCGATGATGACACTTTTCAAAACGCTTGTGCTCTCTAGAGTGGAGTACTGCTGCACAATGACAGCCCCTTTCACTGCTGGTGAAATTGCTGACCTGGAGAGCGTGCAGAGGTCCTTTACTGCTAGAATCCACTCGGTAAAACATCTAAACTATTGGGACCGACTAAGAGCCTAAATCTGTATTCCCTTGAGCGCAGGCGGGAGAGATACATAATAATTTACACGTGGAAAATATTAGAGGGGCTGGTCCCAAACCTGCACACAGAAATAACATCACATGAGACCAGAAGACATGGCAGGATGTGCAGAATACCCCCGTTGAAAAGCAGAGGTGCAACTGGTACTCTGAGAGAGAACTCTATCAACATCAGAGGCCCGAGACTGTTCAACACGCTTCCACTACACATAAGGGACATAACTGGCAAACCCCTCCCAGTGTTCAAGAGAGAACTGGATAAGCACCTCCAAAGGATACCTGATCAACCAGGCTGTGACTCATACGTCAGGCTGCGAGCAGCCGCGTCCAACAGCCTGGTTGATCAGTCCAGCAACCAGGAGGCCTGGTCGATGACCGGGCCGCGGGGACGATAAGCCCCGGAAGCACCTCAAGGTATCCTCAAGGTAAGGTAAGGTAAGGGTTAAAAAACGTAAACTTACCTCTAGTTTGCTGGTTGTAACCCTCATCTCCTGCTTATGTGGATTCAGGGAATTAACGTAAGATCGAGGTGGTAAGGTATTTATTGTACTTGGAGGAATTATGGTTGATAAATATTATATTAAGGTAAAAACTAACTGGAGTTTTCCAACACCTGTATTACTTTGGGAATTGGGAGATCACTCTAGACGTCAGACCATATTTGGTTACCTTTTATCTCTTTGCTGGGAATTTTTTCCCTGGTGGGCCTGGCCTTATCTAATTCCTGCTAGCTGGTTACTCCATTACCTTAATCATTGACCCATTAGACCAAGCACTTCGTTTTATAGCAAGCTCCTCCCTCATTATGACTATTCCCTTGTATCTGAGGGCTCCAAGAATTATCCTCATGGTTTCATTTTGAATTTTCTCTAAAGCTTTCAGCCTATTGCTAGGGAGACTAATAAGGAGCAGAGCATGGTAGTCGACTAGTGACCTGATGAACATCATGTAGAACATTGTAGCATATTTGACATTAATACCAATATGCTCTCCAGCAAGCGTTTTAAGAGGACTTAGCCGCTCTTAAAGCCTAAACTCTACTTCACTTAAAATGTCACTATTAATATTCTCACCAAGGTATTTGAATTGCCTGCAGTTTTCAATGCGCTGATCATTGACTTTAAAAACAGAATAATTATTGATTTTGGTGGGGCATAAGGTCATGGTTTTACCTGTGGAGACGATAAGCCCACATTCAATACATTTATATACAAGTGTATCAAGGAGACTCTGCCGCCGGTTGTCACCGTCTGCAATGACAGCTTCATCGACTTGTGTAGGTTGGTCAGCTATTAGTCAATCAATTAATCAATCAATATACAGGATAAGATGCCCATGGGGCGAGCCTTGAAGTGAGGACAGCTGAAGAAAAGTCGGTGAGAGGAAACGCTGAAGTTGTAGAGAAAAGTTCCAGGGCTTGACTCAGCTGCTTATGTTGAGCAGATTGAGAATTCACAATCGATTGTGAATTCTCACAATCGACTTGAGAATGGTCCAGGACGGACCGAAACGTCGTCGTCCCTTCACCTTCTAGTGTGTGGTCTGGTCAGCATTCTTCAGCCACGTTATTGTGACTCATCGCCTGCAGCTGCGTGTCTTAAGTCGATACTGAAAACAACTCCAACATCTGGCTTGGCTTAGAGACGGGTCAGAAAGTAAGCAGTAGCAGTGCTTCTTCATTCCATGTAGAGACAGTCTGTCTTCAGGTGGTGTCTTCTTTCTTCTTTCATGTATCTTCTTACTTGAATCTTCTCTCTTCGTACTTCATCATCTTCTTTCTTCTTACGTCATCATCTTCTTTCTTTTTACTTCATCATCTTTTTTCTTTTTACGTCATCATCTTTTTCTTCTTCATATTTTCATTCTTCTTACTTCATCATCTTCTTTCTTCATCATTTTCTTCTTCTTGTTCCTCTGTTGTCGTAGCAGCATACTGTGAGCTTGTAGGTCTTGTAGGTCAGGAGGGATGAGGTTTGGGTGAAGAGTGGACTCGTCACTCAACTAGGATGGAAGTTGCAGGAAAGGGGCTCACTTCTGTCCGTTCTGGATACTGCTCTCGACGTTCTTGATATTGATGGTTGTAAATTTTGCTGGTAAATTTGTTAAATTTGGGGGATCCAAAAGTGTTTTTGGATCTTTTTTTTTTCGTGTTCGAACCAGGTCTTGTACAGCTGGAGATAAGTTCATTTCCTCGGGTGATTGAGCTTCGACATCAACAGAGACAGAAGAATCATCAGCAGGTGATAAGCGCAGGTTCGGTGATGAGTAAGCTTTTACTAGTATTGGTGGAGTTTGCATTGAGTCAGTTGAGACGTCATGCTGAGGAGCGTCTGGAGTGGCAGCTTGCAGAAGTGGTGCAGGAGCTGTAGCAGATTGCAAAGGATGGGCGTCAGCAGACAGGATATCTGCCAGTGCAACTGGAGAGATGGTGATGTCAGGGGCTGAAGTAGTATTTGTAGCTGAAACCGCAGTACTGGCGGTAGCTGAGGCTGTAGTTGTGAAGAGTTCCCCAGGAACAATAAGTGTTGGTAGACCATTGGCAGTGTATAGGATGTTTAGAATTCATGCGAATTCTTTACAGTTCATTCCAGCCATCATCTCAGCCATGCGGATGAGTCCAAAGATGGTACTGTGATTCCAGTTGAGGGACAGCATCTGGTGTGGTGAAGGCTGGCTTGTTGATTGACCAGAGAGTGGTTGTGGCTGTTACGGCTGTCTCGATGATTGATTGGCGGACTGGGAGCCATGCCCCTAATGGCGTACAGGCTGTGCAGAAGCTCCGCCTCCACCCGGAAGCTCAGAGAAGTTGGCGGCTTGCACGTTGAACGTCGATGGTTCACGACGAGTGGTGTTGGCTTGCCTCGCCTCTGACATCTTCTGTATTTCCGCACGTCTTCGAGGGCAGTCGGCAGAGACGGCAGTATGGTCACCTTGGCAGAGAAGGCATTGGTGGAAGTCGTTGGTGCAACGTTTGAAGCGGTGATTCTCGGCGTACTTGCTGCACCGTTGGTCCTGAGATGGACATTGTTTCGTAAAGTGCTCGTAGCTATAACACCTATAGCTTTGTCGAAGCCGGTGGTAGTGTTCTTTGCTGATTTGTCGGGATGTGCAAGCGATGCCGAAGCACCGGAAGTCGTTGGTAGTAGCAGAGGTTGCTTCCTAAGGCGAGGTGAAGGTGACCTTCATGGTGGAGAGGTGACTGTCCTGCACAGTAATGAACTTTACAGTGACAGCAATCAAGGAAGGATTCTGTTCGTTTATACTAGTGACAACGAGGGTCGCAGCTTTTTCAGAGAGGAGGGAACTCACTCTTCGGACAAACACCGTCCTGGCTGCGAGGTAGTGTCATGTTGGGGTGAGGATAATGTCCGCCTTCTCGAGAGCAGTAAGGTTGGTGGGGTCAAATAGACCTTGTACAGCTGTGGCACTGCTTAACAGCAGTTGAGGACCTTTGTCGTCGACGACGACGTCCAGTGGCGCAACGTTGGTTTTGGTGCTGATCAAATCCGAGATCTCTGACCGGGAAAGGGTCCGGTCCCCTCTAATTCGTAACTGGATCCGGTAGATCATGGTAGCTCTCGTCGTTACTGCCCATTGTTTACCGACCGGCAGTGCTGGGTGCAAAAAGAGTCTTGTCTAGAGGGTTGCACTTTCTTAAGAGGTCTCCCGTCTCTTACCGGTATAATGCACCGGTGGGGTCTGACCTCCTAGGGCAAAACGCTCAAAATACTTCTAGTTTAAGCATCGTTGAAAAGCTTAAGACTGAGGACTCCTCCCTGAGTTGTGCCCAAATCATAGGTAGCATTATAACTACTCTTAACCCCTTATAAATGACGGCGGCAACTCTGTTACTCAAATAACCCCTAATCCATTTCAACAAATCTCCCAGACTTAAAAAAAATGCTAGTTGCTTTAGGAAGATTTCCCTATTAAATGTGTCAAAAGCAGCTTGGAGGTCAAGAGAAACAACGTGAGTGTTTGGTTCCTGTCTGATGAAATACTCAGCAAAGCAAGTTTGTGTACTTCTCCCAGGGAGAAAGCCATGCAAGTTAGAAGTGAGTTGTCTATTGATTTTCAACATTAGCCTACTGAGAACAATCCTCTCAAGGACCTTGCACATGCAAGAAGTTAAAGATATCTCCGTGAGTATGGTTCCCTGCACGACACCTCTGGTGGTACCCCCAACTAAATAAAACCTGCTAAAATATAAGATAGTAATGAAATACAACAAAATAAAACAGCAATAAAATAATAACGTATAAAATTTCAATAATATTATAGTGTTAAATGTAAGTATAAAATAATTAAAGATCTATTTTTATTATTAACAAGCACTGATATACACAACAGGGTGCAACTATTGGTGGTGGATATTACGGGCTCACCATAGCCCGTGCTACTTGGGACTTCTTGTTCCAGGTAGCGAATCTTTAACAACAACAACAAACTATGTTGGTGTATACTGGTGAGCCCGTATTTTGCTGAATAAAATACGGGCTCACAATATCCCGTGCTACTTGGAACTTCTTGTTCCAGGCAGCGAATCTTAAACAACAACAAACTGCTGAATTCTATATGAAACATTACACAGTGTAGATAAAAAAATTGATAAAGGTCATCTTATATTTCCATGTCACAGGATGGTTAGTCATAAATTGAAAGAAAATACCTGTCTCAATACAAAGAACAATCAATCCTGACTAAACAACAATTTAATGATTTTCACATGAGCTAAGTACTGAATCATGAAAACATTATATTATAATTGCTCTTACCAGTTTCTTTTTTAACAAGTTTAGATCTATACAGCAATGTGCTGCTTCCCTATACTGTATGAAGGACCACACAGTTTAGATAAAAAAAAAGCAGCTACAAGCTCATCCAACAGCCAACTCACAGTACGGCCAGTCATTCATGGAATCAGGAGAGAACATGAAATGTAAGGCTGATCTATTAGCCTCCACTAGCACACTCTGGGTACAGCACATGAATATTTAAGTAATTACAGAGCTCAAAGTACCTCAAACGATTTGGTCTGAAGTCACTGATAACAAGGCAATCACAGATATAGTGTTGGAGAATATGTCCCAGCTCTTGTTCACATAGTTTACAATTGGAATGTTCACCATTGGGGGATTCATTACCTGCAGTCACCTGTCTATTAAAGAAGAAAGTATAAGGGGGCGAGGCCGTGAGAGTCCTCGCACAGGTTATAATGAAGTCTACCCTGGGGGAAACGCCATAAATTAGACATCAGAATTAAAGAACACAAAAACCATGGCGAATTATGGCTGGTAATTGTGCCCAAGCAAACCTTATTACAGGAAAGTGCAATGTATATGGCATAAAAGAATTTTCCAAATACAGATTGAAAACAGTGAATGTTTTTTTGTAAATCTTTGTGATGATACATCATTAATAGTCATTTATTTAAAACAAAACAATTACATTGTACAAATTTATATAACATGTTATATGTAATATTTAATGCAAAACAGGCATAACATAAAATGTAGCAAATTATAAAAATGGATAGAAATTTTATATAGTAAAAACCAATTTGTAAATATATAATTATAATATTTTATATAAATTTTACTATGGACATCATTCTGCTGCTTGGAGCAATTTGTCTAATGAAAGATTTCTCATATTTTTTAAACACACGTTCTTGAGTGTTGATTCCATGCATTGTATGGCGCAATATTCTGTGAACATATTGGAGGTGGTGGCCTAATAACCTTCCAGAGGTTTATAGACCTTAATAATCTTCTAGAGGTTCAAAGGCCTTAATAACCCTCCAGAGGTTGAAAGGCCTTAATAAACCTCAAGAGGTTGATAGTTCTTAATAACCCTCCAAAGGTTTATAGGCCTTAATAACCCTCCAAAGGTTTATAGGCCTTAATAATTCTTCAAAGCTTGATTGTCCTTAATAACCCTCCAAAACTTGATAGGCCTTAATAACACTCCAGAGGTCCATTAAGGACTTCAACCTTTGGAGAATTATTAAGGCCTATCAACCTTTGGAGGATTATTAAGGACTATCAACCTCTGGAGTGTTATAAAGGCCTATCAACCTCTGGAGTGTTATAGAGGACTATCAACCTTGGAGTGTTATAAAGGCCTATCAACCTCTGGAGTGTTATAAAGGACTATCAACCTCTGGAGTGTTATAAAGGCCTATCAACCTCTGGGGTGTGTTAAGGCCTATCAACCTCTGGAGTGTTATAAAGGCCTATCAACCTCTGGAGTGTTATAAAGGACTATCAGTTTCTTGAGGGTTATTAGGCCACCACCTCCAATATGTTCGCAGAGAAACGCCGTACAATGCCCGAGATCTATATCAACACGCAAATAAGCGCGTTTAAAAATATTTAATATTATTACAGAAAACATGTCAGACCAAAACAACGATTGATCAACATTGTAAAATGTATAAGAAATATATATATTTTTTACTTTTAAAACTAGCTTTTACTATATAAACTTTTTAATTGCTTTACAAATTTTCATAGGCTTTATGTTCTATCTGCTTTTGTTTTAAATATTACATATAACTTAATATACAAAACTTTTCAGTTAATTTATTTATTTAAATGAATGACTTTTTATGATAAATTATCACAAAGTCTTAAACAAAATTCACTGTTTTCTGTTTTTGGGATAATTCTTTTATCCATATACATTGCTCTTTCTTGTAGGAAGGTTTGCATGAGCACAATTACCAGCCATAATTCGCCATTGTTTTGTGTTCTTTAATTTTGATGTCAAATTTAGGGCGTTCCCCCGCGGGTAGACTTCATTATAAACTGTGCGAGGACTCTCACGGCCTCGCGCCAAAGCGACTCTACCCTTATACTCTCTTCCTTAATAGACAGGTGGCTGCAGGTAATGAATCCCTCAATGGTGAACATTCCAACTGTAAACTATGTGAATAAGAGCTAGGACATACTCTCCAGCACTATATCTGTGACTGCTTTGTTATCAGTGACTTCAGACCAAATCGTTTGAGGTACTTTGAGCTCTGTAATTACTTCATACATTCGGGAATATTGGAAAATATTCATGTGTTGTACCCAGAGTGTGCTAGTGGAGGCTAATAGATCAGCCTTACATTTCATGTTTTCTCCTGATTCCATGAATGACTGGCCGTACTGTGTAGGTGGCTGTTGGATGAGCTTGTAGCTGTTTTTTCTTATCTAAACTTTGTGGTCCTTCATACAGAATAAAGAAGCAGCACATTGCTGTGTATATCTAAGCTAGTTAAAAAAGAAAATACATTGTTTAACATACTAAGAAGGTTAGGTGAGGTCGGTGTTTTCTATGAAGCTTTTCAAGGTAAACTAAATTATCACAATCAATTAGTATGTCACATATGCACTAAGTAAATAAGCCAATATTGACTATAAGCAAGTGCGAGAATGGGTTGAGTGGTTGATAGGCCCTAATAACTCTCCAAATGTTGATAGGCTTTAATAACCCTATAAAGGTTTATAGGCCTTAATAACCCTTCAGATCTCGATAGGCCTTAATAACATTATAAATGTTGATGGGCCTTAATAATCCTGTAGTGCTTTATAGGTCTTTATATAACTCCAGAAGGTGATAGGCGTTAATAAACTTCAATATGTTGATAGTCTTAATAACCCTGCAGAGCTTGATAGGCTTTATTAACCCCTCAAGAGGTTGATAAGACTAAATAACCCTTCAGAAGGTGATAGATCATAATAACCCTACAGAGAGTGATAGTATATATTAACCTTCCAGAGGATGATAGGCGTAATAACGCTCCATCCGGAGTGATATAAAAGCCTCCACAAAGGCTTGCTGACCAACCACAGTTTATGTATTCAATGAAACAGCGTGTCGACACATTCTTGTGTATACTACCATGTCTTTATATTACGTCAATAATGGCAACCTTGTGCCTTTAAAAATAGAGTAAAGCGTTGAACACAGTTCAAACAAAACAGTGTTGAACAATCACAGAATCGCCTCTACATCAACACAACAACAGCAATCATAGAAAAAAATAATAAAGTTAATATTTTTTTACTGTAATTCAAAGTATCGTATATTGTATAATCCGTTTTAATCTTTAAACCAGATTTTAATTTCTCTATTGTTTCTCTTATAACTTTATTTTCTTGATTTTACTAAGTTTAAAAGTTATTGATTCTTATATATATACATAACATGTAATGTAAAATGTATTGAAGGTTCTAAATACTTTCACCATTTTCTGAAAGTTTTGGGTGAACTTTATTGTTCCATATTGGTTGTTATTTTAATATTTTAATACATAATATTAATATATAATACGTTTGTTGATATTTATTAGGAAATATTATGTGGGAAGATCAGTGGGTATAACCTGGGCATCAACTTGTGGCGCAGAAATTTGTTGTAGTTAGCATAATTAGTTAATTTAGGTGCCATATATAGGCCGCCAATTATATATAAAATAGGGACTGAGGTTCACGCACCAAACTTTACCTTAAAATAAGAATTTCAGTTTTCTGTCACCTAATTGTTTATTTTTATTGGAGTGAAGAAATATTTTTATGACTGAGAGTTGAGTGGCGACCACCGGCCGGGTCGGATGTTCCTGAGGTCCCTCCGCTCCTGACTAGTGTTTACTTTTTTTTTTATTTATTTATTTTTACATGCAAAGCATGCAATTTAAATACAATAAAAACAAATCAAGAACATAGAAAACAGAACAAAACAAAAAAACACCGGCCAGAAGGGCCGACAGCACAGTACAACAAAATACAAACTCGATAAATGCATTGAAAAAACACAGCAGACAACATGACACAAAATAGAAAACAATGGCAAACAACAAGCACAGGAACATGTCAAAACAAAACAGTATAAAACAAAACAAACATCAAGATGCATAACATGCATCAAGAAAAAACATAGTTACATACACAACAACAAACAATCACCGGCCTGAANCATTTTTTTTTATTTATTTTTACATGCAAGCATGCAATTTAAATACAATAAAAAACAAATCAAGAACATAGAAAACATAACAAACAAAACAAAAAAAAACACCGGCCAGAAGGGCCGACAGCACAGTACAACAAAATACAAAACTCGATAAATGCATTGAAAAAAACATCAGACAACACGACACAAAATAGAAAACAATGGCAAACAACAAGCACAGGAACATGTCAAAACAAAACAATATAAAACATAACAAAACATCAAGATGTATAACATACAATCAAGAAAAAACATAGTTACATACATAACAAAAAACAAAACACCGGCCTGAAGGACCGAGAACAAAACACAACAGAAGGAACAAAATGAATTATTATAAAAAAATACAAAAGAATGCACACCACACAATTAAGCCAATAACAACAAAGAAAAAAAAAGACAAATACAACACGTAAGCACAAAATAAACACACATAGGGCACGGTAACAACACTAAATAAATACATGAAGACCAACACACACACACCAAACCACCCGCCTCGCCACAAACAAAGGGAGAGGCACGGGCACAAACTACCAGAAGGCAAACAAACAGCCAGAAGGGCACACAGCACAAAGTATAAAATCACCTGACGTATTTGCCCGGAAACTCGTCCCGAGGGAATCTGACATGGAATGCCTCCCATCGTAACCACTGCCAAGGGCCCTGACTATCCACCTGGGACGTCATCTCCTCCGGGACGTCGGCCACAAACACCCGCAAACATGGCACCCAAATAGTATCACACCGGAACCGAGTGACCGGTACACGCTCCAACACCAATGGAGTCGCCCCACGCTGAAAGTCCAGCGCCTCATCGCAGACCGGTAACTCAGCAATCCGCGACCAGTGACCCAACGGCATCACAGACTTCGGTAACACGTCCCCCAAGTGCCCAACGGTCAACCTCCAAGGAGGGAGCCTGGCAGAAGGCACCACCACAGGGGCACCAGCGCCCACGGGCACACCACCGGACGACTGCGGGGAAACCGAACTGCGCACATCTTTCCTCAAGGTCACCACCAGGCCACGCCCAGACCCATCAACCCCACCATCCCTGGCAGCGGAGGCCACCACTCCCCACCTCGGAGAGGCCCCCGGCGGAGAAGGAACAGCAGGCACACCCGAGACACGGACACCAATGTCAGCAGACGCATGGACTTCCGCCACCACTAACTGCGGAGCCAGCGACGTATCCGGAACCACTCCATCCACACCCGAGGACTCACAGTCACTAAATTCCCCAACATCGGCCCAGGTAGACGACGAATGCCGGAAACGTTTGGGCACCGGCCTGAGATCGTCAGAGCCGGAAGCCGACCCAGAAACACGGGCACCACTAGCCGGACGCACTGACGCCCGCCGCAAAACGGCAGCAGCCTCGACCACAGGGGGAACCGGACCACACACAACAGGAGGCCCAACAGCCACCCCAGCACCAAGCACAGCCGGGACCCGAGGCGAGGATGCAGGGCCAGGCGCAGCAGCTGAAGACGGGTGATCAGACGGGGAGGAGGGAGCATCAGGAAGGCCCACGGGAGCAGCAGGGACAGGAGCAGGAGTATCAACCGACGGCATCGCAACATCCTGAGGAGGGTCGGCGACATCCGGGGGAACGTCCACCACAGGGGGCGCATCAGGCGACACAGGGGGCGCAGCCGCGGCCGGAGAGGCGTCCATAGCCACAGAAACCTCCTGCACAGGAAGCGGTGGAAAATCCTCCTCACTGAAGAGGTTCACAGGCGCAGAGGCCGGCGCAGAACATTCAGCAGCCTGATGGCCCAACAGGACACAACGATAACATGTCCGAGGCTGGCGGGCGTAAAACACACGAACTGTGTACCCCATCAGACGCACAGAGGACGGAATATCCTCCCGGAGCCTCATGCCCAGGGTGCGAATGTTCGTCCTCACGCCCTTAAGTGGGCTCGAAGATACTACGTTCACCCGCACACTAACGACGGCGCCAAACCGGCCGAAGCAGACCCTCCGGAAATTCCAATGGAGCCCCATGCACGCTGACGTAGGTGAGGGCACCACTCCGATCAGAGATTGAAACAGTGCCCGCACCATCCGGCAGAGGGAATGTCCGCCCCTCGTAGCGACGGAGAAAGTCGCGGTAAGCCAACTCCGTTGTGAACTTAATAATCACACGACGGGCCGTCACCAGCTCGACGCCGTAGATGTCCATCACAGGAACGTCCAGCTGCTCACACACCCGCGCGATCTCTGGGTACCCAGCCTTGCTGGAAAATTCCAAGCCCACAGACTGAGCCCGCAGTATAGGTGGGAGGAGGACCCCATCTTGAAGTCCACGTCAGCACAGGCGAGCAAGAGACACGCCCCCAAACGGCCAAAACTTGCAACAAGCACCAAACAGCCTGGAGCGAGCAGCGGACACGTCCGCTCGCCACGACAGCTAGTCAGCCACTTCACGTCTCTCATGGTGTCCTGTCTTCCCTGTACTTTCTGTAATGCTGAGGTTATCTTGAGATGTTTTCGGGGCTTAGTGTCCCCGCGGCCCGGTCCTCGACCAGGCCTCCTTTTTGTTACACACCCCCAGGAAGCAGCCCGTATCACATGTCTAACTCCAAGGTACTTATTTACTGCTAGGTGAACAGGTGCATCAGGGTGTAACAAACTCTGCCCATTTCTTTCCGCCTACGTCTGGGATCGAACCCGGAACCTTAAGACTACGACTCTCGAGCGCTGTCGAAGTCAGGGTTGCTACTTAATTTTAAAGAAGTTAACATATATAATGTTCAATCCTATGGGCGGTAGTGAACCCCATACCCATCCTATGGGCGGTAGTGGACCCCATACCCATCCTGTGGGCGGTAGTGGACCCCATACCCATCCTGTGGGCGGTAGTGGACCCCATACCCATCCTGTGGGCGGTAGTGGACCCCATACCCATCCTGTGGGTGGTAGTGGAGCCCCATACCCATCCTGTGGGCGGTAGTGGACCCCATACACCCATCCTGTGAGTGGTAGTGGACCCCATACCCATCCTGTGGGTGGTTGTGGACCCCATACCCATCCTGTGGGTGGTAGTAGACCCCCATACCCACCATGCAGGCCATGTTCTCGTCGAGGCCACGAGAGAGCTCGTGGCTCAAAGGTAAATTCAGGTAGTCTTTATAATTGGGTCCTGGTAGTACAATCGAGTTCGTTCTAGACTCGTAATCAAGAATTCTGAGCTCGAATCCCGGGCGGGACAGAAATGGTTGGGCTCAGGACAAACATATAAATTTTGACACTAGCTCTCCACATATGTCAGTTGCTTAATTTGTAACTAGCTCATCAAGATTGTAACTTGCTTAGCTAAATGAATTGTTGGGTTCAGTCCCTGAGCCCATTATGTGCCTCTGTAACCTTTCCACTACCGCCCACGGGATGGGTATGGGGTGCATAATAAATGAACTAAACTAACTAACTCACTTCCTATCACCTTATGCTCCTATTCGCCTTATTCTTCTTCTTATTATTATTATTATTATTATATAAGAACAAGAGCAAGTTCTTACAGGAATGTAAGTACTCCTATATATATAAATACTCATAATAATAATAATTAAAAAATAAATAAAACGATAAAAACAAGTTTGAATCCAGATTGTCTGCGCTGCGTCAGCCGAACGCTTGTACTTCAGGAACGTTAGTGGTCTTGAATATAATACATTACACTTAAAATAGCAGCAACATAGACATAGTTTTTGTTTTTAAAATAACTGTGTCTTGAATAATGACTCTAAGTATATACTGTGTAATTTACGCTCAGTAGTTAAGAAGAGGAGGGTATAAACTGGGGCCGAGGACGCCATTATCGGCGCGACGCCTCAATGTTATTGTTCCACGTCACTTGGGACACAAAATGGCTGGCGGCCGGAGCCACTGTCTCCGTGGTCGGTGCTTCCGCGGCTGCTGACCCACGAACACACCAGACGGGGACAGTAAGACGCCGCCTCCAGTGTCCAGGCTCCTACTCCACCACCAGGAGGGGACAGTAAGTCGCCGCCTCCAGTGTTCAGGCTCCTACTCCACCACCAGTAGGGGACAGTAAGACACCTCCAGTGTTCAGGCTTCTCCTCCACCTGGAGAGGACTGTGTGTTGTGTCTCCAGGAGACACCTCACGTCACGAGAGAACTGCAGTCATTTGAAGGATATAACCATCACCAACTTAACGATCTTCAAGATGAAACCTCACCAGTGTCCAGTGTGTGAGAAAACATTCAATCATCTTGGAGACATGAAGAAGCATGTGACAGTGCATACAGGTGAAAAACCTCACCAGTGTCCAGAGTGTGGGAAAAGTTTCAGTCGCCTTGGAAATATGAAGAAACATATGATGGAGCATACGGAGGAAAGACCTCACCAATGTACGGAGTGTGGGAAAACATTTACTCATCATGGAGACATGAAGAAGCACTTGATCATGCATACAGGTGATAAACCTCACGAGTGTCCAGAGTGTGGAAAAAAATTCAGTCGTCATGGAGACTTGAAGAAACATGTTATGGTGCATACTGGGGAGAAACCTCATGAGTGTCCAGAGTGTGGGAAAAGATTCACTCGCCCTGAAAATATGAAGACACACAGGATGGTGCATACAGGGGAGAAGGCTCACGAGTGTCCAGAGTGTGGGAAAAGATTCATTTGCCTTCGAGATATGAAAACACATAGGATGATGCATACTGGGGAGAAGCCTCACAAGTGTACAGTGTGTGACAAAACATTCCGTCTTTATGGTAACATGAGGATACACATGTTAGTGCATTCAGGTGAGAAACCACATGAATGTCCAGAGTGTGGGAAAAGATTTAGTCAACTTGGAAGTATGAAGACTCACAGGATGTTACATACAGGTAAAAAAGCTCGCCAGTGTCCAGAGTGTGGGGAAAAATTCATTCGTCTTGGAGACATGAAGAAGCATATGATGGCACACACAGAGGAGAAACTTCACGAGTGTTCAAATTGTGGAAAAAAAATTAGTAGCCTTGAAGCTACAGAGGGTCATAGTAATACCGATGTGAGTCAAAAGCCTTTGGAGTGTTCTGAGTGTAGAAGATTCAGAGAACACTGCAGCATTATTGCTAACATAGCACTGAGCAAATGTTTAATGTCTGGATTGTGGGGAAATATTTATTCATCTTCAAAATCTGAAGAGACATGATTGTGCATATGGGGAATAAACTACACGAATGACCATAGGGTGGCAAACGATGTAATTACCACAATAGTATTTTAAGGGGCCTATTTAGGCATGAAGGATAATAAGACTTTATTGTCTTATTCTGTTTTCATTAGAGAAAGTTCACATTAACCTAATTAATGTTAAAATGTACCTGAAGGTGTGCATGTTGGATAAATCTTTCAATTGTCATATATTTTGACAGGCTTGCACGAGATGTACATCAGGATATTAACTTCCTATTAATCTAATATACAATTAGGTAATTGTGAGCTTCATCTTGAAAATGCTGTTGTGTCACCCTGTCAGCTGGACATCCCATATGTGGATTTTTTCAGGCTCATACGAAAATATATTTTGCCACATAAGGTAAAGCTTGGAAACATGTTATAATTTATTTAGGTTTGGTTTGACCTTTAGTTCTCATGTAGAAAATTATTTACACACTTCGTGGACTAATTGAACACCAAGAAAGCTGCTAGTTTAGACATTATAATCATCCTCATAGAGAAAGGAGGCACCTGGGAGGCTGCCAGTTAAATAATTTATATTTTTTGCTTTATTTTGTTTTACAGAATAAAATGTACAAAGTTTAAAACATGTTATTTTACCTATTAATTAAATAAGTATTAAATGTAAAAACATTTAAGAAATATTACATATTATAAAATGTATCATGATTTCTGGTATGTAGGTCAAGTAAATTTTCAATTCAGTAAGTATTTTATTAAAATTTTAAGTTCAGTAAGTATATTATTAAAATTTTCAGTTCAGTAAGTATTTTAATACAATTTTCAGTTCACTAAGTATTTTATTAATTATATGGTAAAAAAATAAAAAAAAAACTTTTCAATTATCCTCAAGATGAGCCACTGTTATTGAATAAAAAAATTCTATTTTTATCCCAGAATTATATATAAACTAAAGAATTCTTAATCAACCTGATTGCAAAAAAATAATATGTTTTTACCACGATGGATTACAAGTACAGTATCTAGTACGTTACATGAATATTTATGGCTGGTGATTAATAAATGTAAATATCACTAGAAGAGTATATATCTTACTAGCATTTGTTTTCGACAGACTTTGACATTTATATTTGCCTGACACATACATTTACATTTGGCAGTCCTGACTTTAGGTAGCCTTGTCTTCATGAGCAGTTATATTAGGTAACCTTGACTTCATGAGCAGTTATATTAGGTAGTCTTGACTTCATGAGCAGTAATATATGGTAGTCTTGACTTCATCTGTTATATTAGGTAGTCTTGACTTCATCTGTTATATTAGGTAGTCTTGACTTCATGTGTTATATTAGGTAGTCTCGACTTCATCTGTTATATTAGGTAGTCTTGACTTCATCTGTTATATTAGGTAGTCTTGACTTCATCTGCTATATTCAAATAAAAAAAAAATTCAAATGTTTATTTAGGTAATGTACATACATACAAGGGGTGATACAAATATTGATGAATTTATAGATAGAGTTAGTACATACAATGCCTAAAGCCTCTATTATGCAAAGCGTTTCTGGCAGGAAAAACACTAAAGACTAAAACTTAACACTAATTGAGATTAAAGTATAAAATGTGTTGAGAAAATATAAAAATAAAAAAGGGAAACATGGCAGAAAAACAGCAAAAATACAATTAGGTCGACAAACAGCATTGTTTAAAAAAATAGCAGACATGGGTTGACATTATAAGGAAAGGTAGTAACAGGGAG
>WNGS01162942.1:0-21845 GCA_020271785.1 Procambarus virginalis | reverse complement strand
GTAGCGGTCTCCAGCATGAAGATAGCGGCCTCCAGCATGATGGTAGCGGTCTCCAGGATAGGGTAGCTGCCTCCAGCATAGGGTAGCGGCCTCCAGCATGAGGGTAGCGGTCTCCAGCATAATAGTAGCGGCCTCCAGCAGATGGTAGCGGCCTCCAGCATGATGGTAGCGGTTCCAGCATAGGGTAGCGGCCGTCCAGCATGAGGTAGCGGCCTCCACCATAAGGTAGCGGCCTCCAGCTTGATGGTAGCGATCTCCAGCATAAGGTAGCGGCCTCCAGCTTGATGGTAGCGGCCTCCAGCATGAGGTAGCGGCCTCGAGCATGATGGTAGCGGCCTCAGCATAGGGTAGCGGTCTCCAGCATGAGGTAGCGAATCCAGCATGAGGGTAGCGGTCTCCAGCATGAGGTAGCGGCCTCCAGCATGAGGGTAGCGTCTCCAGCATGAGGGTAGCGGTCGCCAGCATGAGGATAGCAGCCTCCAGCATGGGGTAGCGGTCTCCAGCATGAGGGTAGCGGTCTCCAGCATGAGGATAGCGGCCTCCAGCATGAGAGTAGCGGCCTCCAGCATGAAGGTTGCGCCTCCATCATGAGGGTAGCGGCTTCCATGAGGTAGCGGTCTCCAGCATGAAGGTAGCGGTCTCCAGCATGAGGGTAGCGGTCTCCAGATAGAGGTAGCGACCTCCAGCATAGGGTAGCGGTCTCCAGCATAGGGTAGCGGCCTCCAGCATGATGGTAGCGGCCTCCAGCATAGGGTAGCGGCCTCCAGCATGGGTAGCGGCCTCCAGCATACGGTAGCGGCCTCCAGCATGATGGTAGCGGCCTCCAGCATAAGGTAGCGGTCTCCAGCATGAGGGCAGCGGCCTCCAGCATAGGGAGCGGTCTCCAGCATGAGGATACCGGCCTCCAGCATGATGGTAGCGTCTCAGCATATGTAGCTGCCTCCAGCATAGGGTAGCGGCCTCCAGCATGAGGGTAGCGGTCTCCAGCATGATGTAGCGGCTTCCAGGATGATGGTAGCGGTCTCCAGCATACGTAGCGGCCTCCAGCATAGGGTAGCGGCCCTCATGATGGTAGCGGTCCCCAGCATAGGGTAGCGCCTCCAGCATGATGGTAGCGGCTTTCAGCATAGGGTAGCGGTCTCCAGCATGATAGTAGCGGCCTCCAGCATAGGGTAGCGGTCTCCAGCATAAGGTAGCGGCCTCCAGCATGATGGTAGCGGTCTCCAGCATAGGGTAGCGGCTCCAGCATGATGGTAGCGGTCTCCAGCATAGGGTAGCGGCCCTCCAGCATGATGGTAGCGGTCTCCAGCATAGGGTAGCGGCCTCCAGCATGATGGTAACGGCTTCAGCATAGGTAGATCTCCAGCATGATTGTAGCGGCCTCCAGCATAGGGTAGCGGCCTCCAGCATAAGGTAGCGCCCTCCAGCATGATGATAGCGGCCTCCAGCATGATGGTAGCGGTCTCCAGCATAGGGTAGCGGCCTCCAGCTTGATGGTAGCAGACTCCAGCATGATGGTAGCGGCCTCCAGCATGATGGTAGCGGCCTCCAGCATGATGGTAGCGGCCTCCAGCATGATGGTAGCGGTCTCCAGCATGATGGTAGCGGCCTCCAGCATGAGGGTAGCGGTCTCCAGCATGATGTAGCGGCCTCCAGCATAGGGTAGCGGTCTCCAGCATAGGGTAGTGGCCTCCAGCATGATGGTAGCGGCCTCCAGCATAGGGTTGAGGCCTCCAGCATGATGGTAGCGGCCTCCAGCATAAGGTAGCGGCCTCCAGCATGATGGTAGCGGCCTCCAGCATAAGGTAGCGGTCTCCAGCATGAGGGTAGCGGCTCCAGCATTGGTAGCGGTCTCCAGCATGAAGATAGCGGCCTCCAGGATGATGGTAGCGGTCTCCAGGTAGGGTAGCTGCCTCCAGCATAGGGTAGCGGCCTCCAGCATGAGGGTAGCGGCCTCCAGCATGATGGTAGCGGCCTCCAGCATAGGGTAGCGGCCTCCAGCATGATGGTAGCGGCCTCCAGCATAAGGTAGCGGCCTCCAGGATGATGGTAGCGGCTCCAGCATAAGGTAGCGGCCTCCAGCATGATGGTAGCGTCTCCAGCATAAGGTAGCGGCCTCCAGCTTGATGGTAGTGGCCTCCAGCATGAGGGTAGTGGCCTCGAGCATGAGGGTAGCGGCCTCCAGCATTGGGTAGCGGTCTCCAGCATCAGAGTAGCGGTCTCCAGCATGATGGTAGCGGCTCCAGCATAGGGTAGCGGTCTCCAGCATGAGGATAGCGGCCTCCAGCATGAGGGTAGCGGTCTCCAGCATGAGGATAGCGGCCTCCAGCATGAGGGTAGCGGTCTCCAGCATGAGGGTAGCGGTCCCAGCATGAGGATAGCGGCCTCCAGCATGAGGGTAGCGGTCTCCAGCATGAGGGTAGCGGTCTCCAGCATGAGGATAGCGGCCTCCGCATGAGAGCAGCGGCCTCCAGCATGAGGGTAGCGGCCTCCAGCATGAGGGTAGCGGCCTCCAGCATGAGGGTAGCGGTCTCCAGCATGAAGGTAGCGGTCTCCAGCATGATGGTAGCGGCCTCCAGCATGATGGTAGCGGCCTCCAGCATAGGGTAGTGGTCTCCAGCATAGGGTAGCGGCCTCCAGCATGATGGTAGCGGCCTCCAGCATAGGGTAGCGGCCTCCAGCATGAGGGTAGCGGCCTCCAGAGGGTAGCGGCATCCAGCATGATGGTAGCGGCCTCCAGCATAAGGTAGCGGTCTCCAGCATGAGGGCAGCGGCCTCCAGCATAAGGGAGCGGTCTCCAGCATGAGGATAGCGGCCTCCAGCATGATGGTAGCGGTCTCCAGCATATTGTAGCTGCCTCCAGCATAGGGTAGCGGCCTCCAGCATGAGGGTAGCGGTCTCCAGCATGTTGGTAGGGCTCCAAGCTGATGGTAGCGGTCTCCAGCATAGGGTAGCGGCCTCCAGCATAGGGTAGCGGCCTCCAGCATGATGGTAGCGGTCTCAGCATAGGTAGCGGCCTCCAGCATGATGGTAGCGGCTTCAGCATAGGGTAGCGGTCTCCAGCATGATGGTAGCGGCCTCCAGCATAGGGTAGCGGTCTCCAGCATAAGGTAGCGGCCTCCAGCATGATGGTAGCGGTCTCCAGCATAGGGTAGCGGCCTCCAGCATGATGGTAGCGGTCTCCAGCATAGGGTAGCGGCCTCGAGCATGATGGTAGCGGTCTCCAGCATAGGGTAGCGGCCTCCAGCATGATGGTAGCGCTTTCAGCATAGGTAGCGGTCTCCAGCATGATGTAGCGGCCTCCAGCATAGGGTAGCGGTCTCCAGCATAAGTAGCGGCCTCCAGCATGATGATAGCGGCCTCCAGCATGAGGGTAGCGGTCTCCAGCATAGGGTAGCGGTCTCCAGCATGATGGTAGCGGACTCCAGCATGATGGTAGCGGCCTCCAGCATGATGGTAGCGGCCTCCAGCATGATGGTAGCGGCCTCCAGCATGATGGTAGCGGCCTCCAGCATGATGGTAGCGGCCTCCAGCATGAGGGTAGCGATCTCCAGCATGATGGTAGCGGCCTCCAGCATAGGGTAGCGGTCTCCAGCATAGGGTAGTGGCCTCCAGCATGATGGTAGCGGCCTCCAGCATAGGGTTGAGGCCTCCAGCATGAGGTAGCGGCCTCCAGCATAAGTAGCGGCCTCCGCATGATGGTAGCGGCCTCCAGCATGAGGGTAGCGGCCTCCAGCATGAGGGTAGCGGTCTCCAGCATGAGGGTAGCGGCCTCCAGCATGAGGGTAGCGGCCTCCAGCATGATGGTAGCGGCCTCCAGCATGATGGTAGCGGTCTCCAGCATGAGGGTAGCGGCCTCCGCATGATGGTAGCGGCCTCCAGCATGATGGTAGCGGCCTCCAGCATGATGGTAGCGGCCTCCAGCATGAGGGTAGCGGCCTCCAGCATGATGGTAGCGGCCTCCAGCATGATGGTAGCGGCCTCCAGCATGAGGGTAGCGGGCCTCCAGCATGAGGGTAGCGGCCTCCAGCATGAGGGTAGCGGCCTCCAGCATGAGGGTAGCGGCCTCCAGCATGAGGGTAGCGGTCTCCAGCATGAGGGTAGCGGCCTCCAGCATGAGGGTAGCGGCTCCAGCATGAGGGTAGCGGCCTCCAGCATGATGGTAGCGGCCTCCAGCATGAGGGTAGCGGCCTCCAGCATGAGGGTAGCGGCCTCCAGCATGAGGGTAGCGGCCTCCAGCATGATGGTAGCGGCCTCCAGCATGAGGGTAGCGGCCTCCAGCATGATGGTAGCGGCTCCAGCATGAGGGTAGCGGCCTCCAGCATGAGGGTAGCGGCCTCCAGCATGAGGGTAGCGGCCTCCGCATGATGGTAGCGGCCTCCAGCATGAGGGTAGCGGTCTCCAGCATGAGGGTAGCGGCCTCCAGCATGATGGTAGCGGCTCCAGCATGAGGGTAGCGGTCTCCAGCATGAGGGTAGCGGCCTCCAGCATGAGGGTAGCGGTCTCCAGCATGAGGGTAGCGGCCTCCAGCATGAGGGTAGCGGCCTCCAGCATGATGGTAGCGGTCTCCAGCATGAGGGTAGGCCTCCAGCATGATGGTAGCGGCCTCCAGCGATGGTAGCGGCCTCCAGCATGATGGTAGCGGCCTCCAGCATGAGGGTAGCGGCCTCCAGCATGATGGTAGCGGCCTCCAGCATGAGGTAGCGGTCTCCAGCATGATGGTAGCGGCCTCCAGCATGATGGTAGCGGTCTCAGCATGAGGGTAGCGGCCCCCATGATAGCGCCTCCAGCATGATGGTAGCGGCCTCCAGCATGATGGTAGCGGTCTCCAGCATGAGGTAGCGGCCTCCAGCATGATGGTAGCGGCCTCCAGCATGAGGGTAGCGGCTCCAGCATGAGGGTAGCGGCCTCCAGCATGAGGGTAGCGGCCTCCAGCATGAGGTAGCGGTCTCCAGCATGAGGGTAGCGGCCTCCAGCATGAGGGTAGCGGCCTCCAGCATGATGGTAGCGGCCTCCAGCATGATGGTAGCGGTTCCAGCATGAGGGTAGCGGCCTCCAGCATGATGGTAGCGGCCTCCAGCATGATGGTAGCGGCCTCCAGCATGATGGTAGCGGCCTCCAGCATGAGGGTAGCGGCCTCCAGCATGATGGTAGCGGCCTCCAGCATGATGGTAGCGGCCTCCAGCATGAGGGTAGCGGCCTCCAGCATGAGGTAGCGGTCTCCAGCATGATGGTAGCGGCCTCCAGCATGAGGGTAGCGGCCTCCAGCATGAGGGTAGCGGCCTCCAGCATGAGGGTAGCGGCCTCCAGCATGAGGGTAGCGGCCTCCAGCATGAGGGTAGCGGTCTCCAGCATGAGGTAGCGGCCTCCAGCATGATGGTAGCGGTCCAGCATGAGGGTAGCGGCCTCCAGCATGATGGTAGCGGCCTCAGCATGAGGGTAGCGGCCTCCAGCATGAGGGTAGCGGCCTCCAGCATGAGGGTAGCGGCCTCCAGCATGATGGTAGCGGCTCCAGCATGAGGGTAGCGGCCTCCAGCATGAGGTAGCGGCCTCCAGCATGAGGGTAGCGGCCTCCAGCATGAGGGTAGCGGCCCAGCATGAGGGTAGCGGCCTCCAGCATGATGGTAGCGGCCTCCAGCATGAGGGTAGCGGCCTCCAGCATGATGGTAGCGGCCTCCAGCATGAGGGTAGCGGCCTCCAGCATGGGGTAGCGGCCTCCAGCATGATGGTAGCGGTCTCCAGCATGAGGGTAGCGGCCTCCGCATGATGGTAGCGGCCTCCAGCAGAGGGTAGCGGTCTCCAGCATGAGGGTAGCGGCCTCCAGCATGAGGGTAGCGGTCTCCAGCATGAGGGTAGCGGCCTCCAGCATGAGGGTAGCGGCCTCCAGCATGAGGGTAGCGGCCTCCAGCATGAGGGTAGCGGCCTCCAGCATGAGGGTAGCGGCCTCCAGCATGGTGGTAGCGGCTCCAGCATGATGGTAGCGGCCTCCAGCATGAGGGTAGCGGTCTCCAGCATGATGGTAGCGGCCTCCAGCATGAGGGTAGCGGTCTCCAGCATGATGGTAGCGGCCTCCAGCATGAGGTAGCGGCTCCAGCATGAGGGTAGCGGCCTCCAGCATGATGGTAGCGGCCTCCAGCATGATGGTAGCGGTCTCCAGCATGAGGGTAGCGGCCTCCAGCATGATGGTAGCGGCCTCCAGCATGATGGTAGCGGTTCCAGCATGAGGGTAGCGGCCTCCCGCATGATGGTAGCGGCCTCCAGTATGAGGGTAGCGGTCTCCAGCATGAGGGTAGCGGCCTCCAGCATGAGGGTAGCGGTTCCAGCATGAGGTAGCAGCCTCCAGCATGATGGTAGCGGCCCCACCATGATGTAGGGTAGCATGGGTAGCGGCCTCCAGCATGATGGTAGCGGCCCAGCATGATGGTAGCGGCCTCCAGCATGGTGGTAGCGGGTCTCCAGCATGATGGGTAGCGGTCTATAGCATGATGGTAGCGGCCTCCAGCATGAGGGTAGCGGTCTCCAGCATGAGGGTAGCGGCCTCCAGCATGATGGTAGCGGTCTCCAGATGATGGTAGCGGTCTCCAGCATGAGGGTAGCGGCCTCCAGCATGAGGGTAGCGGTCTCCAGCATGAGGTAGCGGGGTGTTGCATGGCAGATGAAATCACAGAGAGAGGAGCCACAAGCAGGAGGTGTAAGGTGCAGTTTCCCTTGACAGTTGCTGTCAAGAGATTTCANGTAGCGGTCTCCAGCATAGGGTAGCGGCCTCCAGCATGATGGTAGCGCCTCCAGCATAGGGTAGCGGCCTCCAGCATGATGGTAGCGGTCTCCAGCATAGGTAGCGGCCTCCAGCATGATGGTAGCGGCTTCAGCATAGGGTAGCGATCTCCAGCATGATGGTAGCGGCCTCCAGCATAGGGTAGCGGCCTCCAGCATAAGGTAGCGGCCTCCAGCATGATGGTAGCGGCCTCCAGCATGATGGTAGCGGTCTCCAGCATAGGGTAGCGGCCTCCAGCTTGATGGAGCGGACTCCAGCATGATGGTAGCGGCCTCCAGCATGATGGTAGCGGCCTCCAGCATGATGGTAGCGGCCTCCAGCATGATGGTAGCGGCCTCCAGCATGATGGTAGCGGCCTCCAGCATGAGGGTAGCGGTCTCCAGCATGATGGTAGCGGCCTCCAGCATAGGGTAGCGGTCTCCAGCATAGGGTAGCGGCTCTCAGCATGATGGTAGCGGCCTCCAGCATAGGGTTGAGGCCTCCGCAGCATGATGGTAGCGGCCTCCAGCATAGGTAGCGGCTCCAGCATGAGGTAGCGGCCTCCAGCATAAGGTAGCGGTCTCCAGCATGAGGGTAGCGGCTCCAGCATAGGGTAGCGGTCTCCAGCATGAAGGTAGCGGCCTCCAGGATGATGGTAGCGGTCTCCAGCATGGGTAGCTGCCTCCAGCATAGAGGTAGCGGCCTCCAGCATGAGGGTAGCGGCCTCCAGCATGATGGTAGCGGCCTCCAGCATAGGTAGCGGCCTCCAGCATGATGGTAGCGGCCTCCAGCATAAGGTAGCGGCGGCCAAAGCAGGATGATGGTAGCGGCCTCCAGCATAAGGTAGCGGCCTCCAGCATGATGGTAGCGATCTCCAGCATAAGGTAGCGGCCTCCAGCTTGATGGTAGTGGCCTGCAGCATGAGGGTAGTGGCCTCGAGCATGAGGGTAGCGGCCTCCAGCATGGGTAGCGGTCTCCAGCATCAGAGTAGCGGTCTCCAGCATGATGGTAGCGGCCTCCAGCATAGGGTAGCGGTCTCCAGCATGAGGTAGCGGCCTCCAGCATGAGGGTAGCGGTCTCCAGCATGAGGATAGCGGCCTCCAGCATGAGGGTAGCGGTCTCCAGCATGAGGGTAGCGGTCGCCAGCATGAGGTAGCGGCCTCCAGCATGAGGGTAGCGGTCTCCAGCATGAGGGTAGCGGTCTCCAGCATGAGGATAGCGGCCTCCAGCATGAGAGCAGCGGCCTCCAGCATGAGGGTAGCGGCCTCCAGCATGAGGGTAGCGGCCTCCAGCATGAGGGCAGCGGTCTCCAGCATGAAGGTAGCGGTCTCCAGCATGATGGTAGCGGCCTCCAGCATGATGGTAGCGGCCTCCAGCATAGGGTAGCGGTCTCCAGCATAGGGTAGCGGCCTCCAGCATGATGGTAGCGGCCTCCAGCATAGGGTAGCGGCCTCCAGCATGAGGGTAGCGGCCTCCAGCATAGGGTAGCGGCATCCAGCATGATGGTAGCGGCCTCCAGCATAAGGTAGCGGTCTCCAGCATGAGGGCAGCGGCCTCCAGCATAAGGGAGCGGTCTCCAGCATGAGGATAGCGGCCTCCAGCATGATGGTAGCGGTCTCCAGCATATTGTAGCTGCCTCCAGCATAGGGTAGCGGCCTCCAGCATGAGGGTAGCGGTCTCCAGCATGATGGTAGCGGCTTCCAGCTGATGGTAGCGGTCTCCAGCATAGGGTAGCGGCCTCCAGCATAGGGTAGCGGCCTCCAGCATGATGGTAGCGGTCTCCAGCATAGGGTAGCGGCCTCCAGCATGATGGTAGCGGCTTCAGCATAGGGTAGCGGTCTCCAGCATGATGGTAGCGGCCTCCAGCATAGGGTAGCGGTCTCCAGCATAAGGTAGCGGCCTCCAGCATGATGGTAGCGGTCTCCAGCATAGGGTAGCGGCCTCCAGCATGATGGTAGCGGTCTCCAGCATAGGGTAGCGGCCTCCAGCATGATGGTAGCGGTCTCCAGCATAGGGTAGCGGCCTCCAGCATGATGGTAACGGCTTTCAGCATAGGGTAGCGGTCTCCAGCATGATTGTAGCGGCCTCCAGCATAGGGTAGCGGCCTCCAGCATAAGGTAGCGGCCTCCAGCATGATGATAGCGGCCTCCAGCATGATGGTAGCGGTCTCCAGCATAGGGTAGCGGTCTCCAGCTTGATGGTAGCGGACTCCAGCATGATGGTAGCGGCCTCCAGCATGATGGTAGCGGCCTCCAGCATGATGGTAGCGGCCTCCAGCATGATGGTAGCGGCCTCCAGCATGATGGTAGCGGCCTCCAGCATGAGGGTAGCGGTCTCCAGCATGATGGTAGCGGCCTCCAGCATAGGGTAGCGGTCTCCAGCATAGGGTAGTGGCCTCCAGCATGATGGTAGCGGCCTCCAGCATAGGGTTGAGGCCTCCAGCATGATGGTAGCGGCCTCCAGCATAAGGTAGCGGCCTCCAGCATGATGGTAGCGGCCTCCAGCATAAGGTAGCGGTCTCCAGCATGAGGGTAGCGGCCTCCAGCATAGGGTAGCGGTCTCCAGCATGAAGATAGCGGCCTCCAGGATGATGGTAGCGGTCTCCAGGATAGGGTAGCTGCCTCCAGCATAGGGTAGCGGCCTCCAGCATGAGGGTAGCGGCCTCCAGCATGATGGTAGCGGCCTCCAGCATAGGGTAGCGGCCTCCAGCATGATGGTAGCGGCCTCCAGCATAAGGTAGCGGCCTCCAGCATGATGGTAGCGACTCCAGCATAAGGTAGCGGCCTCCAGCATGATGGTAGCGATCTCCAGCATAAGGTAGCGGCCTCCAGCTTGATGGTAGTGGCCTCCAGCATGAGGGTAGCGGCCTCAGCATGAGGGTAGCGGCCTCCAGCATTGGGTAGCGGTCTCCAGCATCAGAGTAGCGGTCTCCAGCATGATGGTAGCGGCCTCCAGCATAGGGTAGCGGTCTCCAGCATGAGGATAGCGGCCTCCAGCATGAGGGTAGCGGTCTCCAGCATGAGGATAGCGGCCTCCAGCATGAGGGTAGCGGTCTCCAGCATGAGGGTAGCGGTCGCCAGCATGAGGATAGCGGCCTCCAGCATGAGGGTAGCGGTCTCCAGCATGAGGGTAGCGGTCTCCAGCATGAGGATAGCGGCCTCCAGCATGAGGTAGCGGCCTCCAGCATGAGGGTAGCGGCCTCCAGCATGAGGGTAGCGGCCTCCAGCATGAGGGTAGCGGTCTCCAGCATGAAGGTAGCGGTCTCCAGCATGATGGTAGCGGCCTCCAGCATGATGGTAGCGGCCTCCAGCATAGGGTAGCGGTCTCCAGCATAGGGTAGCGGCCTCCAGCATGATGGTAGCGGCCTCCAGCATAGGGTAGCGGCCTCCAGCATGAGGGTAGCGGCCTCCAGCATAGGGTAGCGGCATCCAGCATGATGGTAGCGGCCTCCAGCATAAGGTAGCGGTCTCCAGCATGAGGGTAGCGGCCTCCAGCATAAGGGAGCGGTCTCCAGCATGAGGATAGCGGCCTCCAGCATGATGGTAGCGGTCTCCAGCATAGGGTAGCTGCCTCCAGCATAGGGTAGCGGCCTCCAGCATGAGGGTAGCGGTCTCCAGCATGATGGTAGCGGCCTCCAGCATGATGGTAGCGGTCTCCAGCATAGGGTAGCGGCCTCCAGCATAGGGTAGCGGCCTCCAGCATGATGGTAGCGGCCTCCAGCATAGGGTAGCGGCCTCCAGCATGATGGTAGCGGCTTTCAGCATAGGGTAGCGGTCTCCAGCATGATGGTAGCGGCCTCCAGCATAGGGTAGCGGTCTCCAGCATAAGGTAGCGGCCTCCAGCATGATGGTAGCGGTCTCCAGCATAGGGTAGCGGCCTCCAGCATGATGTAGCGGTCTCCAGCATAGGGTAGCGGCCTCCAGCATGATGGTAGCGGTCTCCAGCATAGGGTAGCGGCCTCCAGCATGATGGTAGCGGCTTTCAGCATAGGGTAGCGGTCTCCAGCATGAATGTAGCGGCCTCCAGCATGAGGGTAGCGGTCTCCAGCATAGGTAGCGGCCTCCAGCATGAGGATAGCGGCCTCCAGCATGATGGTAGCGGTCTCCAGCATAGGGTAGCGGTCTCCAGCATGATGGTAGCGGACTCCAGCATGATGGTAGCGGCCTCCAGCATGATGGTAGCGGCCTCCAGCATGATGGTAGCGGCCTCCAGCATGATGGTAGCGGCCTCCAGCATGATGGTAGCGGCCTCCAGCATGAGGGTAGCGATCTCCAGCATGATGGTAGCGGCCTCCAGCATAGGGTAGCGGTCTCCAGCATAGGGTAGTGGCCTCCAGCATGATGGTAGCGGCCTCCAGCATAGGGTTGAGGCCTCCAGCATGATGGTAGCGGCCTCCAGCATAAGGTAGCGGCCAGCATGATGGTAGCGGTCTCCAGCATGAGGGTAGCGGCCTCCAGCATGAGGTAGCGGTCTCCAGCATGAGGGTAGCGGCCTCCAGCATGAGGGTAGCGGCCTCCAGCATGATGGTAGCGGCCTCCAGCATGATGGTAGCGGTCCAGCATGAGGGTAGCGGCCTCCAGCATGAGGGTAGCGGCCTCCAGCATGATGGTAGCGGCCTCCAGCATGATGGTAGCGGCCTCCAGCATGAGGGTAGCGGCCTCCAGCATGATGGTAGCGGCCTCCAGCATGATGGTAGCGGCCTCCAGCATGAGGGTAGCGGCCTCCAGCATGAGGGTAGCGGCCTCCAGCATGAGGGTAGCGGCCTCCAGCATGAGGTAGCGGCCTCCAGCATGAGGGTAGCGGTCTCCAGCATGAGGGTAGCAGCCTCCAGCATGATGGTAGCGGTCTCCAGCATGAGGGTAGCGGCCTCCAGCATGATGGTAGCGGCCTCCAGCATGAGGGTAGCGGCCTCCAGCATGAGAGTAGCGGCCTCCAGCATGAGGGTAGCGGCCTCCAGCATGATGGTAGCGGCCTCCAGCATGAGGGTAGCGGCCTCCAGCATGATGGTAGCGGCCTCCAGCATGAGGGTAGCGGCCTCCAGCATGAGGGTAGCGGCCTCCAGCATGAGGGTAGCGGCCTCCAGCATGATGGTAGCGGCTCCAGCATGAGGGTAGCGGTCTCCAGCATGAGGGTAGCGGCCTCCAGCATGATGGTAGCGGCCTCCAGCATGAGGGTAGCGGTCTCCAGCATGAGGGTAGCGGCCTCCAGCATGAGGGTAGCGGTCTCCAGCATGAGGGTAGCGGCCTCCAGCATGATGGTAGCGGCCTCCAGCATGATGGTAGCGGTCTCCAGCATGAGGGTAGCGGCCTCCAGCATGATGGTAGCGGCCTCCAGCATGGTGGTAGCGGCCTCCAGCATGATGGTAGCGGCCTCCAGCATGAGGGTAGCGGTCTCCAGCATGAGGTAGCGGCCTCCAGCATGAGGGTAGCGGTCTCCAGCATGATGGTAGCGGCCTCCAGCATGATGGTAGCGGTCTCCAGCATGAGGGTAGCGGCCTCCAGCATGATGGTAGCGGCCTCCAGCATGATGGTAGCGGTCTCCAGCATGAGGGTAGCGGCCTCCCACATGATGGTAGCGGCCTCCAGCATAAGGGTAGCGGCCTCCAGCATGAGGGTAGCGGCCTCCAGCATGAGGGTAGCGGCCTCCAGCATGAGGTAGCGGTCTCCAGCATGAGGGTAGCGGCCTCCAGCATGAGGGTAGCGGCCTCCAGCATGATGGTAGCGGCCTCCAGCATGATGGTAGCGGCCTCCAGCATGAGGGTAGCGGCCTCCAGCATGATGGTAGCGGCCTCCAGCATGATGGTAGCGGCCTCCAGCATGATGGTAGCGGTTCCAGCATGAGGGTAGCGGCCTCCGCATGATGTAGCGGCCTCCAGCATGATGGTAGCGGCCTCCAGCATGAGGGTAGCGGCCTCCAGCATGAGGTTAGCGGTCTCCAGCATGATGGTAGCGGCCTCCAGCATGAGGGTAGCGGCCTCCAGCATGAGGGTAGCGGCCTCCAGCATGAGGGTAGCGGCCTCCAGCATGAGGGTAGCGGCCTCCAGCATGAGGGTAGCGGTCTCCAGCATGAGGGTAGCGGCCTCCAGCATGATGGTAGCGGTCTCCAGCATGAGGGTAGCGGCCTCCAGCATGATGGTAGCGGCCTCCAGCATGAGGGTAGCGGCCTCCAGCATGAGAGTAGCGGCCTCCAGCATGAGGGTAGCGGCCTCCAGCATGATGGTAGCGGCTCCAGCATGAGGGTAGCGGCCTCCAGCATGATGGTAGCGGCCTCCAGCATGAGGGTAGCGGCCTCCAGCATGAGGGTAGCGGCCTCAGCATGAGGGTAGCGGCCTCCAGCATGATGGTAGCGGCCTCCAGCATGATGGTAGCGGCCTCCAGCATGAGGGTAGCGGCTCCAGCATGAGGGTAGCGGCCTCCAGCATGGTGGTAGCGGCCTCCAGCATGATGGTAGCGGTCTCCAGCATGAGGGTAGCGGCCTCCAGCATGATGGTAGCGGCCTCCAGCAGAGGGTAGCGGTCTCCAGCATGAGGGTAGCGGCCTCCAGCATGAGGTAGCGGCTCCAGCATGAGGGTAGCGGCCTCCAGCATGATGGTAGCGGCCTCCAGCATGATGGTAGCGGTCTCCAGCATGAGGGTAGCGGCCTCCAGCATGATGGTAGCGGCCTCCAGCATGGTGGTAGCGGCCTCCAGCATGAGGTAGCGGCCTCCAGCATGAGGGTAGCGGTCTCCAGCATGATGGTAGCGGCCTCCAGCATGAGGGTAGCGGTCTCCAGCATGATGGTAGCGGCCTCCAGCATGATGGTAGCGGTCTCCAGCATGAGGGTAGCGGCCTCCGCATGATGGTAGCGGCCTCCAGCATGATGGTAGCGGTCTCCAGCATGAGGGTAGCGGCCTCCCGCATGATGGTAGCGGCCTCCAGCATGATGGTAGCGGTCTCCAGCATGAGGGTAGCGGCCTCCCGCATGATGGTAGCGGCCTCCAGTAGAGGTAGCGGTCTCCAGCATGAGGGTAGCGGCCTCCAGCATGAGGGTAGCGGTCTCCAGCATGAGGGTAGCAGCCTCCAGCATGATGGTAGCGGCCTCCAGCATGATGGTAGCGGTCTCCAGCATGATGGTAGCGGCCTCCAGCATGATGGTAGCGGCCTCCAGCATGGGGGTAGCGGTCTCCAGCATGATGGTAGCGGTCTATAGCATGATGGTAGCGGCCTCCAGCATGAGGGTAGCTGTCTCCAGCATGAGGGTAGCGGCCTCCAGCATGATGGTAGCGGTCTCCAGCATGATGGTAGCGGTCTCCAGCATGAGGGTAGCGGCCTCCAGCATGAGGGTAGCGGTCTCCAGCATGAGGTAGCGGGGTGTTGCATGGCAGATGAAATCACAGAGAGAGGAGCCACAAGCAGGAGGTGTAAGGTGCAGTTTCCTTGACAGTTGCTGTCAAGAGATTTCAATGTCTCTCTTTAAATGTAATCACTTTTGTTTCAGAGACCGGGCCGCGTGGACATCCCGGAACCATCTCGAGGCAGACGCAACCCTCAGCCTGTCTGCAGGTTATGAGTGATGAGAATATCTCAGAGTAACGAAGGTGATTAATTGCCACAGACGTAATGGTGTTTGGCCAGTGATGAATGGAGAGTTTAGGCAACGATCTAATTGGCGGATGTTTGTGTGTCCCATATTGATCTGAATTTGGGAAATAGATAAAAATTGGATCAAACACACACACACCTAAAATATGGAAGACTGCTAATGTGTACCAATATACAAAAAGGGTGACAGACAAGAGGCACTGAACTACAAGCCAGTGTCCTTAACTTGTATACCATGCAAGTGATGGGAAGATTGTGATAAAAACCTAGTAAACACATCTGGAGAGAGAGACTTCGTGACAACCCATCAATATGGGTTCAATGAGGGTAAATCTTGCCTTACAGGCTTGATAGAATTCTACGATCAGGTGACAAAAATTAAGCAAGAAAGAGAAGGGTGGGCGGACTGCATTTTTTGGACTGTCGGAAAGCCTTTGACACAGTACCACCATAAAAGGTTGATGCATAAGCTGGAGAAACAGGCAGGAGTAAAATGGTAGGCGCTCTAGTGGATAAGGGAGTACTGTCGGGAAACCGCCACACATATACCAAATAGTATAGTCTTCCTTAACAGTATCCTCTTAAAATTAGAGAATGGGAGACTCCGTGACGTCATCAACGACACCGTATACTTAATTATTAAACCACTGTTCATACAACAGTTTAATGACTAAATTGAATAAAAACGTGTTCAATAAGACTGAATATAATTATTAACACCAAAATATAACTTGACTCCCTTGTTAACGTAAATTTAACTTAGAAGTAGAACAAAAACATTGGAACAACAAGGGAAGGAGGGTCTCTTACAGACGCCGCGCACACGACAACAATAACAACACAGCCTACGCTGTACATGGCTCTAGAGTTGGTTTAACACCTAGACACCTATTTTACGTGTCAACAACCAGCTACAAGCTATCAACAACTACAGCAACGATTGTATCCGGCTTACCAAGGATCTGTTTTTGATTTATTGTACACGTTTAATCATTTACAGGATAGAGGCGGTATGATATATGGGAACCACCCAAAAATGACGTGTACTTCATTTTACAGCCCGCACATACCATGTTATACCTGTATTGATATGTTTAGGGAACATTTATTAACTCCTTGTACCCCAAACAGGTAAATTTGTGACTTGAGGCAGCAAGTAGCTGAGCGGAGAGTAGAACTTTGCACATGTACCTAGCTGTTGCCAGCTAGTAGGCCTCCACAGCCGCATTAGTGGCAGCACCATGAGGCACAGAGCCACACCCACATTTGATGCTACCATGACACAGCCTTAGCAGGGCCCTTACAACCATTCCAGCTAAGCCTTTGTATATTGTAGTAGTAGTATTCATAACTAGTAATAATTATTGAAATAATAGTAGATTAGACCACCATATGTGGTATGATATAAAATTACCATAAAGTAACTTAGGTAAACAATGGTAGTTTAAGAAGGAGCCATTACAAAGTGGTTAAGCTACAAATTGTCCCTCCAATTATGTGAGATTAATTTCAGGCAGTTTTAACAAGTACATACATCCACTCAATTTCTTACTTATAAGAAAAATTAAGATAAACTTTATTTTATTAAAGTCAATTAAAAGGAGATCTACTGCTTGGAGTTTTTACCACAAGTACCTAAGCAACTAGGAAGCAGAGAGTTAGTGGAGGGGTGAGACTCAGAATGGCGTGAGTCACAAGTGGAGTCCCATAGGGCTCTGTACTTGGACCTATCCTGTTTCTGATATACATAAATGATCTCCCAGAGGGTATAGACTCATTCTCTCAATGTTTGCTGACGACGCCAAAATTATGAGAAGGATTAAGACAGAGGAGGACAGCTGAGACTTCAAGAAGACCTGGACAAGCTGCAGGAATGGTTCGAACAAATGGCTGTTAGAGTTTAACAGAAGCAAATGTAATGTAATGAAGATAGGGGTAGGAGCAGGAGACCAGATACAAGGTACCATTTGGGAGATGAATACTCAAGGGTCAGAGAGAGATAAAGACCTGGGGGTTGATATCACGCCAGACCTGTCCCCTGAAGCTCATATCAAGAGGATAACATTTGCAGCATATGCCAGGTTGGCTAACATAAGAACGGCCTTAAGAAACTTGTGTAGGAATCTTTCAGAACATTATATATCACATATGTCAGGCCAATCCTGAAGTATGCAGCCCTAGAATGGAGTCCAATATCTAGTCAAGCATAAGACTAAACTGGGAAAGGTTCAAAGGTTTGCCACCAGACTAGTACCTGAATGAGAGGTATGTGTTACGAGGAGAGACTACGGGAATTAAACCTCACTTCGTTGGAAACAGAAGAGTTAGGGGGGACATGATCACCACATTCAAGATTCTCAGGGAATCGACAGGGTAGATAAAGGCAGGATATTTAACACAAAGGGCACACGCACTAGGGGACACAGGTGGAAACTGAGTGCCCAAATGGGCCACAAATAAATTAGAAAGAACTTTTTTAGTGTCAGAGTGGTGACAAATATAATGAATTAGGCAGTGATGTGGGAGAGGTTGACTCCATACACAGTTTCAATGTAGATATGATAGAGCCCGATAGGCTCAGGAACCTGTACAGCTGTTGATTGACGGTTGAGAGGTGGGACCAAAGAGCCAGAGCTCAACCCCCGCAAGCACAATTAGGTGAGTATACACATGCACACACACACACACACACACACACACACACACAACACACACACAACAACACACACACACACACACACAACACACACACACACAGAGGAAAAGCAGACTAGCAAATGTACAGAGGTTCAAAAAGGTATTCCTGCAGAGGGATATGACAAGGAACGAGAGAGGGAGGGCAGCAGCCACGAGGAAGGAGCGCAGGGAGAAAGAAATGAATCAGCGAGCCACAACCCCGAGCCTACAATCCCAGAGGGGAGCGGGGAACCTCCACAAGCAGCCCAACAGACACAGTGAGAGAAGAACCTCCCCCATCCTCCACCCAATAAATGCCCTACCTGCCCAACCCTCGGTGCCCAGGTGCCCCCCCTAAACCCTCCAGTATCTTCCACCCTCCTGAGCCTCCCTTCTCCCCATCTCCTCAGCCCTCCTTTTTCCTCATCCCCCTCGGCACTCCCTATCCCCCCAACTTCCCCCCCAAGCCCTCCTTCCTTTTATGCCCCCCCAAACCCCCATTCCCCCTAATTCAACCAAGCCCTCCCACCTCCATACCCCCAAGCCTCCCCTTCTCCCACACTCTCCAAAGCCTCCCCTCTCACCCTCCCCCACTCACCCACCCACCCCAAGCCCTCTTTCCCCCCCCCCCCATGCCCTCCCTCCTACACCACCCTCCCGTACCAGATCCTCCGAGCCCAGAACACCCAGAACCCCAGGTCCCCTTCATAGGCCCTCCCATCCTGGTCCCTCCCTGTTTCCTGCTTCAGGGAAAGCAATAAGATTTGAGAAAGGACAGAAGAGAGTCAGCTTCAGGTGATGTTCTCGAACATAGATGGAATCACCAGCATGGCAAGTGAACTACGGGAAAGAACACAAAATGTGAGCGCAGATGTAACTGGACTCACAGAAACAAAACTCTCAGGCATCATATCGAATGCGGTGTTTCCCAGGACTACACTGTAATAAGGAAAGAGAGGGATGGACAGGGAGGAGGTGGAGTGTCCCTACTAATGACAAAGGAATGGAGTTTCAAGGAGATGGTCATCCCGGGCTGCGAGGGATTCAGAGGACTACATAACAGGCACCATGACAATGGGGAGGACCAAAAGTAGTAGTAGCAGTGATATATAACCCTCCACCAGATGACAGAAGACCCAGGCAAGAGTATGACAACAACATGGCAGTTAACACTATAATTGAGAAGGCAGCCTCTGCTGCCTGTAGAAATAGATCCCAACTGCTCATCATGAGAGACTTCAATCATGGAAGGATTGACTGGGATAATGAGGAACTGCATAGAGGCGAGGATACATGGAGAGCCAAACTAATGGAGGGGCGACAAGAAATTTCTAAGCCAGCATGTCAGGGAACCCACAAGGATGAGAGCAAACGATGAACAGCGAGACTCGACCTAGTCTTTACTCTGAACGACTCCGACATAAGGAAATCGGCTATGAGGCCCAGTAGGAATGAGCGATCACAGTGTACTGGCGTGTCAGTATTGGTGAGGAAGGGTTATTGAACTCGAGGAGGGGTACTGACAACAATAAACTGGCATTCCGAAAGGGAAACTATGAGGAGATTAGAAAATAACAGATATAACATGGAAAACAGAGCTCAGGGAAAGACGGCCCAAGACATGATGGACTTCATCACGCACAAGTGCAAGGAAGCAGCAAACAAGTTTGTCCCAGTCCAAAAGAAAACAATGAAATGAAGATGAAAACCCATAGTTTAATCTAGCTAAGCAGCAAAGTAAAAGGGCATGGAGAAACTATGGAAAACAGGACACTTGAGAGCAGAGAAAGATACCAGAGTGCCAGGAATGAATATGTCAGGAATGAATATGTCAAATCCCTGTTAACTACACCAACAGGAGAGCGTGCCCTAACCCGAGCAATCCCTGTCCCCCGCCCCCAAACTCTCCCTGCCACCCCCCCCCCCGTAGGACTTCTTCCTGTCCCAAGCAGACCTGGGCAAGACCTAAGCCCTCCTTCTCCCACTCCACCTCCGCTGAACCTCTGCAACTACCCACAGCAGAGGATAAGCGTACCAAGTAGCAATGTCCATTAAACAACTTCCTACAGTTGTGGGAAGGAAGGGTGAAAAATGGATATATGCAAGTGAGCTTCAAAGTAATGTACTCATTGAGGGATAACCAAAAAGCAAGTGAACTGGCAGAAGGGTGCAGAAGAAAACCAGATGTAATGAGGACTCCGGAAACAAAATTGTCAGGAGTCATAACAGATGCTGTGTTTCCAAAGGACTACTATATAGTAAGGAAGAGAGGGAGGGGAGAGGAGGTGGAGGAGTGGCCCTGCTGATAAGGAAGGACTGGAGGTTTGATGAGATGGAAATTCCGGGCTGTGACGGATTCAGAGATTACATACAGGAACTATAACAATGTGTGAACCTAAGAAAATAGTGGCAGTCATTTACACCCTCCCCTAAATGATAGAAGACCTAGACAGGAGTTTGATAGGAACAACATGGCAACCACAATATAATAGAGAGCAGCTTCAGTTCCCTGCAGAAATGGCTCCAGCTCTTAATCATGGACGATTTCAACCATGGAAAGATGACTGAGAGAATGGGGAACTACATGGAGTGCAGATACATGGAGAGCTAAACTCTTGGAAGTAGCACAAGGAACTTTCTGAGCAGCAAGTCAGTGAACCCACAAGAGAGAGGCAATGACGAACCAGCTAGACTCGACTGATATTCACCTTCAATGAGTCAGAAATAAGGGAAGTCAGTTTGAAGCTCCAATAGGAATGAGTGACCACAGTGTATGAACATTTGAGTATTTGGTGGAGGAGGGATAACCTATCCAAGGATGGGTACCGGAAGGAAGAGACTGAATTCCAGAAGAGGAAAATAGACGAGATGAGAACTTCCTAAGAGGAATACCATGGGAAACAACTCAGAGATACGACTGTACTAAATTGAAATGAAATTGAAATAAGTTTATTGATGTAAATACACACAAAGGGATGAGGTAGCAAGCTATTCTCACCCCGTTAGTTCAGCGAGTAAGGAAAAGTGATGAAACTGATAAAAGGAGAGAATAGATACACAGAGAATGGACAAAGGGGTGTGTGAAGAACTCAACAAGATATTCCAGGAGGTCTTCACAAAAGAACAAGGAGAAGCCCCTGCACTAAATGAGGAGGCGGCAAACCAAGCAACCTTGGAGGAATTTGACCACACCAGTGATGAGTCAAAAGGAATCTGTTGGAACTGAATGTGACAAAGGCTGTTGGGCCAGACAGAATCTCACCATGAATATTAAAAGAAGGGCAGAAGCACTAAGTGCGCCACTCTCTATGGTGTATAGCAGGTCACTGGAAACAGGAGACCTACCAGAAAGTTGGAAAACATCTAATGTAGTCCCAATATACAAAAAGAGTGACGGAGGCACTGAACTGCAGGCCAGTTTCCTTAACTTGTATACCATGCAAGGTGATGGAGAAGATCGTGAGGAAAAGGCTCGTAGAGCATTGGAGGGAAATAGCTTTGTAACACACCACCATCATAGGTTCAGAGATGGTAAATCGTGCCTTTAATAGAATTCTATGACCAAGCAACAAAAATTAGGCAAGAAAAAGAAGGGTGGGCAGACTGCATTTTCTTGGACTGTCAGAAAGCCTTTGTCACAGTACCCCATAAAACGCTGTTACAAAAGTAGGAGCAACAGGCAGGAGTGAAAGGTAAGGTGCTCCAGTGGATAAGGGAGTATCTAAGCAACAGGAAACAGCGAGTAACTGTGGGGGGGGAGTACATCAGGGTGGCGACATGTCACCAGCGGAGTCCCACAGGGCTCTATACTCGGGCCCACTCTGTTCTAATATGTGTAAACGACCTTCCAGAGGGTATAGAATCATTTCTCTCAATGTTGCTGATGCAAAAATTATGAGAAGAATCAGGCGGATGAAGATAGACAGAGACTACAAGATGACCTGGATAAACTGGAGGATGGTCTAGAAAATGGCTACTAAAGTTCAACTCAGGAAGTGTAAAGTAATGAAATTAGGCGAAAGGGGCAGAAGGTTGCACACAAGGTACCATCTGGGAGGTGAAATCCTGCAGAGTCAAATAGCGAGAAAGATCTGGGGGTTTGATATCACACCGAACCTGTCCCCAGAGGCCCACATCAAAAGGATATCATCAGCGGCATATGCTAGACTGGCCAACAAAGGAACTGCTTTTAGAAACTTGTGTAAGCAATCGTTCAGGACCCTGTATACCACCTATGTCAGACCAATCCTAGAATATGCAGCTCCAGCCTGGAATCCATACCTAGTTAAACACAAGACCAAAGTTAGAGAAGATTCAGTGATATGCCACCAGGCTCGTCCCGGAACTAAGAGGAATGAGCTAACGAGGAAAGGCAAAAGAAGCTGAACCTCACATCCCTGGAAAACAAAGGAGTAAGTAAGAGAAGACATGATTAACTACCTAAAAAAAATCTCAGGGGAATTGACAGGGTGTACAAAGACAACTCTTTAGTACGGGTGGAATACGAACAAGGGGACACAGGTGGAAACTGAGTACCCACATGAGCCACAAGAAACATAAGAAAGAATTGTTTTCAGTGTCAGAGTAGTTAACAGAGGGAATGAATTAGCAGTGATGTGGTGGAGGCTGACTCCATACACAGTTTCAAATGTAGATATGATAGAGCCCAATAGGCTCAGGAACCTGATTGGCAGTTGAGAGGCGGGACCATGGAGCCAGAGCTCAACCCCCACAAGTACAACTAGGGAGTACAGACACACACGTGGACCAAGAGCTTGTGGCCTGGTAAACACCTGTCTGGCTTTTCTGGCCAATAAACCAACTTTCGCGACGAC
>WNGS01162941.1:3241-17937 GCA_020271785.1 Procambarus virginalis | reverse complement strand
AGGATAGCTTCACCCAAGTTGACAGAGATAATGGTCTGGGGTATGGGATGAACATAGGCTGGTTGTGGTCGCCACAGTTCAAAAGGGATCAGTGTGGGACACATTCAGACCCCAAAGTCGATTTTTGACACAGTTTGCCAGCCAACCCTGTAATTATTTTGAAAACTAAATTGAAAGTAATGATTATGTTTTATAACATGTAAATTATTCACCGGTTTCGGGAAAATATAAATATAAATTTCCCGATATTCAAACTTCAGCCGTACTAGCATAGACACAACTACAATACTTCCTCCTCTTGACCGCCTGCATCATATCCCAGTTGGCTCTTAAGGCAACTGGGATATGACACTGACATAATGACACTGTGGGATCCCCAGTGTCATTACTCAATGTTAAGAATACTATCCGTGAAAGACTGTCCTTCTAACACCCAATACTGCCCTCGAATATTACTTGTGTGAGCTGAGCCCAGTGGAATGTATATCCATATTAGTGTATGAGGGGCGAGCTTCGGTTCCTCTCGGCTCCTCCTAAAGTGTCATTCACACTGGCGCAGTAAAAACTTAAAGATTATGACACAAGTGGTAGACACACTGAAGGCGAGTCTTGGTAGTTGACGGTATAATAGTTAGGAGAGCACCCAATGTGGTAGGTACAGACTCCAGGTCCAGACAGCAGTATAATCAGTCTTGACCAATGTAACAGTAGAGGAGTTCAAGTCAGCAGTATAAACATTCTCAACAAATGTGGCAACAGAACTGATATAGGAGCGCACTAAATGTCCGCACGCGCTCCGAGGCAAGCCTGCGCACCCACCGCCATGTCGTTGTTTGCCATGTAAACAAAAGGCGAGTCGATTATTGGGCAGACATAGTATACTATAATATTGTTAATATACCTACTAACATTTTAGGATATTCGCCCTGAATTGTTAATAGCTATACTGTTAATTCGTTTTACGGATCATTTAACAGATAATTCATCCATTCATAACGCCTGGATTGTTAGGTGATTGTTTGCTGAACGACGCAGTATTGAGCTCCTCGATAAGAAAGCTGTGATATGAACCCCATAGAGAATGTATGGGGAAATCTATGTAGCAACTGGGAGTAGGAGCAGGAGCGATCCCACCAACGTCTGCTTCAACACACGCTGGCCGACTGAGAGTTGTGCCGTCGTTATTGTTGTTGTTTTAGAGTCACCTACATGGAACAAAAAGTTCCAAGTAGCACGGGCTATGGTGAGCCCGTAGTGGACTTACCTGGCACAGGAGCGGGGCTGTAACTTGTGCCGCTGAAACCCGCAGCTAATCTACAACCACGTCACCTCAATGTCTCAGAAGTTGTAGGTTATAAACAGCAACGGAGGATGGACGAGATATTGATTCTTTGGGAAGATTTCGAACGGGTTTCTTGTTTGTCTGTTTATGAATATGTCTTTTTTCTGAGTGTTTGATAATAAATGTATATAACCATGTAATGTTCATTAACCATCCTACAAATATCCCGGCACATCAGATGCGGTTTTATGATAATTTATGATAATCAAGTAGATTACTGGACTTTTTTGATGGACTGTGCCTCAAATTGTTATATCTTAAGCTCACATTTAATGGTTAATAATCATTGCTATTTGCCCCAAATATTCCTTTTTCTACACTGTGCGCCCAGATGCTTCTAATTACAGTTCATGCCTGATAACTGCATTCATAAAGGCAGACTGACGGTTGCGTGCAAGAACTCGCTGGACTTCTTGTGGAGAGGTTTTTCTTGGTCCACCAAACCGACGTTTGCCGCTCAAGTTCCCGAATTCTTCTCACCGCTGCACCACAATCTTCGTTATTACAAGTTCTCTAGCGATGGTGGTGATTGACATGCCTCTCTCATAACTACTGTTGCCCCTGGTTGACATAGACTTTCCTCCCTGGAGTTCATCCTTGATATAGGCTTCCACTATGGAGTTGACACGTGGATGGGTCTGGGAGAGTGAATGGTCCACAATCTTTCACCTAAAACACGTCACTTTCTGCTATAGTTTGATGGTTAAACAACCATTGTAGGAACTGGCTAGTTTTAAGAAGCATTAGTTGTCTAATAACATACATCATCAAGTAGTCCATGTGAAGTATATGATATTCATCACATGACCACGAATTACACACGTAACATGGTCGGACATTTCACATGTCTGCCATATTTGTAACGTAAGTCTGTCTCTGTCTCTGTCTATGTGTGTGTGTGTGTGTGTATCTGTTTTTTCTCCCTGACTTATGTAATTATTGGTCATCTATACATACCATTATGTTATGTGTTTACTTACTTAAGAACTATAATAATAGTTGTCCTCAGGAATCAAATGCACAAGTTTCGGAGCCCCTATTCATTATACTTAGTCTTCCGCTGTCAGTAATGTAAAATGATGAATTATAATACTTTCTAATTCTCNTCCCTAAGGTGTAAGCTGGTCCCTAATGGTCCCTAAGGTGTCAGCTGGTCCCTGCTGGTCCTTAAGGTGTCAGCTGCTCACTAATGGTCCCTAAGGTGTGAGCTGGTCCCTAAGGTGTCAGCTTGTCCCTGCTGGTCCCTAAGGTGTAAGCTGGTCCCTAATGGTTCCTAAGGTGTCAGCTGGTCCCTGCTGGTTCCTAAGGTGTCAGCTGGTCCCTGGTGGTTCCTAAGGTGTCAGCTGGTCCCTGCTGGTCCCTAAGGTGTCAGCTGGTCCCTGGTGGTCCCTAAGATGTCAGCTGGTCGCTGATGGTCCTTAAGATGTAAGCTGGTCCCTGTTGGTCCCTAAGGTGTCAGCTGGTCCCTGGTGGTCCCTAAGGCGTCAGCTGGTCCCTGATGGTCCCTGATGGTCCCTAAGTTGTCAGCTGGTCCCTGGTGGTCCCTGTCGGAAAACCCGACACCCTTAAATAATATCATGCAATTGCAGATAATATTGCTGCATTGTATACACAAGTTAACTCATAGAAAATGTAACTTGTAGTGGAATTTTCCATCTATAGAAAATGGGATATCATTGCCACATACTATTAAAAATTCACCAACTATTGTTGGGAATTATTCTTAAATACATTAGTTTTTGGACTTTTACCATCATAAAAACATCTCATTTTAATTAATTTAATTATCAGTATCAAAATAGAGTAAATGTGACCATTCTATCAGTTACTGATATCTGGACAACGTAAGCCAGAAGCGTCAGTAGTAGGGAGTGGTCAGCCATTGTTGTTAAGACCAGAGGCGCAGGGGGCAAATTCGGCTCCTATTATAAGACACTGTTATTACGACCACAGAGGTGCAGGGAGCAAATTCGGCTCCGATCTTTCTCTTGGACGAAGTGTAGTGGAGATCAGAGTAGTGGTCTTCCATCATCAACACGCAGTCAACAATAACCAAGGGAAGTGTTCTATCGAAACCCATTTATCTAATCATTTTTGGCCATTAATGTCAGTAGATAGGGCGAACCGGTTAGAATGCGAACAGCCTCTTAAAAAAAAGGTAATTAAGCCTTGGTCTTTATGATTCATTATGCAGTGTTTTCTCTGATATAGCTGTCATATATTAGGATTCTGGCTTTACAGCTAGCACCTTTGAGAGGTACAAGAAGAGGAAGCAAGACTTGGTATATCAGTTACTGGGTGATGGAAGCTGCCTCACACGAGGATAATTTGGTCTCTACATCCTAGTTATACCTGGTGAACTAAGCCTGCTGTGTAATAAGATAAGGAACCTCCTCAATGTATACTAATATATGTAGTTAATACTGTAGTTTGATTGCCTGCATATATATAAATTTAATATAAACCCCCCCTAATGTTTATGGAACGATTTGTGAGATTCTTGCAGAAATACAGTCCACTTAGCATCATACAAATTGCTATTGAAATATATAAATTAACGTAAATATAAATTCTGTATACATTCATATAAATTAAATATAAATCTCACAGGTCGGTACCCACATTATTTTGGTCCTTCGAAACCGGATTATTTGGTCCTTCGAAACCAGATTAATTGGTCCTTCGAACCTAGATTATTTGGTCTTTTGAACCGAGATTATTTGGTCATCTTAGTACCGGATGAACCAGTTAACCAGTGGATTCATTAAATATACTGGTACTAGTGCAGTGTGATTTATACAATACTTAGCCAGTTAAAGATGGCAGCGTTGCCTCGAGTGAGCTCTCGAGCCTCTGAGCCCAGTTGAGCCATACTCAGCGGTTTCACGGTCAACCACTGATTTTGGTGGCGTATTATTTCCATGGGATGACAGCGCTAATATTAAAGCCAGCCAAATTAGTGGCTGTGTCCTCATGAGATTGTTCACGGATTTCGTGGTGATAATTTCGCGAGAGATTATCCGTGAATTTTGTGATGTTAATTTCGCGAGGTCACTAATAATATTTAATACTTCTTGATAATATTAGAAGTTTCATAGAGGCTATTACCAATAATTCTGTATATTATTTCTCCAAAATAGAGAATTATTTAATATATATTGCACTAGTGTTCTCAATACAATATTTACCAATTGCCAACCCACAACAGGGTAGGATATTACCATTGACTAGTTGAACTATTTATTGTTCATCCTAGTCCCATTATTACCATAGTCTAGTTGTACTATATTGAACAACCTAGCACCATTAATGAATGGTGCAGACCCTATTTTGGGTGTAATTTTATCAACTCGAGTTGAGTTGTGTATATAATAATTTACTTATGATCATTACACCTTTGAGTGATTAATTAGTGTCTATACCATCCTAGGGTGATTTTGAGAAGCTAACCTAAAGGTACTTCCAGTGACACTGGTTTATCACTCAAATCATTAGTGTGTATGATTATATATATATATATAATGTGTATTGATTTTAAGTGCTAACATCTAGTAGAGGTAGGATTATCGCCTAGTGAGTGCAGAATTTTGACCCTAGGCTACCATAAGTACAAGCCCCACAAGGCTTTACCAACTAGCCAGTATGGATAATGCAGGGAGAATGAAAAGAATCCTTGCAGGTCTTAATGGCCACTTAACACGACAGATCAAGAAATGTGAAGATTTGTCACAACAATCTCCAGTTGATTATGCTGACCTGGAAAGCTGTTATCAAGCAGCTGCAGGTAAATTTGAGCAAATCAAATGCCAAATAGCAACAGCCAAATTCCTGAGAAATAGAAGAATAAAATTGGCAGATAATATTAAGTCTGATCACCTCACCGACTTCGATCTCCTTGTAGGGACAGACTACTACCATCGATTCATCGGTAGCCCTACTAAATATCAGGGCATAACCATGCTAAATTCTGCAGGAGGCAAATTACTCTCAGGCCCAGTATCAAGCCTGAGGAGACCTATGTCTGCAGATAAACAATACCAATAGAAATCTAAATTTGTCAGCTGATAATATATTTCTCCAGTAGCAATATACTAAGGAGATTACAGCTGACTATAGCAACAGAGGTTGATGTTAATATCATCATTTAAAGCTGAAGATGAGTTCATGAGGCTTCAGTGGCAAATCAGTGAACAGTAGCCTAAACAGCTACAAGTCACTGCGACCAATGTCACTGATCCCACTTCAGTCTCAGAACCATACTTAGCTTTAGTGATGGGCTATTCAATCCTCTGAATCAATTAACTAAATTAAACCCCAATAAATCTGACGACTGATTTTGATACATTTAATATTTAATCAAGATGTATTCCATGGGCCTCAGTGTTTATATATCAGTGACCAGTTACCTGAACAAGCTTCAAGTTATATCTAATGTCACTGATCTCACTGCAGTCCCTGAATCATACTTGGCTGTAGTACTTGATCACATTCAGTCTTCTGGGTTAAATAATATGTATTTAGGCTATAATTTTAGCCTTTCTAGAGTTAACAGGGAAATGAAATCGCATTAGACTTCTAAACCCTGCAACTCGAGTACGGGACATCCGTTCTGTACGAACAGACGCACAAATGTGTGATTACTAACTCCTGACATCAAATTAATCTAATAATTCGAAGGAGGCGTATCGGTGTTCGTCTGTTCTAAATAGGACTTCAATCTGTGAGCAGCCCCCCCCCCGGGGAATTATGTCGGAAAACCCGACACCATTTAATAATATCATGCAATTGCAGATAATATTGCTGCATTGTATACACAAGTTAACTCATAGAAAATGTAACTTGTAGTGGAATTTTCCATCTATAGAAAACGGGATATCATTGCCACATACTATTAAAAATTCACCACCTATTTTTGGAAATTATTCTTAAATACATTAGTCTTTGGACTTTTACCACCATAAAAACATCTCATTTTAATTAACTTCATTATCAGTATCAAAATAGTGTAAATGTGACCATTCTATCAGTTACTGATATCTGGACAAAGTAAGCCAGAAGCGTCAGTAGTAGGGAGTGGTCAGCCATTGTTGTTAAGACCAGAGGCGCAGGGGGCAAATTCGGCTCCTATTATAAGCCATTGTTATTACGACCACAGAGGTGCAGGGAGCAAATTCGGCTCCGATCTTTCTCTTGGACGAAGTGTAGTGGAGATCAGAGTAGTGGTCTTCCATCATCAACACGCAATCAACAATAAACAAGGGAAGTGTTCTACCAAAACCCATTTATCTAATCATTTTTGGCCATTAATGTCAGTTTATAGGGCGAACCGGTTAGAATGCGAAGTCTCTTAAAAAAAAAGGTAATTAAGCCTTGGTCTTTATGATTCATTATGCAGTGTTTTCTCTGATATAGATGTCATATATTAGGATTCTGGCTTTACAGCTAGCACCTTTGAGAGGTCCAAGAAGAGGAAGCAAGACTTGGTATATCAGTTACTGGGTGATGGAAGCTGCCTCACAGAGGATAATTTGGTCTCTACATCCTAGTTATACCTGGTGAACTAAGCCTGCTGTGTAATAAGATAAGGAACCTCCTCAATGTATACTAATATATGTAGTTAATACTGTAGTTTGATTGGCTGCATATATATAAATTTAATATAAACCCCCCCTAATGTTTATGGAACGATTTGTGAGATTCTTGCAGAAATACAGTCCACTTAGCATCATACAAATTGCTATTGAAATATATAAATTATTGTAAATATAAATTCTCTATAAATTCATATAAATTAAGTATATATAAATCTCACAAGTCGGTTTCCACAGTCCCTAAGGTGCCCGCTGGTCCCTAATTGTCCCTAAGGTGTCAGCTGGTCCCTGCTGGTCCCTAAGGTGTCAGCTGGTCCCTAATGATCCCTAAGGTGTCAGCCGGTCCCTGCTGGTCCCTAAGGTGTCAGCTGGTCCCTAATGATCCCTAAGGTGTCAGCTGGTCCCTAAGGTGTTAGCTGGTCCCTAATGATCCCTAAGGTGTCAGCTGGTCCCTAATGATCCCTAAGGTGTCAGCTGGTCCCTAATGATCCCTAAGGTGTCAGCTGGTCACTGCTGGTCCCTAAGGCGTATGCTGGTCCCTACTGGTCCCTAAGGCGTCAGCTTGTCCCTGCTGGCCCCTAAGATGTGAGCTGGTCCCTAATGATCCCTAAGGTGTCAGCTGGTCCCTACTGGTCCCTAAGGCGTCAGCTTGTCCCTGCTGGTCCCTAAGATGTGAGCTGGTCCCTAATGATCCCTAAGGTGTAAGCTGGTCCTTGATAGTCCCTAAGGCGTCAGCTGGTCCCTGCTGGTCTCTAAGGTGTCAGTTGGTCCCTGCTGGTCCCTAAGGTGTCAGCTAGTCCCTGGTGGTCCCTAAGGTGTGACCTGGTCCCTGATGGTCCCTAACGTGTGAGCTGATCCCTGCTGATCCCTAAGGTTCCAGGTGTGAGTGCCAGCAGGTGTGGATACCAGCAGGTGCGAGTGCCAGCAGGTGTGGATACCAGCAGGGGTGAGTGTCAGCAGATGTTGGTGCCAGCAGGTGTGAGTGCCAGCAGGTGTGGGTGCCAATAGGGGTGAGTGCCAGCAGGTGTGAGTGCCAGCAGGTGTGAGTGCCAGCAGGTGTAAGATCCAGCAGGTGTGAGTCCCAGCAGGTGTGAGTGCCAGCAGGTGTGAGTGCCAGCAGGTGTGGGTGCCAGCAGGTGTGGGTGTCAGCAGGTGTGAGTCCCAGCAGGTTTGAGTGCCAGCAGGAGTGAGTGCCAGCAGGTGTGAGTGCCAGCAGGTGTGAGTGCCAGCAGGTGTGGGTGCCAGCAGGTGTGGGTGCCAGCAGGTGTGAGTCCCAGCAGGTTTGAGTGCCAGCAGGAGTGAGTGCCAGCAGGTGTGGGTGCCAGCAGGTGTGAGTGCCATCAGGTTTGAGTGCCAGCAGGTGTGAGTGCCAGCAGGTGTGGGTGCCAGCAGATGTGAGTGCCAGCAGGTGTGAGTGCCAGCAGGTGTGAGTTCCATCAGGTGTGAGTGCCAGCAGATGTGAGTGCCAGCAGGTGTGGGTGCCAGCAGGTGTGGGTGCCAGCAGGTGTGAGTCCCAGCCGGTTTGAGTGCCAGCAGGAGTGAGTGCCAGCAGGTGTGGGTGCCAGCAGGTGTGAGTGCCATCAGGTTTGAGTGCCAGCAGGTGTGAGTGCCAGCAGGTGTGGATGCCAGCAGGTGTGGGTGCAAGAAGGTGTGGGTGCCAGCAGGTGTGAGTGCCAGCAGGTGTGAGTGCCAGCAGGTGTGGGTGCCAGCATATGTGGTTGCCAGCATGTGTGAGTGCCAGCAGGTGTGGGAGCCAGCAGGTGTGAGTGTCCGCAGGTGTGGGTGCCAGCAGGTGTGAGTGCCAGCAGGTGTGAGTGCCAGCAGGTGTGAGTGCCCGCAGGTGTGGGTGCCAGCTGGTGTGAGTGCCCGCAGGTGTAGGTGCCAGCAGGGGTGGGTGCCAGCAGGTGTGAGTGCCAGCAGGGGTGTCATGTGACCTGACAGAGGTGGTCACGTGCCAACCACCATTAGCACGAGAGGTACTTACACTTTGTGAAGCGCCTGATGGTCACAGGAGAGGCTGCTGGACCCGCCAGGCTGTTGTGTGACGCCGGCCCGTAGCTCACGAGGTCCACTGGAGGCCGGTGATGAACTGGGAGCGGTCATGCAAGAGTGGTGTTGCAGGGCCGCCAGGCTTGCAGGCTGCGTCGTGGGAGGATATCACCGGCGTCCCTGCACACGCACTCTCGCCTGCCCAAGTGTCATCACAATACTGTTATGCTGGCTCAACAGCACGAGAGTGTACCCCCTGGAACAACAGCACGAGAGTGTACCACCTGGAACAACAGCACGAGAGTGTACCGCCTGCAACAACAGCACGAGAGTGTACCCCCTGGAACAACAGCACGAGAGTGTACCCCCTGGAACAACAGCACGAGAGTGTACCGCCTGGAACAACAGCACGAGAGTGTACCCCCTGGAACAACAGCACGAGAGTGTACCCCCTGGAACAACAGCACGAGAGTGTACCCCCTGGAACAACAGCACGAGAGTGTACCCCCTGGAACAACTGCACGAGAGTGTACCGCCTGGAACAACAGCCCGAGAGTGTACCGCCTGGAACAACAGCCCGAGAGTGTACCCCCTGGAACAACAGCACGAGAGTGTACCGCCTGGAACAACAGCACGAGAGTGTACCGCCTGGAACAACAGCACGAGAGTGTACCCCCTGGAACAACTGCACGAGAGTGTACCGCCTGGAACAACAGCCCGAGAGTGTACCCCCTGGAACAACAGCACGAGAGTGTACCCCCTGGAACAACAGCACGAGAGTGTACCGCCTGGAACAACAGCACGAGAGTGTACCCCCTGGAACAACAGCACGAGAGTGTACCCCCTGGAACAACAGCACGAGAGTGTACCCCCTGGAACAACAGCACGAGAGTGTACCCCCTGGAACAACTGCACGAGAGTGTACCGCCTGGAACAACAGCCCGAGAGTGTACCGCCTGGAACAACAGCCCGAGAGTGTACCCCCTGGAACAACAGCACGAGAGTGTACCGCCTGGAACAACAGCACGAGAGTGTACCGCCTGGAACAACAGCACGAGAGTGTACCCCCTGGAACAACAGCACGAGAGTGTACCGCCTGGAACAACAGCACGAGAGTGTACCGCCTGGAACAACAGCCGAGAGTGTACCCCCTGGAACAACAGCACGAGAGTGTACCGCCTGGAACAACAGCACGAGAGTGTACCGCCTGGAACAACAGCACGAGAGTGTACCCCCTGGAACAACAGCACGAGAGTGTACCCCCTGGAACAACAGCACGAGAGTGTACCCCCTGGAACAACAACACGAGAGTGTACCCCCTGGAACAACAGCACGAGAGTGTACCCCCTGGAACAACAGCACGAGAGTGTACCCCCTGGAACAACAGCACGAGAGTGTACCCCCTGGAACAACAGCACGAGAGTGTACCCCTGGAACAACAGCACGAGAGTGTACCGCCTGGAACAACAGCACGAGAGTGTACCCCCTGGAACAACAGCACGAGAGTGTACCGCCTGGAACAACAGCACGAGAGTGTACCCCCTGGAACAACAGCACGAGAGTGTACCCCCTGGAACAACAGCACGAGAGTGTACCCCCTGGAACAACAGCACGAGAGTGTACCGCCTGGAACAACAGCACGAGAGTGTACCCCCTGGAACAACAGCACGAGAGTGTACCCCCTGGAACAACAGCACGAGAGTGTACCCCCTGGAACAACAGCACGAGAGTGTACCCCCTGGAACAACAGCACGAGAGTGTACCCCCTGGAACAACAGCACGAGAGTGTACCGCCTGGAACAACAGCACGAGAGTGTACCGCCTGGAACAACAGCACGAGAGTGTACCCCCTGGAACAACAGCACGAGAGTGTACCCCCTGGAACAACAGCACGAGAGTGTACCGCCTGGAACAACAGCACGAGAGTGTACCGCCTGGAACAACAGCACGAGAGTGTACCCCCTGGAACAACAGCACGAGAGTGTACCGCCTGGAACAACAGCACGAGAGTGTACCGCCTGGAACAACAGCACGAGAGTGTACCGCCTGGAACAACAGCACGAGAGTGTACCGCCTGGAACAACAGCACGAGAGTGTACCCCCTGGAACAACAGCACGAGAGTGTACCCCTGGAACAACAGCACGAGAGTGTACCGCCTGGAACAACAGCACGAGAGTGTACCCCCTGGAACAACAGCACGAGAGTGTACCCCCTGGAACAACAACACGAGAGTGTACCCCCTGGAACAACAGCACGAGAGTGTACCGCCTGGAACAACAGCACGAGAGTGTACCGCCTGGAACAACAGCACGAGAGTGTACCGCCTGGAACAACAGCACGAGAGTGTACCCCTGGAACAACAGCACGAGAGTGTACCCCCTGGAACAACAGCACGAGAGTGTACCGCCTGGAACAACAGCACGAGAGTGTACCCCCTGGAACAACAGCACGAGAGTGTACCCCCTGGAACAACAACACGAGAGTGTACCCCCTGGAACAACAGCACGAGAGTGTACCCCCTGGAACAACAGCACGAGAGTGTACCCCCTGGAACAACAGCACGAGAGTGTACCCCCTGGAACAACAGCACGAGAGTGTACCCCCTGGAACAACAGCACGAGAGTGTACCACCTGGAACAACAGCACGAGAGTGTACCCCCTGGAACAACAGCACGAGAGTGTACCCCCTGGAACAACAGCACGAGAGTGTACCCCCTGGAACAACAGCACGAGAGTGTACCCCCTGGAACAACAGCACGAGAGTGTACCCCCTGGAACAACAGCACGAGAGTGTACCGCCTGGAACAACAGCACGAGAGTGTACCGCCTGGAACAACAGCACGAGAGTGTACCCCCTGGAACAACAGCACGAGAGTGTACCCCCTGGAACAACAGCACGAGAGTGTACCGCCTGGAACAACAGCACGAGAGTGTACCGCCTGGAACAACAGCACGAGAGTGTACCCCCTGGAACAACAGCACGAGAGTGTACCGCCTGGAACAACAGCACGAGAGTGTACCGCCTGGAACAACAGCACGAGAGTGTACCGCCTGGAACAACAGCACGAGAGTGTACCGCCTGGAACAACAGCACGAGAGTGTACCCCCTGGAACAACAGCACGAGAGTGTACCCCCTGGAACAACAGCACGAGAGTGTACCGCCTGGAACAACAGCACGAGAGTGTACCCCCTGGAACAACAGCACGAGAGTGTACCCCCTGGAACAACAGCACGAGAGTGTACCCCCTGGAACAACAGCACGAGAGTGTACCGCCTGGAACAACAGCACGAGAGTGTACCGCCTGGAACAACAGCACGAGAGTGTACCGCCTGGAACAACAGCACGAGAGTGTACCCCCTGGAACAACAGCACGAGAGTGTACCCCCTGGAACAACAGCACGAGAGTGTACCGCCTGGAACAACAGCACGAGAGTGTACCCCCTGGAACAACAGCACGAGAGTGTACCCCCTGGAACAACAGCACGAGAGTGTACCCCCTGGAACAACAGCACGAGAGTGTACCCCCTGGAACAACAGCACGAGAGTGTACCCCCTGGAACAACAGCACGAGAGTGTACCCCCTGGAACAACAGCACGAGAGTGTACCCCCTGGAACAACAGCACGAGAGTGTACCCCCTGGAACAACAGCACGAGAGTGTACCCCCTGGAACAACAGCACGAGAGTGTACTGCCTGGAACAACAGCACGAGAGTGTACCCCCTGGAACAACAGCACGAGAGTGTACCCCCTGGAACAACAGCACGAGAGTGTACCCCTGGAACAACAGCACGAGAGTGTACCCCCTGGAACAACAGCACGAGAGTGTACCCCCTGGAACAACAGCACGAGAGTGTACCCCCTGGAACAACAGCACGAGAGTGTACCCCCTGGAACAACAGCACGAGAGTGTACCCCCTGGAACAACAGCACGAGAGTGTACCGCCTGGAACAACAGCACGAGAGTGTACCCCTGGAACAACAGCACGAGAGTGTACCCCCTGGAACAACAGCACGAGAGTGTACCCCCTGGAACAACAGCACGAGAGTGTACCCCCTGGAACAACAGCACGAGAGTGTACCGCCTGGAACAACAGCACGAGAGTGTACCACCTGGAACAACAGCACGAGAGTGTACCCCATGGAACAACAGCACGAGAGTGTACCCCCTGGAACAACAGCACGAGAGTGTACCGCCTGGAACAACAACACGAGAGTGTACCCCCTGGAACAACAACACGAGAGTGTACCCCCTGGAACAACAACACGAGAGTGTACCGCCTGGAACAACAACACGAGAGTGTACCGCCTGGAACAACACCACGAGAGTGTACCCCCTGGAACAACAACACGAGAGTGTACCACCAGGAACAACAACACGAGAGTGTACCCCTGGAACAACAACACGAGAGTGTACCCCCTGGAACAACAACACGAGAGTGTACCCCCTGGAACAACAACACGAGAGTGTACCCCCTGGAACAACAACACGAGAGTGTACCCCCTGGAACAACAACACGAGAGTGTACCACCTGGAACAACAACACGAGAGTGTACCCCCTGGAACAACAACACGAGAGTGTACCACCAGGAACAACAACACGAGAGTGTACCCCCTGGAACAACACCACGAGAGTGTACCCCCTGGAACAACAGCACGAGAGTGTACCGCCTGGAACAACAGCACGAGAGTGTACCCCCTGGAACAGCACGAGAGTGTACCGCATGGAACAACAGCACGAGAGTGTACCCCCTGGAACAACAACACGAGAGTGTACCCCTGGAACAACAGCACGAGAGTGTACCCCCTGGAACAACAACACGAGAGTGTACCACAGGAACAACAACACGAGAGTGTACCCCCTGGAACAACAGCACGAGAGTGTACCGCCTGGAACAACAGCACGAGAGTGTACCCCCTGGAACAACAGCACGAGAGTGTACCCCCTGGAACAACAGCACGAGAGTGTACCGCATGGAGCAACAACACGAGATGGTACCCCTGGAACAACAGCACGAGAGTGTACCCCCTGGAACAACAGCACGTGAGTGTACCCCCTGGTACAACAGCACGAGAGTGTACCGCCTGGAACAACAACACGAGAGTGTACCGCCTGGAACAACAACACGAGAGTGTACCCCTGGAACAACAACACGAGAGTGTACCCCCTGGAACAACAGCACAAGAGTGTACCCCGTGGAACAACAGCACGAGAGTGTACCGCCTGGAACAACAGCACGATAGTGTACCTCCATGGAACAACAACACGAGAGTGTACCCCCTGGAACAACACACGAGAGTGTACCCCCTGGAACAACAGCACAAGAGTGTACCCCGTAGAACAACAGCACGAGAGTGTACCGCCTGGAACAACAGCACGATAGTGTACCTCCATGGAACAACAACACGAGAGTGTACCCCTGGAACAACATCACAAGAGTGTACCCCGTGGAACAACAGCACTAGAGTGTACCCCCTGGAACAACAGCACGAGAGTGTACCACCTGGAACAACAGCACGAGAGTGTACCGCCATGGAACAACAACACGAGAGTGTACCGTCTGGAACAACTGCACGATAGTGTACCCCCTGGAACAACAGCACGAGAGTGTACCCCTGGAACAAGAGCACAAGAGTGTACCCTTGGAACAACAGCACGAGAGTGTACCCCTGGAACAACAGCACGAGAGTGTACCCCTGGAACAACAGAACTAGAGTGTACCCCTTGGAACAACAACACGAGAGTGTACCACCTGGAACAACAGCACTAGA